>JACYXH010000074.1:0-2500 GCA_026745465.1 Lota lota | reverse complement strand
ATCCTACACACACACACACACACACACACACACACACACACACACACACACACACACACACACACACACACACACACACACACACACACACTACGGTCCACTTTGCTAGCCGTACAATATAGACATATTGTTACGACAAAAAACAGTAGTGTTGTTATCATCCACTATCCACGCTTGTCAGTCGTGTTGTTTGCGCACACACGGCGCGTCCTCGTTTCACAGCGAGAGACGACCCAGAGGTTACGCGCTTCACCCAGGCGCAGGAGACGTTGTTACTCCACAGGAGTCCCTCGCTGCCGCGACTCCTGGATCTCGCTACGCTACGCTGACAGCCTGACAGGCTGGAGGTTGCATGGACGGGTTTGGGGGGAGAGAGAGAGAGAGGGGGGGGGGGGGGGGGGGGGGGGGGGGGGGGTGCGCTAGGGAGTGGTTTTTATTGTGTGCGGTGTGTAAACTCCTCGAAATGAATCACACTTGAAATCGAGGAGTCTGGACTTCTTTTTTTCACATCTGAAAGGACATTTTTGTTGTTACGGAGGGTAAAGTGGCGACTAAAGGTACCGGTATCGATTCAAATTTGATTATTAATTAGTTATAATGAGCCATCAAAATCAACCGCTACACACTTCGCCGCTGGTGTCCCTTCATCGTGACGTCGAAGAAAATCCTAAGATACTTCCACTGCACGATGAGAACGCCTCTGGCGTTATTGAAAAACAAACTGGCAAAAACATAGGATTTGACCAGTTTTTCTCTAAATGACACTCTTATTTTGGTAAGAGTGACAAAATGGCAACGATTACCGTGTTGACGATCATACGGGACATTACCACGTATAAAAACGGTTTTGGGTTCACTTCCTCTTTAAAGTTGCTCCAAGGGCTGAAAGCCCATAAAATGCCCGTGTGTTCTCTACCTGTTAGACTCCCAACAGCCCTGTAGACTTTGTCCTGACGGTGAATCGGATCCACCCCTGACGTGGTAATAAATATTCAACACGGCAAGCGAGAAAAAGTCCCAAATTATAAAGTGAACTGACCCCGGTCAATCGTGGACAAGTTGTGTTCTTTTCCCAATGCCAACCGCGTAAGGGGGATTATCCGCCGGCCGTACATCCTTCGGGACGCATTTGAAAAGGCAGGGTGTGCGGCCGGCGGGCATTAACATATGACACAAATTTGAAGTCCAAACCTCAATTGGGGTCAGCCCCCCCCCCCCTTCTCCCCCCCCCCCGTTTCTTTTTTTCTTCCTCGAGTGTCAAAGGACTGCGAAAAATGCTGCTTTTGTCCACGATGGCAAGAATATAATGGGGTCTGATGGGGGGCCGGCACTCCAGCAAGATAGATGGTGAATGGTAAAACATGCAATTACAACACCTGTCGCGGCAACAATATGTAACCACCTTTCGTCAGTCCCTCTTCGGTGTGGAGAGCTGTCTTGGCAGGGTTTAGGGGATGGTGGGGGGTGGCCAGGGGGGGGGGGGTGGGGGGGGGGGGGGGTGGGGGGTGGGAGACAGTCAGCCAAAAGATGGTGGAGAAAGTGACTGGTTTCCAGATGAGGAAGAGAGCACCTCTTTTAGTGTTATTCTATTTTATTTTTTTTTTGTTGAAGGAATAGCACATGTGTGGTTGTAACCGGGCATAATGAGGCTATATAAGTGAAGCTTTGTGGGGCCGTGCCACTGATGGGTTATTTTCCCCTGTTGTGTCATCTCTTGCTCTTGAATTTGTTTGAAAAAGAAAATACTTTCAAAACTTAACGCTGTGTTTGAAGCATTCGTTGTACAGGGCAAGCGACGTCAAGCGATATAGCAACACAAAAAGCACCTAATATAAAATCATTGTCGTCTACTCTTTGTCTAACCAGGATATTCCATCGCCCCCCCCCCCCCCCCACCTTCACCCCCCCACCCCCCCCCCCCCCTCTCCTTAATTGGACAAAAATGTGCTTTCACCATTGAGAAAGACAAAACGGCTTGCTAGCAGAGCTTGAATTTCAGTGTGCTGTGTAGCTTTATGGTAATGAGAGAGTGTATCTATTTTGGCGGTCGTCAAAAGACAGAGAGAGGTGTATTCATATTTTTTTTCTTTCTCAGATAAGACACGGCCGCTGTTTGGTTACTAAGAAATTAATCCCGGTGAGTCGAAGCCCCACTTTCTTGTGGCGCCGACTATCAACGGGTGTTTCAACCATCTGCCATTTGCAAGCGCCGGCTTGGAACGCTGGCATCCTCTCTCAGAGGGGCCACGCGGTTGCGAACGCGTGGCCCCTCTGAGAGAAAATACATTGCCTTTCGCTTTGACTGGATTTCCTGTTGACTTAAGACGTCAGGGGAAAAAAAGCAAAGAAAAACAAAAAACGTAGGGACATAAAAGTCGGATCTTTTAGACAGAGGAAACGTTGTTGTTCACGCTTCTTTGTACACCGTGCGTCAGCAAGAGGGAAATGTCGAATCGAGTCGAATCGAATCGAATCGAGTGTCCGCTCGACGAACGCATTC
>JACYXH010000073.1:82500-339559 GCA_026745465.1 Lota lota | reverse complement strand
TGTCAGCAGCCTTTAGTGAGACACTTCAGAGTGACACTATTCAGTGTTACAGGTTGAGGCCATCGAGTTCCCATGACCCACCCCCCACACTGCTGCAGCCCCTCATCCCTGCCAGTGGGCAGCTGTAATACAAATTTAGAGGCAAGCTTGTTAATTTACTCCCTACGGCTCCCAATCCTTGACCCCCCCACCCCCCCCCCCCCCACACACACACACACACACACACACACACACACACCACACACTCACAACACACACACACACACACACACACACACACACACACACACACACACACACACACACACACACACACACACACACACACACACACACACACACACACCACCACTTCCCTACCATTGCCTTTTCACTTTCATTCGTCAACAATCAGGCTGGCGCCATGCCAATACCTTGCATAACCCCCCCCCCCCCCCCCCCCCCCCCCCCCCCCCATACGCAAACACAAACACAACTTTAACACCGCATATACATTGCGGCCGTGTATTTTAAGGGCTATAAATATCACGCTAAGCTACGCAGACAAAACCACTGCCACAATGCGGGGTGCGGTGGACCAGTGACAAGAGCACCCCCAGCCCCCAACACACACACACACACACACACACACACACACACACACACACACACACCTCAGCATTTGTGTTTGTGCAAAAAGAGGGAGGAGGGGAAAAGAGCAACCAATCAAAACACAAATGGGTTTTTTTTTTCGGTTATAGCGTTGTTCATTTCCTTTTGTTGGCCCCTCCTCCACCCTCCACTCTCTGCCCCACACCTCCACCCTCCACTCTCTGCCCCACACCTCCACCCTCCACTCTCTGCCCCACACCTCCACCCTCCACTCTGCCCCACACCTCCACCCTCCACTCTCTGCCCCACACCTCCACCCTCCACTCTCTGCCCCACACCTCCACCCTCCACTCTCTGCCCCACACCTCCACCCTCCACTCTCTGCCCCACACCTCCACCCTCCACTCTCTGCCCCACACCTCCACCCTCCACTCTCTGCCCCACACCTCCACCCTCCACTCTCTGCCCCACATACATGATCCCTGCTCTGCAGTATCAACACAGAGATTCTGCTCCGGCACATTTAGTATGATAATCAGCATGGAGCTACTCTCCAAATGCCCCCCACCCCCCGGCACTCGGGTGGAGGGACAGTGCGTGTGTGTGTGCACGTGCGCGTGTGCGTGCGCACGTGTGTGACACAGTGAGAGGTTCAGTTCATTCAGGAAGACACACTTCTTTGGCAGGAGTTTACAGTAACAGACAGCTAACTTTTTGTTTGGCCTTGTAGTCCACCTCATGCTGAGGACAATGGGTCTGGATCAAAGGGGGCGGAGCCTGAGCCGGGCCAGCCAATGGAGGCCCAACGTGGGCGGATAACCGCCAGTAAGGCGGGAACAGTGAATGGTGTGAAACGTGCAGCTCCATTGCGAACATGAGCAGGCAGCTGTTCTGGGTGAGTCTCAACACGTCTGTCTCAGAGACAAACGTCTAGGGATACTGTACATACAGATAGAGTGTGGGGTGTATGTGCACTCAAGCTGAACACATGCATGTGTGCATTGAGTGTGAGTGTGTGTGTGTGTGTGTGTGTGTGTGTGTGTGTGTGTGTGTGTGTGTGTGTGTGTGTGTGTGTGTGTGTGTGTGTGTTTGTTCAAGCTGAAAACATGCATATGTGTGTGTGTGTTCTGTGTGTTTTATATCGAGTGCTGCAGTGACTGAACCAGGTTTTGGCTTGTGACAGGCAGCTGCACCAGGAATGGTAAAAACCTGTTTTTAGGATTAAGTAACACTAGAGCCCAACGTTCAGCCAAGAGTATTAGCACCCACACACACCCACACCCATACCTTCTCGCTTTAAAACCTTAAGAACACAAACACACACACACACAGACACGAAGGGTTAAAGGCATGTAGTCAGGCGTCTATTTTGAGCACTCTGGCCTTCGCCTGTCACTGCCTTGGCATATTGCTGCTGGTCTGAGTTCTAGTGAGGTAGTAGACCTGTCAACCCAGGACACAGATCCTTCAGGAACATGGGGGGGGGAGCAAAGTTATCAGATCCATGACACAAACAACAAAATGATCATGACACACAGCTCCGGCCACTCCGTGTTTTTATTCCTTTCAGTTTTCCCCCTTCGATTTCGAATATCAGTTTCAAATGGGGTTTATTTTCCCACGTTTGAGAACGGCGCTCATAGCAGCAGCTTCAGCCGGCTCGTAGGTTTGTATTAGTGTACTTGTGTTCATTAATTGCTTGATTTGTATTTCACAGTAAAAGCGTACAATAAAAAGATGTTGACGATGTACCTGCGTACCTACTTAGCGTGTGGTGTGTGCAGTTTATCAATATAAACCCTGTTTGCACCGCGGTTGGCTAATTTTCATAGTACAACCGGATGATTAAAGAATCCTGTGCGCTGCATTCATGTGCACGCGTACATGAGACCAAACAAGGTTATGCTATCTTGTTCGCCAACCCAAATGTGGCCGTTTTTTT
Source organism: Lota lota (assembly GCA_026745465.1). NCBI lineage: Eukaryota > Metazoa > Chordata > Actinopteri > Gadiformes > Lotidae > Lota > Lota lota. Next base: position 337,026 of record JACYXH010000073.1, on the reverse strand, counting down.
CCACTGCCAATGATCAACAAAACCTGAGATAAAGGACGGCTGTCCAACCCCCTACCTGTGTTCTCAAGCTCATGTCCTCACCTGCTATTCCTGTCTGGCCCCGCGGGGCCACCACACCTCACGGGGAAGCAGAGGATAAGCCTCCTGGCTATGGGCATGTGTGTGAGATCCCACTCGATCACATGATGCACCAAGCTGTGATGATTTATTCGAAATGAAAACATATGCGTCTTATGGGCCGACTTCTATGTTTTCTTTCAATCGTCCGTGATGTGCTTCCCCCCACCGTGCATGACCCATCCCGCCTTCATGCAGTAACCCCACACCTTGCTCAGCCATGCCCCCCATCACCAGCATTCCAGGGTCAGCAGCCCAGCACGGCCACAATGAACATGGCCTTGACTGAGTCACCCCCTCCCCCCCCCCCCCCCCCCCCCCCCCCCCCCCCCAACCCCCCACTATAATCACCCCTGAAGACCTCGGATTAGTAAGCGATTGGACAGACTCAGCCTCATCGGAGATCTCAGAGCTGTACTATCGGCTATTTAAGCGCACCCCCCCCCCCCCCCCCCCCCCCCACCCCGGCACGTCCGGTAGTTCTGCAAGCGTCCACATAGGAAGAACGAACAACCAACCCCTTCGGCAGCTGCTAGACTTGGCCCAGAACACAGGCATGGATGACAGCCAGGTTTTAGGTAATAACAAACATGGAGAAAGGTGTGTGTGAGGGGTGAGACGTTTAGCGGGAGGGCAACGCAGTGAGCTCTGTAGACGCATATTTATCACCCGGAGGTGTAGGCCTAGGATTATCGGATTAGTTTGTTTACATTCAGCCGTAGTCCAATGAACTGTTTTAACACCTTTTCCTGGCTTCTAAATCCTATATAATTGTATTATTGTCTGGGCTTCCCTGAGAGGTTACGCCATGCACTAAATAGGCTATTCTCCGTTTCCAGACAAAGCGGTTACAAATGTGCAGCTTGTATATTGTAATTGTGACGAGAGAGCCCAGAAGATGCATTTTAAATAACGGTGCTCAACTGCTTGGGTCGCACGTCTTGATTTATGAACCACATGTGAAATGGAGCGAATGCAAGCCACATGTTTTTTGTTTTTGTTTTGATCGGAAGTGGGGAGGGGAGGGTGTGTGTGGAAGGGGGAGTAGATGATCGGAAGGGGGGGTTGGGGGGGGGGGGGGGGGGGGGGGGGGGGGGGGGGGGGGGGGGGGGGGGGGGGCTGACGCTTACCTTCCATCCTGCAGAGCTGTTGCTGTCGCCTTTGTCTTTGAAGTAGGGCACACACCTCACCATCCAGTCGTAAATCTGCGACAACGTCAGCCTCTTGTCCGGCGTGCTCTCGATGGCCTTTGTGATCAGGTCGGCGTAGGAGAGGTTTCCCCACGCATTCCGCCGTGACGACGACTTCCTCGGGGTCTGCTGCGTGCCGAGGCCATCAGCGGCCAGTGCGCTTGACGTGGCCGACGGCGAGCCGGAGGAGAGCGGGGATCCTCCGTTTTCCTGGCCGAGAGAAGAGAGCAGCCCGTCGGCCACGGGGCTGCTGCTGCTATGGTCCTCCGACGCCACGTTCGAGCCGTGGATGTCGATGGCTGCCGCGGTGGCATTGTCCTCTTCGTCATCCTCTTCCTCGGGTATGACATCTGTGTCGTTACTCTCCGGTTTCGCTGCATTCGACTCTGGTCGGGGCAGCGGCCAGGTGCACGATCGTGGCCGCTTCTGTGGCTCAAAGTCAGGGTCAATTGCCACGTCCGAGTCGCTAAGAAGGTCGAGGTCCGAAACCTCCGCCATCTCGGCCAGTGGAAAAGAAATAAACAATACGTATCCCGATCGCAGTTGGTGAACTTCAGTGAGGGAAAAACGAAGTGCTGTCAAAGTCGCATTCCATGAATGCGCGTGCCCGTTCTTTGTTGCTATTGAAGACCAGCAGCAGACCAGTATGCAGTCACTTTAACCCTTCTACTGGTCCGCCACCAACAGTAGACCAGTATGCAGTCACTTTAACCCTTCTACTGGTCCGCCACCAGCAGTCACTTTAACCCTTCTACTGGTCCGCCACTAACAGTCACTTTAACCCTTCTACTGGTCCGCCACTAACTTTCACTTTGACCGTACGGACAAAACGATCAACACAAATGCATTAGCAGATCAAGTTGAATCCAAACCCATGATCGGGCTATTTAACGATGTGTACGTTCAACATGTCTTCTGAACTTAGGCTATGGATTTTCAACTGTAGGCTAGGCTACAACTATTAACAACTGCAAAAATAAATACAAAACAAACATTCCCCCCCCCCCCCCCTCCCTCCTGTCCCATTTAACACATTATGTGGTCCAATCGCCTATACCAATACGTTCAATGCCCCCCCCCCCCCCCCACCCACCCAGCCAGCCAGCCAGCCCCCAGAAACCCCCCGATCTGGTTGGTGCAAGGTAACCAAATAGCCTACTACACCCACTCGATATCAAGGGCCACGGAGGAGGTGCTCCGCCTCACACAGCAGCGACAAGTCCGCGGGGATATCTGGCAGCCACCATCCAGCGGTCACTTGCTTCTATGCGTTGACTAAAACGAAAGACCAGATCCTGTACAGTCGACATTCACACGCGCACGTCCAGTTGACATCTTTTCGACTTATACTCCTTGACTTTACTATATATATTAAAAAAAAAAAGATTTAAAAAAAGGAGAATGTAGCCTAAGTTACGCGGGGGGAACTGAGGGCGACTATCATTGTCGATATGGAAGAAGAAGGCCACCTCAGTCTGGGTTACTGTACCTCCCTTGCTCTGCCGCTCTGAACGCTGCACACACAGACACACTCGCACACATACCAAACACAAGCAAGTCGATCAAGAGCCAGCCCCCTGGATCCCGCTTGCGGGATCGCCTTTTAAAGAGACACGGTCCAGAAGAGTGAAGCAGGCTAAGCATGCCGAGACTAGCGATTGTATGGACCGGGGACGGGGGCACATGTCGAGACATGTTACAACTTTGACAGAAAATAAACCTGTACTGATAGTCAAAAGACCCATATAAAATAATATATATGATGCATTTAACAATAATATAGCCTATAAACTCGACCAAATACTTTTGATAGCCTATGTGACATCTATTGACATGTGTCCTAATTGGATGACATGTGATAACCAATTAATTACGAGATATAGGCTATTATGAAGGGGATCTAATTGATTGACCAATAGTTCAAACAGAGCTTATTGTTTCACGTACTGTCGACCTCTTTCGCTATGCAGACCCATATTCAAACGAGCATTTAAAGCCCCCGGGATACGATGGAGTTTAAAAAGCTTTGTCTGTATTTTGATGTTGATGGGGACACGCGGTGTTCTCACCGCCTCCGCCTGTTGCCCCAGTGTGGACCTGCGTGTACGGTGCCTTTAATCGTCCAGGGAGCAACTGTCAATCACGGCTGTCAGTGCGCACAGGACACGCCCCCTTTCTGAGCCAGTTCCAACTCATCGAACATGACGTCACCCCATTTATTAGCCAAAGATTAAGGCAAGAAGAAATCCTATACCTTTCTCCCGGCTGTAAGTGGTGCTGCTCTGGAAAGCCCTTCCCCCAATCACCCCCTCTCTTCTCTTTATCAAAACAGGCTCGTATTCTGCAGGTTCAACCGCGCGCCCGCGCTCTTTGTGCTGGAATGCCCGTCGGGTTGCTTGTGTGCTGTGATCTGTCAATGAGTAGGAGTTAAACGTAAACATTGCTCATTTAATCTGATGATCATACATTAACACACACACAGTTAACCTGTTTAACATTCTTAGACAGGTACACTGCTACGTTATACCTATTCAGTGTCTTCACACAATAGTGTCAGGGTTAAATATTAAACCCCAAAAATTGTATAGGACCTACAAAAGTGGAAAGAATGATATCCAAATGATGAATTAAAGCATGTCTAGTGGTTGGTTGGCGCACGCACAGACACGTGGACGCGCGCGCGCACACACACACACACACACACACACACACACACACACACACACACACACTTTCTTTGTTCCCTGCGCACCAAAGAGAATACCTGATGCAGCAGTTTAGCGCCTGCAGAGCCATATTAACTGTTCACTGGATGCAGGCAGGAGTGTGTGAGTGTGTGCATGTTTCTGTGTGTTCAAGCTAATTATTTTCTTTAAAAGGTTTTTCTTTATTGTGAAACCTCTACAAAGCACCTCACATATATGACTGAGGAGATGCTTGATTTTGTAACATTGCTGCACCCATAATGTAAAATCAAAAAAATGCTCCATGTAACACTCTACACACAGTCTACCCCCCCCCCCCCCCCCCCCCCCACACACACACACACACACACACACACCACAATGTAGGCCATACCCTTGCATTGTGTGAAGGCCATACCACACGCATGAGAATCAAACTGTAGTGCTTATATCCCTATGTCTTTTTTGGTAACATTTGAATTTCTGATATTGGAGTCCCATCACTTCAAAACACAAGACTATTTACCTTATGCAATTAAATAGTCAGACATAGAGAATTGTACACTCTAGGAAACTTGGCTCTCCTCAACCACTTCCTTCCTGTCCTCTCTGAGGCTGCCGTCACGTCAGCCATATCTGGAGATAAGCAGGGTCGTTGTACGGGAATAACCGGGACCAGCCAGGGAACCCACAACAGCAACCATCCATCTACAACACTCACCTATGTTACCAACTGCACTGTCCTGGTCTGCTAGAAGGATCCTTGTAGATGTGTGTGTGTGTGTGTGTGTGTGTGTGTGTGTGTGTGTGTGTGCTTCTGTGTTTTGATTTTGCTATACTAACTGATTTTAAAGTTGTAGTGTAAAACAAAGCATAAATAGTATGGAGCGAGCCAACCCTCAAAATAAACCCATAAATACATATAAATCCAAAGAGCTAACAGATGGCACAAACACTCCACCACCCACCCACCCACTCACCCTCCTCCTCCTCCCGCTATTGGTGGCCGCTATTGAGAGTGGGGTGAGGTGAGGAAGGGAGGTATCACTGTTTGTGGTGTTTTCCTTCTTTTCCTTTTTTCTCTTTCCAAGCAGCGTAATGCTCTGATCGGATTAGCCAACCCCCCCCCCCCCCCCCCCCCCCCCCCCCCCCCCCCGTGAACAAGCTAAACTCCAAGCTAAACCAACTACCACACACTCACCCATTGGTCTTTGGGCGATCGACAATCAAGACGTCTTGGTTATAAAGCATTGTATCTGGGGCAATCCTACTTGACTTTGACGTTGACGTTATCTTACAACTCCTATGTAATGTATTGTACTTTAACCTTTAAGCATTCAAGAGGCAAATATGGTCAATGCATGCCTCTGTACAATACAAGGACATAGTTCTACTGACACCAAATATACAACATTAATAATAATCCAGGAACCTTGGAACAGTGACAATGGGACAGACCTGGATCGCATGGAGTTGACATTACCAGTTAAGGTTCTGGATAATAAAGACGGGACTGGACTGAACTGGAATGGGCTGGGCCAGTACTGGAAGCAGAGGCTGAATGGTGCAGAGGGATGACCTCATATATCCAACCACGCAACAAGCTGTTACACAATCGACAATATCTTTACCTCTGCTGCCATCTACTGACATATGAGCTATACTGCCGAAACCAACACATCAACACACGTTTTCATTGTGCTTAGGTAATTATAAATTAATATAAATCAACGTAATTATTTTATAATGTATTAATTCAATATCATTCATATATACGAATTATATAATTAGGATAAAAAATATTCCTTTAGTAGCTTAGCAGTAGTATTGTGATATAGAAAACTACAAAATAATATTAGTAATTATATTTGAATAATTGCAAGCATGCTGTAGTTTCGAAAACGTAGGCTTGTTTTTTTATCAAAAGTAATAATTGTGAGACACAGTAAACTATGGACAATCCACACAGTTTATTTACATTAACCTAATAGTTCATTTGTTTTAAGATTCATATTAAATTTAATGGAACATTTTAGCTTTTTTTAATTTATCTTACACATTTCAGTCAACACTAGCGAGTTTAATTGCAAGCATTTTATCAATTTGCCAATAATATATCTTACAGAAAATAAAAACAGGTAAGGATTTGCTGTAACGTGGTCAGTCGTTTTGCTCTTCAGACGTTTCACCAACAGAGGGCAGTATTCCTCTACTCTCAAAGACCAATGAGCTCATAGACCGCTCTCTCCTTGAAATAAGCACCTATAGCGCCTTCCATACACTAGAGGCCCTCTGATCTGCAACAATCCACAGATCAACTTCAGCAACATGGAGGGAGTTATGACAGTGTCATTAGGTGTTAAGTTCCAGAATATAGTCAAGCCCAATGAACAAATGGTACCCAAACATTATAAATAGTATTTGGTGCCTATAGAAGATTATTGTTATTCCCTTTGGAAGGATTTCTTCATTATATCAATTTCAGCCCTTCAAGGGCCTGATTTTCGACGATGATAACGTTGAAATAAAGTTTTGTAACGACAAAATAATGGTTTTGACATTTCAGTCTCCTCAGCGGTAACCAGGATGTCAGGACTTCTTCTCTTGTGCGTTTAGTTTAATTCCTTAATGCGGTCGCCTTGCTTCCAGTATGTGTCTGTCTGCATTTCCAACAGTCTTGAGATGGTCCGCTTAAAGGCAAAAATGTCTTCTTCTGCTGTGAAGAGAGACAAATGCTTGGCTGCCACCTAGAGGGGACAACACACACAGCAGAGTCAAAGGTCAATGCACTTCAAACTTTCTCTAGTGACTTTCAACAAAACGAATATACCTAGATAAGCCACTGAGGGGCGAACGGGAGCAGTTGTTTTGGACGGGTGGTCGGGGCTGAACATAAACCAATGTCCAGTGTGCTGTATATCTTTGGATTTGGCGATCCACAGTTTATTCACAGTTTAGCGTGTACGTTTTCAACCACAATGTTTCCACTCAGAAAATGCAGATTCAAGCACACCAGCCACGATGACGCGGTACAAAACTGGTTGCTTCCCGTTACACACACAAACACACATTTTATTTTTTATGGCTCCAACAGTATCTAATCTAGGAACATTTCCTGAATTTCCCATCTGAGATTGCTGAAGGACAATTTATTTTTATAAAAAAAAGTCTTGAAAGAAACCATTAAACAGCACACATATTTGCTTTCTGCTTGCAGGGGGAGAGAACGCACTTCAGGGTCAAAGGTCAGTGCACTTAGATGACCTAATCCGAGGGACAATACTAATGAAAAACAAATATGCATGGCAAATATCTGCAATTGTATTGGTCAGCAAACAAACATGTTCCCTTATAATATGTCATACATACTTAAAGAGTTAGCTCAGGATATTGGCTTTGTTTAACTTTTGCAATCCTTCGTTAGACAAGAGAGACCACTTTATGTAGATGGATTCAGTGATCCCCTGTTCGTAGCAGGTAGCATTAGTGCGCTGATGTAAAGTCCCATGTTGCCAGAGCATTAACTTAAAAAACCTTCCAGGTAATGCAAACATTTATCTGTTTACTTGAAATAAACTGGAATTCTGCTAATTTTACAAGCAGTTATTCCTCTAATCAATATTTATTTCAGTTGTGTTGTTATTTTCGGGGCTACCTGTATCGTTGCACACAGCCCAGTGGAAGAAGAAACTATATAGTTGTATATTTATATATATAGTTGCGCATATAATGCTCTGACAACTGGGAGTTTACATCAGCGCACTGATGCTAATGCTACCGGCTACGTACTCACTGAACTGATTGACCAAAAAGTGGGCTCACTGCTCTTGTCAAACCCCGGGAAGAATCACAAAAGGCAAAAAAGCCCAAATCCTGAATCAACCCTTTAACCAAAAGCAATCTTAGAGGAAGGTTCGTGCTTTCTTCTAATGGAACAAAGCCATGTTTCAGTCTTTCCTCAGACCTATTTTCTTTACTTTCGGATAAGACAGGTAAGGTGAGGGCAAGTAAGGGAGTAATACAGGTAAGGTGAAGGCAAGTAAGAAGGTAAGACAGATAAGGAGGTAAGACAGGTAAGGTGAAGGCAGGTAAGAAGGTAAGACAGGTAAGGTGAAGGCAGGTAAGGAGGTAAGACAGGTAAGATGAAAGCAGGTAAGTTGGAAGCAGGTAAGGAGGTAAGACAGGTAAGGTGAAGGCAGGTAAGGAGGTAAGACAGGTAAGAAGAAGGCAGTAGAGGAGGTAAGACAGGTAAGGTGAAGGCAGGTAAGGAGGTAAGACAGGTAAGAAGAAGGCAGTAGAGGAGGTAAGACAGGTAAGGTGAAGGCAGGTAAGGAGGTAAGACAGGTAAGGTGAAGGCAGATAAGGAGGTAAGACAGGTAGCGGTGGTCTCGTTACCCCGTGGAGACCCAGGTCGTCCAGCAGCTGGCGGTCCCTGACGTCCCCTGCTCCAGAGTGGAGAAACAGAGCCTCCAGAGGGGCCTCGGCCAGAAGCACCACCCTCACCTGGAAGGACGGAGGGCCAGAGACATAGGGACAGCAAGATCAGTGGTGGGATTTAGCTTTCTTCTGGTTGCTTTCACTGGCTCATCTTTAGTGGTTCATTTTAGTGGGGCCTCAGCCTAGTTGGGCTTCTTTAATCCCCTTACTGAAAGATCATTACGTATAGACGGGTCTCCCCCTGGCTGTGTATGCAGCCAGGGGCCAATAAACCACTTGACCATAAACGACTGTTGTCACATTAGCAATTACAGCATTGTAATAAATGTATAAACGACATTGTATTGCATTTCTCCTTGTAAAGAGAAAAAGATTTCCAGAGGCATATGTAATGGTTTGTCTTTCTATTGCATGTTAATGTAACGTTGCTAATGTTGGTTTCTGGTGCCATTTTAAGATCACTGACTCGTGGACTATAATTTGACTGCAAAAATAAATGATTGAATTTGAAATGTCAGCAGGCTAGTTTTAGTTAAATGAGAAACCAAAATGATGATTTATGAACCTGGCACCTGATTTGGCAGGTGATGTCACTTACATCGGAAGCCTCCTTCTACACCAATTACAGAAACAAAATAGTAGGGAATGGGAACACATGACCAGATCCTTGTGTTACTCCTGAAAATGAATGGCTATTGGATAACCTATGTCCAAATGGTCAACTATTGTATGGCCCGATATTGGATATTATAGCATACACGTATGTGATAGAAAGCCTGGTGTATCTACTGAAGAAAATCTATGTGCACACAAATCATTAGATTACGACTCCAATCCACCCTTTTAAAGATTGGATCCATAACTTATATTAAAGGGGGTGAACCCCATGGTCTGTCAAACCTTTTCTATCCTTGGCTTTTGTGATCAGCGCCGTTAATGGCACAACTAATCCTTGCCATCTTGACAGTTGTCTTTCCGTTGTCTTCGGCCCCCTGGTTGTGTGTCTGCTGTGTCACTGCCCTAAAACCCGTCTATATGTATGAAGTCTAGGTCAAGAATACGTTATCAAAGTATTTGTTCACTTGAGCAAGGCTGCCATAAGGGACAGAAAACATTTAAATAAACTTCCATTATAATACATTCATAAATTAATAATAGTTAACGCATTAAATATTTGGAATGTTTTTCTTTTAACCTTTTTGCAAAGAACAATATTGTCTATAATATATATATATATATATATATATATATATATATGGTTACATAGGGTTTTGAAAACACCAGCCTCGCAAACATGTGAAGACCAAGCAGTGTGCGGTGGCCTTGGGGCAGTGTGCGGTGGCCTTGGGGCAGTGTGCGGTGGCCTTGGGGGCAGCGTGCGGTGGCCTTGGGGCAGCGTGTGTGCGGTGGCCTTGGGGGCAGTGTGTGTGCGGTGGCCTTGGGGCAGTGTGCGGTGGCCTTGGGGCAGTGTGCGGTGGCCTTGGGGGCAGCGTGTGTGCGGTGGCCTTGGGGCAGCGTGTGTGCGGTGGCCTTGGGGCAGCGTGTGTGCGGTGGCCTTGGGGCAGTGTGCGGTGGCCTTGGGGCAGTGTGCGGTGGCCTTGGGGGCAGCGTGCGGTGGCCTTGGGGGCAGCGTGTGTGCGGTGGCCTTGGGGGCAGTGTGTGTGCGGTGGCCTTGGGGCAGTGTGCGGTGGCCTTGGGGCAGTGTGCGGTGGCCTTGGGGGCAGTGTGCGGTGGCCTTGGGGTAGCGTGTGTGCGGTGGCCTTGGGGCAGTGTGCGGTGGCCTTGGGGGCAGTGTGCGGTGGCCTTGGGGCAGTGTGTGTGCGGTGGCCTTGGGGGCAGCGTGTGTGCGGTGGCCTTGGGGGCAGCGTGTGTGCGGTGGCCTTGGGGCAGTGTGCGGTGGCCTTGGGGGCAGCGTGCGGTGGCCTTGGGGCAGCGTGTGTGCGGTGGCCTTGGGGCAGCGTGCGGTGGCCTTGGGGCAGTGTGTGTGCGGTGGCCTTGGGGGCAGCGTGTGTGCGGTGGCCTTGGGGGCAGTGTGTGTGCGGTGGCCTTGGGGCAGTGTGCGGTTGCCTTGGGGGCAGTGTGCGGTAGCCTTGGGGCAGTGTGCGGTGGCCTTGGGGCAGTGTGCGGTGGCCTTGGGGGCAGTGTGTGTGCGGTGGCCTTGGGGCAGTGTGCGGTGGCCTTGGGGCAGCGTGCGGTGGCCTTGGGGCAGCGTGTGTGCGGTGGCCTTGGGGCAGTGTGCGGTGGCCTTGGGGCAGTGTGTGTGCGGTGGCCTTGGGGCAGTGTGCGGTGGCCTTGGGGGCAGTGTGTGTGCGGTGGCCTTGGGGCAGTGTGCGGTGGCCTTGGGGCAGTGTGCGGTGGCCTTGGGGGCAGCGTGCGGTGGCCTTGGGGCAGCGTGTGTGCGGTGGCCTTGGGGCAGCGTGCGGTGGCCTTGGGGCAGCGTGTGTGCGGTGGCCTTGGGGCAGTGTGTGTGCGGTGGCCTTGGGGCAGTGTGCGGTGGCCTTGGGGCAGTGTGTGTGCGGTGGCCTTGGGGCAGCGTGTGTGCGGTGGCCTTGGGGCAGTGTGCGGTGGCCTTGGGGCAGCGTGTGTGCGGTGGCCTTGGGGCAGTGTGCGGTGGCCTTGGGGGCAGCGTGCGGTGGCCTTGGGGCAGCGTGTGTGCGGTGGCCTTGGGGCAGCGTGCGGTGGCCTTGGGGCAGTGTGTGTGCGGTGGCCTTGGGGCAGTGTGTGTGCGGTGGCCTTGGGGGCAGCGTGTGTGCGGTGGCCTTGGGGGCAGTGTGTGTGCGGTGGCCTTGGGGCAGTGTGCGGTGGCCTTGGGGCAGTGTGCGGTGGCCTTGGGGCAGTGTGTGTGCGGTGGCCTTGGGGCAGTGTGCGGTGGCCTTGGGGGCAGCGTGCGGTGGCCTTGGGGCAGTGTGTGTGCGGTGGCCTTGGGGCAGTGTGCGGTGGCCTTGGGGCAGTGTGCGGTGGCCTTGGGGGCAGTGTGCGGTGGCCTTGGGGCAGCGTGTGTGCGGTGGCCTTGGGGGCAGTGTGCGGTGGCCTTGGGGCAGTGTGCGGTGGGCTTGGGGCAGTGTGTGTGCGGTGGCCTTGGGGCAGCGTGCGGTGGCCTTGGGGTAGCGTGTGTGCGGTGGCCTTGGGGCAGTGTGCGGTGGCCTTGGGGGCAGTGTGTGTGCGGTGGCCTTGGGGCAGTGTGCGGTGGCCTTGGGGCAGCGTGTGTGCGGTGGCCTTGGGGCAGTGTGCGGTGGCCTTGGGGCAGCGTGTGTGCGGTGGCCTTGGGGCAGCGTGTGTGCGGTGGCCTTGGGGCAGCGCCCGCTACCTTGTGGTCGTAGAAGGCGTCGATGAGGGTGATGAAGCGCCGGGCCTGGTCCCTCAGCTCCAGCGTGAGCAGAGGGACGCGCCGCAGGAACACGGTGTCAAAGTGCCGAGCCATCTCCAGGTAGTCGCTGGCGCCCGTCGGCTGTAGCGCACAGCGACAGACACGGTTAGTTCAAACAGCCCCGCGACAGCCCCTCGGGTCTGCCTAGGGTGAAGAGACCTCGCAGGACGTCTTCATTCAGCCGTCGTTCCGGTTCATACCGGTTCCATGGTGTTTCGCGTACGCCCGTTTTGTTGTTGTTGCACATAAGTAATTATCGTCAGCAGTTAAATGCATATTAGTGTTTTTTTTTTTCAGTGTCTTTACAGACAGGTGAAGGGAGATAGGAAAGTTGGTTGTAGAAGAGAGGGACTGATTTTCGTAGGGAATCGAACCCGTGTTGCTACGAGGCGTGTCGCCTACACGGTTAGCACACTAGCGGGTTGAGCTACGAGCCGCCATCATTGACAGTTAAATGATTTATTTTCGAACAAACCAGATAAGCACCTGGCTAACAAGCTTACGAGTGTCTAATTATTAATTATTATTGAGTGGTAGCGATGCAATGCTGCTGTAAGCCTGCTTTAAATGTATAGCGCACATGCATTAACAAAGAGTCCGGCTACTCAGAACCAAACCACGGAAGACTCGCAGTAGTCGGCCGGATTTGGAAAAAGAAAAAAAAGAAGGAATGATTGGAAAGGAAGCGGTAACTCACTCTGCCACACAGCTGGTGGAAGGTGCAGTCTGCGAGCGAGCCACAGGTCTTCTCCAGCACCACCTCCCTGCCCTGCACCGTCAGCACCCGCCGACCCGTCGCTACGGAAACCAAACAACCCCATCCCCAATGGCATTCAGTTCTCATCTCATCGGCGCAAGACCAACATTTACAGATCATCGTTATAGAATGATAACAACAGCTGTGTTTAATTCCGTTTTACGGCATCTAAACATTTAAGTTGATGATTTCCCAGATCCGTGACAATCAAACCTCTGTTCCTTCCCTAGCTCTCCTTGTTTAGTCTATCTGGTTGGATGGCTGTGCTCGTCCTGGAGTTGTCCAGCCAGAGACCAGACTCTAAACTGTCTAAAGGGATCCGGTCCTTCGGGACCCCGCTGCGCTGATTTGTTTTGGGTCTCCTGTGCTGTTTGTTTGGTGACTAGTGTCATCAGGTTAAATCAGGGGTGCAACCAGCGCCCGGTTAGAGGAAAAATATGTAGGAGGCCAGAACCCATCCCTCCTGCATGGCTGACATCACAGCCATCTGTCCTGTATGTTTGTATGAGGGTGAATAATAGGCATTCAATGCAAAGCCTAAGCCTGCACTACAGCTAAAACAAATGACACGTGTCCAACCAAAGGTAGTCATATTGGTCAGTCATATACTGGCTGATGTGTCATATTTGGGAGAGGGGCGGGTGTTTCAAATGTTAGTTTGTTTAATATTATGAATAACGAATCTTATGAATTATGAATCTGCAATCTGCTTTATTTCCATGAGGTTGTCAGTTCTGTTTTAAACTGTTCCACATCCCTCGTTTGCCCCACCCCCCCCCCCCCCCCCATATTTGTGGAGGCTGTAGTTGTATGTATGTTTCAGCATCCACTTTAACCTACTGCTCACCCGCCCACAACTCCTGAGTCTTTCTGCAAAAAATGAAAACATAAATTCCTTCCTCCATACCGCTTCTTTGTCTCAAGGCCTGCTCATTAAACAGTGCATCCATGGAGGCCTCTGCATCAGCTTCCACCGTGCTGCACACGCACACACACACACGCGCACACACACACACAGACACACATGCACACAGACACACGCACGCACACACACACACGCGCACACACACACACGCACACACAGACACACACACACAGACACACATGCACACACACGCACACGCACACAGACAGACACACGCACGCACACACACAGACACACATACACACACACACAGACACAGACACACATGCACACAGACACACACAGACGCACACACAGACACACATGCACACACACGCACGCACGCACATACAGACAGACACACGCACGCACACACACGCAGAGTCAGAGGGTGAAAAAAGGAGAATCATACAATATGAAATGAACAGTACTGAAGTTGCCACACATCAAACACTAAGAGCAGTGGAGGAAAGGTTGTGTGTGTGTGTGTGTGGGGGGGGGGGGGTGCAGTGGGACGAGAGACGAGGGGAGGGGTACTTATCTTTACAATCTATTAGTAGAAAGCAGGATGTTACACACTAAACATCAGCATTGAGCCCTGTGAATGCATGTCTAAATAATATTGCTAAGTGTCTGTGTATACTTTAACTTTCAAAAAAACGAAACCGAGTGCATCGTTTTTACATACACTGAAAAGGCAAAGGTACTTGTAATCTCTCGCACAGGAATGAGCCATTGTACTGTTATTAGCTGCTAAACCCTTCTGATCTATCATACATATTATCTAACTCGATCAATTGTCCCTACTCCCACAATAGTTAGACCCGAATTACATATGTTGAGCTCCTCGCAGTGATTGTGATTGACTTCATTGTTTAATCAATTGTGATAATAATATTAATGATGGATCATTTTAAATTTGTAACAATACAAAATATTCTCGAACAACCTGGCAGCCACATAGATCACCCTAGCAACCAACTAGAACACCCTATCAACCATCTGGAACACCACAGAAACCATTTAGAACACCCTAGCAACCTGCCAGTAGACCCTAGCAACCACATATAACGCAATATAAACCACATAGACCCCCTAGCAACCACCTACAACACTCTCAACAACCTAGACCACCAAAAACACCCTAGCCACAACCTAGAATACCATTGTAACAACCCAGACCACCTTAGCAACCACCCAAAGCACCATAGAAAACCACGCAAAACACCATAGAAACCACCCACAACACCCTGGAAACCACCTAGAATGACCCAGCAATCCCCCAGAACACCATAGCAACCACCCATAACCCCCTAGCAACCACAAAGTACACCCTAGCGACTCCCCAGAACACCATGGCAAACCAAAAAGAACACCCTAGCAACCACTTTTCTAGTTTATGCTATGAGTGTGTGCCCGTGTGTGTGAGTGTGTGTGTGTGTGCCAGAGTTTGTGCGTGCCAGTGTTTGTGTGTTGGTGTGTGGGTCTCAATGCTTCACAAAAAAATGGAAAACTTGCTTTTAGAGCTCAGCCATTTTGTGTAGTCTATTGATTTTTGTGTCATTCTTTCACAGGTCCCTCAAGGTAGCGCGGCTCTTTTTCTGGGCCCCGTGGCTCCATCCGAGGGGCCGTCTCTCAGGAAAACAAGGTGGGGGTTTTCATTTGCACACGCACACAAAAAGTGCTCATGTGTGCATTTGTGTGCGCATGGAAATGTGAAAGGAAGTACAGGGTTAAGTGGCAGGTGAGAGATGTGGTGTGTGTGCGGCCATGAGAGATGTGGTGTGTGTGCGGCCATGAGAGATGTGGTGTGTGTGTGCCCATGACAGCTTGCAGGCCAACATGTATTGGTGAAGTGGACATAGGTTTTTTTCCTTCCCCACAGCGATGCATAACAACTACAGGTACACTATAAGAAGAGTGTCTCATACAGGTAGTACAGTTTCCCTGCCGATGTCTTGTCCAGCCTCCTGTAGTCAGTGCCGGAGTCTAGGCAGATGGTCTGGCAGTATTCCTACACAAAAACACACACACACACACACACACACACACACACACACACCGCACACGCCAATGTAAGTATTCCATGATTGTACGCAATCTTGAACAACCGTGTCTCTTAGCCAAAGTATTTCCATCCTTCTGATTTCCTCCAATCGTGTCGATAAACAGCTCGGGGGTGAACGGCTGAACTGAATTTCCAACAGCACTTTAATTGTTGCCCGTGGATGCTATTATCAAGTTGCCCTGCATGGGGAGGAATATTGACACACATTTCATAAGCGACATGAATTGGCCGGCGGAAGGGGCCGAGAGAATGCAGAACCCACCTGATGCTCGCCGACAGGCGCCCTAGGGGGGCGACCACAGCGTAAACCACATTTACTCTGTCGCTCAACCGCCCGCGCATCTTCCCTCACTTCCTCACCCTACGCAGCTCAAGTGGGGAGGGGGGGGGGGGGGGGTCCGACCCGCCAAGTGACAGTTCACCCCCCCCCCCCCCTCCTCCTCCTCCCCTCCCCTCCCCTCCCCTCCCCCCTCCGGAGAGTTTAAAACGTTAACAGGGACGAGGGGAGACCTGGCGTCTTCTTGCTGACGAGCGGCGCGCAAACTATAATCATCATCATGGCGCCGCCATTCTATCAGAGAAGAGAAAAGAATTGCGCTTGTGGCATCATCCCATTCCAAAGCCCGCCTCCCCGGATGGCCGGCGAGTATTCGATGACAGCTCTGGTACATTATGAAATCAGTGAATTTCTGCCACTGGCCTCCTTCAGCTCGGGGTGTGGGGGGGGGGGGGGGGGGGGGGGGGATAATTAGCAATCACCACAAAAGCAAGGGGACGGAAATACTCCATTCTTCTCCGCTGTCAACTTTTTATCTCCACGTCCGCTCGCACACACCTCCAGAGCCATCCCCGCGCCGCAGCCAATTGGCTGGATCAGGGCTTAATAACAACCTGACAGCCTTGCAGTACCCCCCCCCCCCCCCCCCCCACCCCCCCCCACCCCCCCCCCCCACACACAAAAGGGAGGCGTCATTTCATCAGCGCTGCTGTGACCCCAGGACCGCTACGCCGCACCTCTAAATATTCCTCCTGGTGGGAAACGCAGGATAAAAACAACTCAAACCTTGTCACCGCCGCCATCCCAAAAAATAAAAAAACACGCTCGTCTTTCAGTTTTACCCTCCCCCCCCCACTCCACACACATTCAGGCACATACACACAAAGGCTCCCATCTCTACTATACATAGATGAGGGACTGCAGTCGAAGGGCCGATGACATCACAAAAAGGAGGAAAAGGAGAAAAAGTAGGTGGTAGTAGTGGCGGATGTGGCGATGGTGGTGGAGGTGGGTGGTGGTGGTGGTGGTGGAGGGAGAGGCTGGAAACACAATCAGCGATGATGATTCCATGGGTTATTTATAATCAGATGAGACCGGGGTCATTACTTGATTATTCATCTCAAGAGGATTGTCAAGTTCTCACTCCTCCAAGATTTCAGCCTGCCACTTCTCCTGGCCATCTCACTCCCCCCCCCCCCCCCCCCCCCCCCCCCCCCCCCCCCCCCCCGTACCCCCCCCCCCCCCCCCCCCCCCCCCCCCCCTGCCGCCCTCCCCTTTCCTCAGCACCCTATGCTGCCTGTAGGTATGTCTGGAGCAAACTAGCCACTGCCCAGGGTGTTGCCCAGCTTGCTACAGTGCAACCAGTAGTAATAGTGACAACGTTCATTATGGACAGCTCTACAAGGACAGATCGGGTTAAAATAAAAAAATGCAATGGCCTTTACACACAGTTCCCAAACTAAAAGCGAGCCGGTTGGAAAATAGAGAACTAGCAAACAGTGAAAACAAAGGGGGCATTGCGACAGAGACTGATATAGAGACAGAGCTATATGACAGGACAGGAGAATAAGGGCCTGGTTAGAAGTGAGTTATCTAAACACATGTAGCTCCTGGTCCCTCATTGTCCGAGCAGCTAGTCTCTTTATCCCACTGGACAGCCATTGAGCATTTAAAGAAAATGAAAAAAGAGTGGCTTCTTCTTCTTTCTTGTGCCTCTCACTCACCCAACCCCCCCCCCCACCACCCGCCCCCCCCCCCCATGCCATATCCTTCTCCATCCTCCAATCCTCCCCCCCCCCCCCCCCCCCCCCCCAAAAAAAGTGCTTTTGAGTTTTTTTTCAAAGAGTGCGGTGCCATTGAGCGACAACAAAAGCCAAGGATAGCTGACTACCAGGCCCTTATGAGGTCCACTCCCTCATTACTGGACTGCGGAAAACATTTGATGCTTTTTTTTGTTTGGCTCAGAGAATTGACCAGGCCTCAAAGAAACATGGGGTGGGAAGACTGCAAAAAAGAGAGAGAGAGAGAGAGAGAGAAAGAGGGAGGGGAGGAGGGGAAAGGTTGTCGTTCATTCATTCATTCATTCATCGATGTGTCTTGCAGCCTTGTGTTGAGGGAGAGAAGGAGAGAAGAGAAGGGAGACAGGGGGGGGGAGTTGGAAAGTGGGGTGCAGGGGTCGAGAGAGAGCGAGAGAGAGAGGGAGGGAGAATAGAATGAGAGCTTAAAACAGTGCCTTTATGCTGGCAAAGTCCTGGACGACTCTCCTGACATCAAAGTGTCTTTACTCACTGTGGAGCTGGTGTGTGTGTGTGTGTGTGTGTGTGTGTGTGTGTGTGTGTGTGTGTGAGAGAGAATGAGTGAGAGAGCAAGGAGAGAGATGGGGGTGTATTCCAGTGATTTTATTCATTCTTGGGCAGTGTGGTGGAGGTGGTGGTGGTGGTGGTGATGGTGGTGGGGGGACTACATAACAATGTGCACACTCTAATTGCACCTAATGATCTGTTCCCTTAAAACATGACCACCTTGGGCCATCGGCAGTTTGTTCCAAGGGGTCATTCTCACAACCTCCCCCTGCTTCAGCTGCTCCTCTTGGGGAAACATCTTGTGAGCATGAGGGCCCTGCCTTTTGTGATCCAAGACCCCCCCTCCCCGCCCCCCCCCCCCCCCCCCGCCCATGTAAAGGAAAGTGTATAAAAAGGTTGATTTGAATGCAATATTAGAAATCGAGTGGTAACCTAGCATTATTATATGCCCGCATCATGCTAGTTGCATGATGCATATCAAAATTGGCTAGTTGCATATCAAAATGTTTTTTTTGTTTTTTGTACAGATTATTACAAATGGCAGATACAATGTATGCTGTCACAGAGAAAAAGTCCCTTCAAAACAAGGTGTTGACGAACAAAACGAGGCTGCGATAACGTGTCACTTCAGGGTGATGCCCCGAACGAATGTGATGCGAGTGGGCCGTCCTCGTGCTGAAATCCACAAGGACCCCTTCAAATAGTGCTCCGGCAACACGCACTCGGATCCGTGCTGAAGACGCTAGAAGAATCCTAGCACTGCGGAACTCAGGCCACAATCCCTGGGATACAAACCCACCCGTTCAAGGATTAAATGGCGTGGAACACAAACACGTCAAACCGTCACACACGCACACCTGTCTGTAATCAGCTTAAAGAAATCTGTAAACCCTTCAAATCAGGCTGCACGGAGGAAACCTTTTACTTCCCAAAACACACTGGAATAGAGAAACGGATTTGTCCTTTTATTTATTTTCTCCAAACGGCTAGTGATGTTTTTGAGCGGCGAGGCCACTACGGAAGGCAGAGAGCCCTGCTCTCGAGGTGTACGCCATTGTCCCCGCCGGCCCAGTGCCATGGCAGCACAATGGCAGTCATCAAATATCAACATCCCATCGATTTGTAACTTATGGTCTGCGGCGGGCGCTTCAACGAGCCCCCCTTATGCCCAAGGTCTCAAACCCGAGTGCCAAAATTGGTCTCGTTCACATTCCCTCCCCCATCCATCCCCTCTTCAGCCCCCCCCCCCCCCCCCCCACCCCAATCCTTCCCTCCCTCTCATCCTATTTTTTTTCTCTTTTCCATGCGTGGAGATCTAGTAGACGCGGCAAAGAGACGGAAAACCACGGCCCCACAGAGGCCCCACAGAGGAGCCACAGAGGCCCCACAGAGGAGCCACGGAGGAGCCCCGGAGGAGCCACGGAGGGAGCCACAGAGGGAGCCACGGAGGGGCCACAGAGGAGCCACAGAGGAGCCACGGAGGAGCCACAGAGGGAGCCACGGAGGGGCCACAGAGGAGACACAGAGGAGCCACGGAGTGAGCCACGGAGCGAGCCACGGAGGGGCCACAGAGGAGCCACAGAGGAGCCACGGAGGGGCCACAGAGGGGCCACAGAGGGGCCACGGAGGAGCCACGGAGGAGCCACGGAGGAGCCACAGAGGAGCCACAGAGGAGCCACAGAGGAGCCACAGAGGGAGCCACAGAGGAGCCACAGAGGAGCCACAGAGGAGCCACAGAGGAGCCACGGAGGGAGCAGCGCGACACTTAATGAATCAAAGGTGTCGCAATGTTTCCTTCTCACCCCCCCCCCCCCCCCCAACCCCCTTTCTGTGACATTGAACATGGCTGCCTTTGTATAAAAAAACATTCGGTTTTGCAAAAAAAGAGTACCTTGTGTAAGCCAGGGGAACGGTGCGCCAGACTGAGAGGAGCAGAGATGCTCAGGGAGCCATTGTTCTGCATCTGTTTCCTCCGGCCGTAACAGAGTCCACATACACAATCCTGTATCCTGCACAACCATTAGAGAGTGGCACTGGATAACCTTTTGCCTGAGAGGCATTCTGATCTTTCAAAAATAATAGTAAACATTGTAAACGTGAAAATCCATCCATGCGTTGTCTGAATAGCAGATTTATCGCGTTCTTGCTCATGAGGTCATACACCGCCGCCTCTCTCTCTCTCTGTCCTGTTAGTTACATTACTGTTAAATCCATTATAGCAGTGTTCACAGAAGGACACTGCTTAACATAAAAATGTGTACAAATGACAGAGGATGGATGGCTTTGGAGGACAGGAGAGAGATGGAAGGAAGGGAGGGGATACTGGGATTGGGACCTTGGGCACAAGGACAGCTTGTTAAGAGCTCGCTGAAGTTAAGATAAAACTGATGTTGATATTCCAATCGATACCAGTGGAATATCATGATCACACCAAAACGTTCAACACACCTCAAACTACACAAGAGATCACACCAAAACGTTCAACACACCTCAAACTACACAAGAGATCACACCAAAACGTTCAACACACCTCAAACTACACAAGAGATCACACCAAAACGTTCAACACACCTCAAACTACACAAGAGATCACACCAAAACGTTCAACACACCTCAAACTACACAAGAGATCACACCAAAACGTTCAACACACCTCAAACTACACAAGAGATCACACCAAAACGTTCAACACACCTCAAACTACACAAGAGATCACACCAAAACGTTCAACACACCTCAAACTACACAAGAGATCACACCAAAACGTTCAACACACCTCAAACTACACAAGAGATCACACCAAAACGTTCAACACACCTCAAACTACACAAGAGGTCACACCCACACCCAGAACGTTCTAAAACTGCATTTCTGAGAGCCGTCTCGTCTATTCCTTTTGGTCTGAATCAGCCTTACAGGATAACTTTGGGATTTTTCCCATCATTTTGTGTCTAATTGACTAATGCAGACAACATTTCTTTAAATTGGTCCAGTATTGAGCCAGAGCGCTCCACCATTGCAGCCGCGAGGGCTCCACTGCATCCCTTGGGGGCAACAGCACCCTGTCAGTGTACGTCCTCTATAACTGCTTGCTTTGCCACTAACAGGCTCCGATTATTGTTGTTATTATTGTATCTGACAAGTATCTGACAACATTATCTCTCTGAAATGACATGAGGGTTGAGTTGGTGCAGGTGGAAACCTGAGTGAGAGTTGGACAGTTTGTAGTGTTGGACTACAGAAAGCAAAGTTTGGTGTTATCCAAAGGATTTGGGAGAAGGAGATCTAAATGACAATAGGGACATTTCCTGCCAGAACTCAACTCTTCAGAGCGCAAGATTTCAGAGCGAGACTTCTCCTTGAGCGAGCCTTGATTAGACCCAATAACAAACAGACCAGGTCAAGCCAAACGTAAAGAAAGTAGGTTTCAGTATTACTTGGCAGGGTTCCTTTCTATAATGGTGTCAGACACTTATAATAACATTCTGTCAGCTGCAAAAACAAGGTATTTTAGAGGACTTATTGACGCTCCATCAGATTACAATGTGGCCCGTTTCGCGGCTGCAATGGCTGGAGCGCTGTCACTCAATACTGGACCAATATCAAAGACTGCTGTCTGCATTAGTCACTTACGCCCAGAATGACGGGAAATAGGGTCCAGGTTGACAATCCCGAAGTAATCCTTTAAGGTTTTGGGTGGGGAAACGAATAGGTTGAAAACGAGGCTGGGGGGTGGTGATGGGGTGGTTATGTTGTGAAGGGCGGGGTTGGGAGGGAGGGAGGGAGGGAGGGAGGGAGTGGAATCATGAGCAAAGAGTTCCTGTCTAATCAGAAGTCAATAGTTAGATAAAGACATCCACCCCCAGGGATGGGGATTAACCTCCACCCACCACCGCCACCAACCAGGTGATGGTGGGAGGAGAGGTCAGGGCCTACGTTCACTTTCTTTTTTTTTAACGCCTCATTCATTCCCACCCCAACCACAGCAACACACACACACACACACACACACACACACACACACACACACACACACACACACACACACACACACACACACACACCAAGCCCTGGACTTTGAAGGGCATAGGGCCAGTGGTCCCTTCGTAAGGTTTAATTCAATCTGTTAGGGGTCAGGTAGTTAATAGGGTGACCCGTCTCTGTCCCCACCCACCATCCGACCCCCACCCAGGCCTAACGCCACAGGACGGAGGGCCACCACACAGAGCTGCACCCCCAGAAAGACGTCGCAACCAGATGGCCTCACAAAGGAGAACATGGGACCCTGAATGAGAGGAGGCAGTGTGGGGCAGAGAGGGGGACAAGGGGCATTCAGGGCCTTGATGAGGTGGGGGGATTAAAGAGGGCAGGGTGGAGCTTGTTTTGGGAGGGTTGGTGGTAACAAGGGAGTGACTTTAACATTCCCGCGGGGATGTCTACTGTGTTTAGTGCATGGTAACTTGTGTGGTTATGTGCACTCTTTCCTTTGTGGATACAGTTCTAGCGATGTGGTCTGGAGTGAATTTCCCCAGTGAGACCCCTCTTTGGAAAACGCTACGCATGCTACATCCCTCCTGTTTCAGACAGTGGAAGCAATTACTGAATAAAGCAACCGAATTAATAAAGTCCAACTAAAGAAATAACAGAAAACACAGAATAATACAACTTTTTTTACTCCTATTCGAAAGATACAATTCCATGTTAATTGAGACTTGTGCGTCAATTAAACACCTTACACACCTTTGCCGATACGTGGCGATTGTTTTAGCCAGAGATAAAAACTGAATCTTAACCAGTTCGCAATATTACAAATGCAAGGGCTTCCATCGGTGGTTTATAGACTCAATCCCCATTGTGTTACCTCATTCGGCCAGGAAGTGACTTAACTGACATCTACTTACATGAAAATCGCAGAGGTTGCCACTTTAAATGATCTTAACAAAACTCTGTCTCAAATTCAGTAAATATTTTACTGATATAGTTTATTGGCATATTTAGTTTTTTCACTGGCATAATTTGATTCTGTTAACAGCTAAAATAGTTAGGGATAGCTAGGGATAATCACATTATTGTTGCAGGGTGATGACATGACGGGTGACTACTTGAGTATGTTTGTGTGTGTGTGCGCGTGTTTGTAGCTGTGTGTGTGTGTAGCTGTGTGTGTAGCTGTGTGTGTGTGTAGCTGTGTGTGTGTGGCTGTGCGTGCGTGGGATTACTAATAAGCATTACATTGCTCTTGTTTTATTACTCATTAATATGGCTAATATGCCACAGTTTGATAATGCCTCCAGCATTTTGATATTTAAATAGCTATAAAAGCCCAAGAATGCTCGCCTAGTCTCCTGAACATGCATGACAAACACAAATTAAGCCGCCATTATGTATCATGGCGATCACTCCAAACACATCAATGATCCTCTGTGCTGCGGGCAGGATAATGGTCCTACCTGCTTACAATAATGCAATTAAATTGCAAAGTAGTGTATTTGCCGGCTTCGCAAGCCACAGGACCCCCTCCCTCCGAGAAACACACACACACACACACGCCACTTTTGAAATGCAAGTGCCTCGGCGCAGTTGCTCAGCTCGCCTGCCCATCTTTCACTGGCGTAACCTATGCTCGCTCTACCTCTCTCCCGCGCGCTCGCCCTCTCCCCGCATGCTGTATGATCAAAGACAGCTTTGTGACACCGTGCGCGGCGTCCGACCAGGAAAACAGAATCACATCAAACCCTGGAAACAGCAAAGTGAACACAGAGGCACAGAGGTGTGCAATGTAAAGAGTGTGCGTATGTGTGTGTGCGCGTGCGCGTGTGTTTATGTGTGCGTATGCACGGGGTGTGTGGGTGATAAACAAATGAATACATTTGGAAATAAAGGGAGTGAAGGAGGGATGACTTTGTGTGTACCTTCAGCACGTCGATGAAAGGCAGGAAGGAGTCCCTCTGAAGTCCGTTTTTGTACAGATCTGAAAGAGAGGGGTGGGCTTGTATTAGAGGTGCTGTTTAGCCTCCTAATAACGCCACCCCACCCCACCATCCACGCACGCACGCACGTGCACACAAACACACACACACACACACACACACACACACACCCACAGCCACAGATTGGCAGATAAAGTGGCTATTGATGCACTGAAACATGGGTGGGGAGGCGGGGAACAAAAGCATTGGACCAGAGGGAGAAAAATGGATTTCTCTACCGGCAGCGGCGGCGACATAAAATTCATTACATTCCCAAACAATGGTGGCGGGAGAAAGGACTGTCGCCTTTTCAGGAAGGACAATGTCCACAGAGGCTGCCTGAATAGAGGACTCAATTAGCTCTGCTGGAACAAATTACATCTGAAGTAGCATCCCTGATAGACAGATAAAACAGATAGGGATTCACACACACAAACATGCACGAACACATACAGAAAAGGTGTGTGACACACACACACACACACATGCACAAAAGCCTGGGGTCTTTACAGTTGCAAATGTGCACAAGTGGATGTTGTTGATGTTTGGGCTTAAGCTAACGAAAGCAGCAAAGCTGAGAAGGAAGTAAGTAGTTTGTTGGAAAGTTGCTTCTGCGTGATGGATTGTGTTTTGCGTGCATGATAAGTGTATCCGCGGTTATATATAACCTGCAGGTCTACGTGACCAACTCAACAAACTGAGTGAATGACTTCAAGAGATGGCTCCGTCATCGTCATCATCATCATCGTCATCATCATCTTCGCTGAACTAACTTATGGTGGTTTGTCTCCATACAGCTTGTACCACTGCTAGAATAGACATCATTGAAAGGTTATAAACAAAATAAACATTCTTTCTGGGTCATTGTGAGATGGCCAACTGGAGAGTTGAACTATGAGGATAAATCATTTGGTGGAAAATAATCCGGCATATTTAATTCTAAATTGAATATCAATCAATCCAAGATAGCAGCATGTTACTCTCTATAGACTGCTTTCAACCTACTGACCCACAATCGTGCAACGATCAGCCTTATATAGGTGCGCACAGAAAATGACCTGGACTAAACCAATTGAAAGGTCAACGAACTAAACAAACTAAATACCTTTGCGTAATTAGACCTATATATAATATAACAAGCTGATTATATGAACAACCTGAATTATTCACTTTGCAAAGAAAAGGAATTTACAATACAGAATACAATTATATAAAGACCTTCATTTCCATGCACCCCCCCCCCCCCCCCTTGTCACTTCCAATATTTCCCTCCCAGAACTTGAAAAACAGTCAACAGACCCTGGGGAATTCTTTGCCTGAACACATTGGGTGATGGCAAGTAAACAATCGATAAATATTGCATTAAACAATATTTATGACTTTTACTTATATGGATATTGATTTGATACATTAATTAGCACTCACACAATGGGATGAGTAGCGATAAACACATGTATCACTTCTCATCCCTTTACTAAAACCGCATTCATATAATATTTATATTAGAGGGAATGCGATCGAGGACCTCCCCACTCTGCAGCACACAAAACACCAACAAAAAGCGGACATAAATGCCATACTCTGCGCTCAGAAGCACAATGAATCACATGGCATTGGTAATGTAGTCCACCTCCGTTGCAGTCTACGGTACAGTGAATGTCATCATCCATCATCAGGAGGTCGTGCACACCGACGTCTCAATGCTGTTGGCTGGCTTCAAGTGTTGTTGTTGAGCGAGCGACCAAACTCCTAAACTGCTCTCAACGGGCTGCTTGTCTTTGCATGGCTGATGCAGCCATCATTGTTTTCCGGCCTGCGTGTGCGTGTGCGTGTGCGTGTGTGTGGGCTTAGACAAACTCAATCTTAGAAAAACAAGAAGAACACGCAAAGCACTTTGACCGTCACGAGTGACTAGCAAAGTGGTCAATAAATGTATTCCATTCACACAGAAAAAAGCAGAAGGAAAATAACCCCTCGAATCACATAACCTACTTTAGGGCCTTTTGATACCAGCAGCTCAACATCAGCAAAGACAGGGAAACGAACGGTCCTTTCATGTCCAGTTGTCTCTTGAGGCTTTTAGTGTTCCATTATCAGCGTAATTAAAAAAACAAGAAGGATCCCTATCAAGTTAGCCCGGTTTGTCGCTTTGTTCTTCCCTGTAGCTTAATGTCAAAGGAGCAGAGCTTTGAGCGCGAGAGCCATCTTGCTGCCCTGCACTCCAGGGCCACTCCAGGGCTGTTTTTCTTCTTCGCGAGACGGGGCCCTCGGCCCTCGGTCGCACCGTCCTCAACCGTTTTCTCGTTTGACACCTGATGCGTCATCTGATCCTGTGAACACTTGATTGCTCATGTGCTTGCGATGCGATCCCCCCCCCCCCCCCCCCAGACACGAGTAGAGCATGAAAGATCAAATAAAAAGTGTTTACATGTTTGAACAAGTTTAAACAGCTGATTTTAGAGCAACAGAACAGGAATAATAACTGCTGAAGGCAATATGGTAGGAGGATGTCAGAGGGACCCTAGGAGAGTGAAACACAAAACCCATGGTCAGGTTGCACAAGTTGCAGGTTGGCTTCAATGTGGTTATTTTTTTTTCCATGACCTTGCCATTCACGTTCAGATTAGATTTCATAAGGTATATGGTGAACAGCAGCATATATATATATATACCGACAGCACAATTACAACCACACCCCCCTGTCCCCAAAAGCCCTGCTACTGACAACCACTTGAAGCACTCAAGTCTCCCAGTCTGAATGCCGTGCAGCCATGAAAAATTGGTCATAAAACAAACTGCTTTTTTGTGAAAGTAATGTGTTAAGCATGAAGCCACTGCCTCCGCACCACGGTAAAGTTGGGTTCTTATTTGCTTTTTCACATTCTATGACATCGGTGTATCTGACCTCAATGGCCACAATTAATCTCTCACATCCGACCATCAACACATACACTCACACCAGTGGCGGTGTCAACAAAGCAAGGCCACAGCCAGTTGGTTGGAAGCAGTTGGGGGCTCAGGGACACCTAAATATTTGGAGGAGATGGGGATTGAACCCACAACCCACACCCACAACACGCCAAACAAGACAACCTTCCTAATATCAGTTAAGCAACATAGTAAACATGCCTTTGTGGTATGGAGCTGTACAGTAACACAACACTAAACATGAGACGACAAATGCCATGGCAGAGCACAAAACGGCACATTGATGCACATGCAGACACACATGCAGACACACATGCAGACACACATGCAGACACACATGCAGACACACATGCAGACACACACACACATGCATGGGCTGACATGTGAGTGCTTGGCAGTACCATCGGGGTGTCTGTTTGACGTGGCCACCACCACCACCCCTGTCCGGAACAGGGTCTCAAACAACTGCTTCAGGATCATGGCATCAGCGATGTCTGTCACCTGACAAACAAACAAACAAAAACACAGAGGCAAGAGTTAAAAATATATATATTTTCATATTTTTTCTAACCCTTTTCATATCTTTTCATCCGTTTCATCTGTTAACACACTGAAACTGTTTGGTGTGTGTGTGTGTGTGTGTGTGTGTGTGTGTGTGTGTGTGTGTGTGTGTGTGCACTGGGGTCAAAGCTTGCAATGGAGAATTAACATCCTTTTCCTCGTTGATTAGCACCATTGAGATGCGCTCATTCCAGTCTTTATGTCTGGTGATGTCTATTCACACACAAACTGAAACACACACACACACACACACACACACACAACTGGCCAAACACACACACACACACACACGCAACTGGCCAAACACACACACACACACACACGGTCATGAAGCGGCTGTCTGTTGAGGACCAGCGGTGGCTGAGCTAATCAAATAAACAGAGGGCGAGCGTGCGAGGTAACAAGAGAGAGAGGGAGAAAAGAATAATGAAACTGGACCAATGTGAATCCAAACAGGGGTCATACTGTACCGCTGCAGATGTCCATATAAAGCGCTGTGTGTGTGTGTGTGTGTGTGTGTGTGTGTGTGTGTGTGTGTGTGTGTGTGGAGGACACATGTGCACCTATTGTGCATGTCTATGAAGTTAAAATGCATGACAAAAGCGTGATGTCGTCTTCCTAGCCACAGTACTGCGAGTACTGAGTACTGCGAGGTGGCTCTGACAGCCGCTGGCTTTTTACGTCAAGAGTTGCAACCTTTACACTTTAGTCGACGCGCTCGTCATTATGTGGTCACCCTCATCATTCTCTTTCACCCCAAGGTGAAAAGGGGGGAGAAGGTTGAGAGGTGCAGAGGGCGTCTGTGTTGTAATATTGTGTGTACAGCATTGTAGAGGCGGCATAATAAAAAAAAGTATAATAATGCAAAAACTAAAGTTCAATGGAAAACATAAAATCGTTTTTGTGATGCGCAATGACACGTCTAAACACTTGCATGTAAAATTCAAATCCGTTTGGGGTTGAATTTTGATTTGAATCTTTTTTCGTTTAATTCTATCGTGATTTGGTTTCGCTTTGCACTTGAGTTGAAGCTAGTGCGTCGGTTTAGGAGAACACGATGGAATAAAATAATATCCAGGATCTTATCCTCCCCCCGCTCTCTTTCTTGTCACCTAGTGTCCCAGAGTGTGATGGAGCCACTCCGGAGGGCCATGCCCACAGCATATGCTGCTTTTCAGCCCCTGGAGGGTGTGCTCATGTTACGCATATTAGCCCTGCTGCCCTCACAAACACTCTTATTAACATGTGTGTAAAAGCCTTGATTTCACTGGAGAGAGGTGGCCAGGGGCCAACAAATTAGTATGTGTGTGTGTGTTCTAGTGTGTGTGTGCGTGCGTGCGTGTATGCAGCGAGTTTGTGTGTGTGTGTGTGTGTGTGTGTGTGTGTGTGTGTGTGTGTGTAAGTAATGAGAATCAACAGAAAGCCAAGGATCTATGTCTTTTTTTTAATTTCAAAAGAATCATTTAAAAATGACCTTTTATACAACCTGGATTTGTTTATTCATGTGCCCTCGACACGGGCATACTTGGAGGAGCAATATTGATAGCTAAAAGAGCTGAGGGGAAGCCCACAGAATGAGAACAGTGTGTGTGTGTGTGTGTGGGGGGGGGGGGGGGGGGGGGGGGGGGCTGGGAACATAAAGCACTCGCCAAAGACAAAAATAACGCTGCAAAATCTCCCACCCCACCCCCGGCCGACACCAATATTTAAATGATCATCCAATTACTCATGGTGCGGCCGTCCGCTTGGCGGCGGGGGGGGGGCCAAATGAATCCTCTTTTGATGTTACACCTCTTTATGTACACAACCTATGAGCAATTTTGAAAACAAGCCGCTGCACGAAGCACTCTCCCGGCCAACGGGAAGACAGATGCGTGCCGCTCGAGAAGCTTCCTTGTCACACCTACCTTCATCCCTTCTCCGTCGTCTATGTTGTCCCCCCCCCCCCCCCCCCCCACCCCCACACCCCCCCCACCCCCCCACCCCCCCACTCTCCACCCCCCCCCACCACCCCCCCAACCCCCCCCCACCTACCCCCCCCACCACCACTCACCCCACCCTCCACCCCCCCCCCCCCCACCCCCACCCCCAGGGGGGCCCCCCCCTCTTACATGAATCCTTCCTTCTTGATGTTTTTACTTATCTCTCTTTATTGTACATCAGATCACTGTATCGTGCAAGTCTTTTGAACTATGCCGTACCCCCTTGACCCGGCGCAAACTCGGTTGAACTCTCAAGCTTAATCTGGCTTTGGCTCGCGAGACCCCCCCCCCACCCCTCACCCCACCGTCGTCGTTGTTCCCCCCCCCCCCCCCCCCCCAACTCCATCTTTCCATCTCGGATCTCTCAATGGCAAGTATTCATTAGCAGTGGTGTGTGTGTGTGTGTGTGTGTGTGTGTGTGTGTGTGTGTGTGTGTGTGTGTGTGTGTGTGTGGCAAGGAGGGAGAGTGGTGTGGGCTAAAGAGGAGGAAAGGTGGGGAGTGGGGTGGGGTGGGTGGGGGGGGGGGGTCTACAAATTACTGATAATGGCACGGCGCTAATGAAGAGAATGGAGAAATGTCATTAGCATTTAAGAGGATAAGATCCATCTGACCCGCCGCCACCGCCAGTCGCTTTCTAGCTCCACTCACTTAAAGGAGCCGGGGAGCGCGACTGATACCCAGACCACCTCATTTGCATGGCTGAGTGGGGCAGGATGCTGATTGGTATAGACCCTGCGAACCCTCCCCTACTCCATCCACCAAGCAATCCCCCCCCCCCCCCCCCCCCCCCCACACACACTCACACACACACACACACACACACACACACACACACACACACACACACACACACAAACCGGGCCTCCTCACCAACCCTCTTGTTTATGCATCACAAACAAGGCACGCACGGCAGCTTCTTGTGCCTTCCATTCACTGGCAGCAACAGTCTATATGAGTGACACAAAAAGGAAAAACAGCGGCGCCACGGCAAAACAAAAACAAAATCAATGGGGATACGCAGAGTCGTGCCGCAGTTTAAAACGTGAAAGAAAGAGGATGAAAGGGAGCCGCTCTTGATCCTAGCAGATGCGCAGAGAGCCACCCCTCTCCACACACAACCCCACCCCCCCAAACCCTTCCTTCCTTTCCATGACCTTTGACCTGCAGACATTGATGAAAAATAACATTTATTAAAGCCACTGTTAACAGCAACCATATTCTGTTCACCACAAGACATGATGCAAGTATGGTTTCTACTTCGTTACGACAAAGTACAAACATCCATATCAATTATTATTTACTTTGCAGTATATAGTAAGCATCTGCACAGACTCTTTCCATGGAACTCAAAGGGTAAAAATATACTATATTCCCAGTTGTCAAATGAATATTTCAGATGATGACTTGGGTTTTGTTGGCCCTTACCTTCTATAGTTTGGCAGGTATAGGGGCCATTTGTCAAACTGAAGTTATTTTATTGAACAAAGGGGACCTTATCTTTTTTTATCTACTGGCATTAACATCAGAAATAAATTACAAAAATGTAACTGCCGCAGCAACAACCCCCTACCACAGAACATACACAAACCGAACGCATGAATTATTCATAACAGAGTTAGTCGCCATCAATCAAGAAATCAGTGGTGGAGAGGATATGATGGGTCGCCTACAATCACACCTTGTCAGGGCCTCGGTAAAGAAACCGTTGGCTCTAATCTTTCACTGCTAATTCTGTACAACTGATAGATAACTGCGATGCTTAGGCAAGCCACTAGGTGTCCCCATCCCTGTTTGTCATTGCCCAAAGAACCACACAAGCATCAGGTTGTCATGCTCAGATCGAACAGACAGGACAGAAATAAGCTCTCACTCAAAGAGTAATACTGCACAAAGAATAGCAACAGTTTTAATATAGTTAATATAATATAATATAGCAATATAATAGTTTCAAAATACATGAAATGCTATAATGCATTAAAGATAATAAAAGACACTACAGTAAAAAGTTAATTGACTTTCCATGATATGTTTTACTTATATCTACTACTCTCTATTACTTTGATCTTATTTCCATCTCCAAGTTAAATTGTATAACCTGAAAAAACTGAACCAAAAAATATCACTTAAAATATTAACAGTATGAGGCGACCAAACATATATTCGCCAAGTTCATGTGTCTGAGGAAGTTCTGTTTAGGGTTACATGTACCGTTCTTTCCTAAAGAAAAGACAAACACACCGTGCTTGAGGTAGAAATTGTGTGGCTCACTCACATAAGAATTTCAATATGCATATAAACATCTTTGTCGGCATTGTTTAATCCTAGTTACCTCATTTGCATGCACCTGCTTGAGAACAGGCAAACAGACTTGAATAACATTTACACATGCACACTCTCTCTCACACACACACACACACACACACACAAACACAAACAAACACACCTAAAACCACACACACACATACTCACCTGAAACTCATCAAAACACAGGAGGCAGGTTTCATTGCTGATATCCATAGCAACCGGCGATATGGGGTCGTAGGTGAACATTTTCCCTAGCCCTCGTTTTGGCAGGCTTTGTTTCCGCCGATGGATCCCTTTAAGTGCCACACAAACGTCAGGCCCATCTTAAAGCACACCTGCATCGGTAAGCAATCCTCCCCCATCACCACCACCCACCCCCACCCTTCCCCTCCTAACAATACAGAATGAGGTAGTAATTTCACACGCACGTACGCATCACAGCGGACAATTACACAAAGAGTCAGGACTAACAAGAGTTGGGAAATATAGGCTCCTCGCTTTGATAAGCGCAGACACTTTCGGAAAAGTCACGCAAGGCGTCGAGAGAAAGGGAATGCTTACTTCTGTGAATGTCCAACATGAAGGAGTTGAAGTGCACTCGCTTTTTGCGACTGTTTTCTACGTGGGAGTAGAACATGTCCATCAGCATAGTCTTGCCAGTGCCTGACAGAGAGTGAAATAAAACAAATATATATGTGTGTGTGTGTGTGTGTGTGTGTGTGTGTGTGTGTGTGTGTGTGTGTGTGTGTGTGTGTGTAAAGAGTTAAAAATACTTTCTTACCAACATCTCCATGAATGTAAAGCCCCCTTGGTGGTGGTGGTGGTGGAGGTTGGGGTGGTGGAGGTGGGGTTTCCTGCTGGTTTATAGGGGAGGTGAGACATAAACATTATATACATATGACATCCCACACTGGGGTTATAAACAATAACTAGCAACAGGGCTGAGTAAACTCATCCCACATACTGACCGGATAAGAAAGAAAAAAGGTAAAATCCTAAAGATTGTATGTGTGTGTTTGTGTGTGTGTTGCACAAGTCTGATACCCAGACCGCATGACACTATAGTAACTGGCCAATATACAAGCAGTGATATATACACTGCCAAATGAGAAGGGCTAGGGCGTTTAGTAAGGGGAAGTATGCTGAGGCCTTAAGACACAACGAAGAGAGGAGAGGAGAGAGAGAGAGAGAGAGAGAGAGAGAGAGAGAGAGAGAGAGAGAGAGAGAGAGAGAGGAGAGAGAGAGAGAGAGAGAGAGAGAGAGAGAGCAAGAGAGACTCTCGCAGTTCTCCAGACTGGCCCACTGCAGGACAGGAGAGACAAAGGGCATCTAATCAACAAGACAAGCCTGGGGTTCCCACGAAAGAAAAGCATCATCGCACGAACAATGGGGGGATTTGTCAGACAAAACAGTGGAGGACTGGATGAGGCTGTGCCGAGATGGAGTAGATTTCTCCGTGCGGGACCCTGTTTCGCACCGCTAATTGTGATACGGTGCCTTCACATTGAGCTGCTGCTGGAAGTCATTGTGCTGCCTGCCTCCTGGCTTAAAAAAAACACACACAATATAAAAGGCCCTGGCTTTAACACACACACACACACACACACACACACACACACACACACACACACACACACACACACACACACACACACACACTAAATGGCCATGCTGCAGCTCAAAAGGAAAGACACTGCCCCAACCTGGAACTTCTCCAGTAATATAATGCGGTGATGAAATGCGACGGTATATCTTAGTATCTTAGAGTGACGATGAATTCAAAAAGTAACAACAGAGAAACAAAGGTGTCCCTTCTTTCTCTCTCCCTTAACCCTTCCCTCAATCTCTCTCTCTCCCCCCCCAGTCCGACACTGGGGTGATGGGGGCTAAGGTCAGCATGGATTGACCATGGAGTTCACCGCAAGGCCGCAAGGACATGGCTGCGACAACTCCAGCAACCTGGTGTATTGTCAACATTGTCTCATGATTACTAGACTGAGTGGTGGTTTTGGTGGGTGTTCCATACCAGGGAATGGCAAACTGTGAGAGGCCATCCTAAAAACATACAAAAAGTGAAAGTAAACAATGCAGATCCGACATGAAGGCTTTTCTCTTTCCAAACAATGGACCATTGTTTAGTCGGCCATCTGCAAAACCGACCGCAGTGGGTCAATATTAAGTCAAGTGTACTCCCCCGTACAGACTTGGTCAGTTAGCAGAAGACAATGGCGGCACTTTCATAGAGATAACAGTCACCAAGAGGAAAGCAGTCTGACCCGATTCAACAGAGAAGAACTGCATAACACCAGTTGATCCATGCTTATGTGTGTGTGTGTGTGCGTGTGTGTGTGTGTGTGTGTGTGTGTGTGTGTGTGTGTGTGTGTGTGTGTGTGTGTGTGTGTGTGTGTGTGTGTGTGTGTGTGTGTGTGTGTGTGTGTGTGTGTGTGTGTGTGTGTGTGTGTGAATGTGAACCAGGCTAGGGAATAAGGTGGGAGGGAATAATGGGGGGGAGGGGTTGTTAGGGTGGTGGGTGGTGATGGTGGTAGAGATGACAGCCCAACACCAAAGTATTTGTCAGAGTGTAGAATCAAAAGCAAAAAAGCACAAGAATGCCCGAGGACAATAGGGATCCCCTCATTACTGCACGGCAACGGCGAGAGTTAGCGAGGAAGAGAGAGAGGGGGTGGGAGCCAGGGACCAGCCCAGCGGGAGGTCTACCCGGCTGCCTTCCAAAAAAAACCCACTGCCTGGCCCTGTGTGTGTGTCTGTGCCAGCCAACCAACAGAAAACTCCCACCAACCGCGAATACTAGACAGTCAACTCCCCTTGACCTAAAAACAACAACAGCCCCCCCCCCCCCCCCCTTACTGTTCTAAAATACAAACGGCAACAACACACTTCCCAGACCCCTACGCTCCCTTTGACCTGAGCCCCGGAGGGGCCGCATCAGCCATGCAACTGGGGTGCAGTTTGCCGGATCATCCGCGAAGGTGCGTGCATATGTTGGACTTCCTTGGGCCTTTATGGTGGATCCACAGACCAGACTTGTTATGTTGTTGTGTAATGTAACATTACATTACATTATGTTATATTACATAACATTACATAACGTGTTATGTAATGTTGGACGTCATTGGGCCTTTATGGTGGATCCACAGACCCGACTTGTTATGTTATGTAATGTAACATTACATTACATTATGTTATATTACATAACATTACATAACGTGTTATGTAATGTTGGACGTCATTGGGCCTTTATGGTGGATCCACAGACCAGATGCCACACTGTGGGAAATAAATGCTTTAAGCAAATCCAACGCACCACAGACAAACATAAAAGAATGACCTTTATAAAACCCCTCTTATTGTTGTAAACAACTAACGGGGCAAAGGGGGTCGTTGTAGTAGGCGTCAATGCAGTGTGTGTGTGTGTGTGTGGGAGTAGAGGATTTTACACAAATAAAACCATGCCACTTCATATTGGACTTTTCCCATTGTTTTCTTAGAGAGAGAACATCATGTTTATGTCACCACCACCACCACCATATGTTTAGTATAGGAATACTTTTGGGGAATTTGGTGCCTTTTTGCCTACACTTTACTGGTTCTCCTTGCAGTCAATTCACAGACCAACCACACGGTTCCACGAAGTACAGGGGAAACAAATGGCTCTGCAGCAACTTGTTCCAAGGAAAGACAACCATGCAATTAAGTCTTGATGCACTACCTGTTCTTGTAAAACTTTAAATGTAAACATCAAATAAACTGAAGTCATGTTTCATGCCCGAGATATAATCAACTGCACAACTGCAAATTTCTAAAACGTTAATTAAACAAATCAAGTGTGTTTCGGAATTTAATCAATTTACCGTTATGAGGGAAATAGGATCTTCGTTCGTTTTTCCAAGCTTGGAATGATCTTTTACTTTACGTTGAGTGGGATTGTTTTCATTTGGTGTTGGTACATCCAAGTAGATATCGTTGCTGTAGCTCTTGATGGTTTGTTGCAGTTGAGCCAAATGCTGGAGAACATCTCTTTGCTGACCATCCTCCTTCAGGGTACCACGTTGAGTCCGATTGTCATATTGTGCAACAGTTTTACTAAATACATGTGTATCCGGAGTTGTCGATTTAGTGGAGTAAGATGATTGCAATGAAGTGCCTCTTGTATTTACAGTGCAACCTACAATATAATAGAACCATATACTAATTAGTTAAGAATAAACAGCCATTCAAATCCATACATTATCTGAATTTGTATACGTCCAACAAAGGCGCATGAAGATTCTGCAGCTATCAAAGACAGAGAAATCAGGAATCGTTTAAGGAAGACTTTACATTACATTACAAGCACACAATGCCTCGTGGATTATGTCAAACAAATTAAAAGAACACTGACCTTTAATAGTCTTAATGCACGCAGGAAAAGATTTAACATTTCTATCTAAAACCGAGTGTTTGATTATACTTATGGTCGTTTTGTACCCTAAAAGAGAATTGTAGTACGCCATCTTGTTTCAAATTCTTCAAACTTTATTCATATATTGATTACATACAGAAATGTTGTTACATTTTTTTTTAAAGTGCTTTAATTGCAACACAATCAAAACGTATATAGTCTGTAATGACTTCCATGCAACATGCAAAGTGTAATTTACA
Organism: Lota lota; assembly: GCA_026745465.1. NCBI lineage: Eukaryota > Metazoa > Chordata > Actinopteri > Gadiformes > Lotidae > Lota > Lota lota. Next base: position 300,518 of record JACYXH010000073.1, on the reverse strand, counting down.
TATTATAGTTCACTTTACGTAAAAATATGTGATATAAGTACCTAAAACGCAACACAGCTAGTATAATCATATTATATATTATAGTGCATCTGCACTATATTACAATATTTAACAGCAATATGTATTATCTTTAAAGATAGGCTATTTATTGTCAAATAAAACGAATGACGTGCCTCGTCTGTTGGACATGGGAGCATTTAATAAGTCTTTGGTATTTCCCATCGACAACATGCTGCGCAGATACCACACTTGCTCGAATGAATAACAAGCAAAAGCGCCCGGGCGACCGCAGCAAAACAAAGCGTGCGGCGGGTGTCACGCGTCAGCTGAGCATCAGCTGATCGGAAGTGCTGCCGCGCGCTGGAGTGTCAGTGGCCGTCCTGCTTAACGAGGGGGAGAAATGGCCGATACCATAGCTGATACGCGGAGGCTATTCACCAAGCCCCAGAACCTCAATGACGCGTATGGACCTCCGAGTAATTTTCTAGAGATTGATGTGAGCAACCCTGAGACGATCGGGGTTGGCAGGGGCAGATTTACCACGTATGAAATCAGACTGAAGGTGAGCGTCCAACGGAATGGCTACATTTAGCTTGCTAACGTTTTCCCCCAATCATTAAATTTAAGGTTACAGAAATGGCTTGAAAAAATACTTGGTTTTGTCAAAGTGATACCAACAACATCGCTATTGAAATATTTGTCGCGATTAGCTGTCATTATAATACCAAACATACAGGAACGTACCATTCAGGATGTCATATAGCTAATGCTATCTAGCAGGCTCTATTGCCACAGACATAACTAACACTAACCTTGTTTAGCCATCATTACGTTTGCGATGAATGGGGTAGGCCGAGTGGTGTGTACATCTTTCAGCGTTTAATTAGCTCTCCCCTTTAGCACATTCTGTCTTCGACTACTCTACTTCAATTAACCGGCTAGCATCATGTACCTTTCTGCTGGGGCAGGTTGTTTACACTAAGAGTAAAGTTGTTTTCTTGAAATCTTCGACTTAAAAAACAACATCAACCTTAATGCCCCCTTAACCCCCTCGGTGGAATGAGTTTGGAAGACACGCCTTCGAACGATTAACTAGATACTGTTATTGACAAAATAATATTAATAATAATAACTTGAAGAAGTCAAGTCTCTCGTTGAACTCTTTGAGAGATAAGATCTTGCCACACCCAGGTGACGTGTTTGTTAACCTCCTTAACCTTTTGAACGGGACAGTGGTGTGAATACGGTCGATCTAATGGTGATGGCAGTTTTTTGGTTTGGATTTGTTTGTGGCGCCTTGTTGTTTACATTTAATATTCCAGACTTGATTATCCATATGAACTGAGAAATCCAACAGAAATAAAAATGAAAAACGTAACTCCCAAAAGATAGCGGTCAGCAAAAAAGGACAAAACCACAGTCATCAACTTCTCAGGAACTGTAGACAGGATGCAACAAGACCCCCTTCCTTGTCGTCCTGCCCCTTCCTTAAAATATAGGCTGTCCTTCTGCCACTTCAGCAGATAAACACAGGATCCTGTGAAACTCTTTAAGACCAGCTTCTCCTGATTGATATATAGTAGTATAGTATAGCATAGTACGCAGTCAAACGTATTATCAAATTGTGTAACTGCAGAGAGTTGTGTTTAAGTCTTTGTTATCTGCCAAAAAAAAGGAACAAATGGGTGGTTGCAAAAGTCTGCTCTTCTCACTTGTGTAATGCTGTCTGTTGAAGTTGAACAACTCAAGGCCAAGTGATTCCTTCTTCATGCCTTCACCCATTCAATCAGTAGTCTTATTTTTGGCAATAAAACCCCACCATTTTCAAATGCTAAGGAAACAGGACAGATTCAGAGTCTGGGCTTTTCTAAATGTTATAAAACATAGTAAAAAGTCTGAACTTTAACCGTGAAAGGCCTGTGTAATTTCAATTCACAATTGAACATTGTTTTCTGCCTGTGTTTACAGGCAAAACATTACATTTGTGAAATGGGTCATGCAAAGCTGAGCCTATTTTATTATGTTTACCAAATCTCAACCTAATCAATAAATGCGTTCATCTCCAAGCAGAGTATGGTTTAGTCCATTGTTACACTCATAATCAATCAGATTACAAATGGTTTATCAAGAAGTTACTTGTTATCATAACTAAGTGTATGTTGTAGTTTGTTTGGTCTGACTGTTGTAGGATACCAAATAGATGCGTTTGCTTTTTTCCCTTTTCTCTACCTGGGATATAGCTGCCACAAGAAACAATATCGGTGCATGATATTGTATAGCAGGCCTATACCCTTTCTACATGTTTGTTGTACAGGGAGATTGCCGGTGGCCACCTGTCAGTCACCTCGCTTTGGCACATCTTCAGCTTCTTTTGTCGTTTCATGTGGACCGACACCCCTTGGCCTCCTGATGCATTCTTCAGCTCACTCGGCATTGGCACCCATAAAGTATTTAATTTCCCTTAACCTTTAAAGAAAAGCGGCAAGAGGGAGATAGAAAAACGAAGGGGGAGCCGTCTCGAAGCATTATCGGGAAGATATGGCTACTGTACTTGATTAGCGCGTAATAATTAGCATACGCGTGTAATCAGCATTATTGTGCGGCTCGTAGCCCCCAGTGACCCTGCTTTGCATAAGAGTACAGAAGACGGGGCGCATCCCTCACTTCTCAACAAAACGCGGTGTCAACTCTGCATCGCTGCTCCCTCTCCTCCTCCTCCTCCCTCTCCTCCTCCTACTCCTTTCTTCTACACTCTGATGGAAGCGTTTTGACTCCCACCTTGGAGCATGCTTAGTCTGTGGGAGACTGGGTAAGGTGTGTGGGTGGGTGGGTGGGTGGGACCACCAGATACTTCAGGCCTCAGATGCCTAACTTGGTCCTGGTATTTGCCTGTTTTGGTTCCACCCTGGCTTTTAATATTTGGAATTGGTTGGATTTTTCTTTTCTTTTCTGTTCTTTTTTTTTCTTTTTTCTTTTTTCTTTTTTTGTGATGCCACAGTACAGTCTCCTTTTGCTCTTCTCCAATGTTCTCACCGCTAGCCAGGCGATTCATCACCAAATTGAGAGAGTCCTTACGGCCTCACTGAGAGAGCCTTCCTAATCCCCTCATTGAGGAGGGAGAAGAATGAATCAGGCTGGGGGGTGTGTGGGTGGCGGGGGGGGGGGGGGTGCCAGGGCTATTGCTCTCCATCGGAGCTCCCTCCCTCCCCAGCCACCCACCCACCCATGGGAGGGCAGAAAGCCACGCTCTTTCGCCTGCTTATCCCCTGGCCCTCCCAACTGTGTGCAGTCACTTGTCTCGCGCTCAGAAACGGTCACCTTTTAGTCTTTGTGATGACTATATAGGCAAGGTGGATCTTTTTTTGGGGCGGGGGGGGGCACATTGCAGAGCACCAGGAAGAAAAGAAAATCTTTGAATTTGATGTTCTAATCCATACACTCTCTTGGTTTGGTTGAACTCGGTGTTTCAGGAATAACAATACTTAAGCCGGCAGTTGAAGTATAATTATATATGGCTGAGGTCTGAGTCTTATGAGGATCTGTCCCTCTTAGTTGTTTGCAGTGTCCCATGGCAAATTGCACAGATGCCAACCGGTTCCACTGGCTGTGGGACGGATTTCACGGTGACTTCTCAGCGGCATGCACAACAACATTAGATGTTTGAAATCGAATAGCCTCCGATGTCGGAAAAACATGGCTGACATGTTGGTATGACTGGAACAAACCAGCTTCATTTCAATCTAAACGCCATGGTGTAGTCAGTGTTTTATTTTTATTTTTTATTTGTTTATTGAAAATAGACAATTATATTACGGTCAATCCTGCATTACATCAGTATTTGTCTGCAGTACGAAACCGACAAAGTTGCATAAAAATAGTGTGCTTGTCTTGTTTGAAATGGAGAGGTTCTTGAATGTCATTCCTAATAGTTCTTTAGCTAGCTAACACTTTAGGTAGAACCCCCCCCCCATCCCCTCTACTCCCTATACCCCCCTGCCCAGCATCCTGTATTTGCTTGTAATTGACAAACATTTGGAGGGGTAAAGGGGGCGGGGGTCTTATGAGACGTTCTCGTTTGTCCTTCTTCCCCGAGTCGGTTCCCATCCCTGGTTTCCAGAGAGCACACTCAGGAAGGAGAGTGAACTTTGGGATCGTACTTTGTTTATGGACAGATAGGGTAGCATAATAGGCCTCTTATGCCTCTCTTTCTCTCCCTTTTGCTCTCTTTCTCGCTCACTCGCTCTCTCTCTCTCACTCTTACACCCCTCCCTTTCTACCATACTATAGCTTCTCCCTCTCCCTCTCTTTCGCGCCTCCATTTGCTTGGGGATGGGGTGTGTGTGTGTGTGTGTGTGTGTGTGTGTGTGTAAGGAGGAGTGATGGGGTGGGGAGGTGGGGCTAAAAACCTTTTGGTCATTAATAAAATCGTGGGGGTGGTTTGGGGTTGTGGGTAGGGGGTGCTTGTCAGGCACAGTCAAGTGTAATCCAAAGTCTACAGCATCCTCTCCGACAACTATTTTAATGGAAATGGGGGAGCATATTGTATCAAGGCTACCATATCGTACTTGAAATGACAGTATCAAAAGTGGGAGTTGATACTATGGCAACAAAGCAGCTTTTTGCCAGCAAGCCGAACCGCGAGAAGGGGAGAGGGAGGCGGGGGGGGGGGGCGGAGAAAGAGAGGGGGAGAGGTAGAGAGAGAGAGGTAGAGAGAGAGAGAGGTAGAGAGAGGTAGAGAGAGAGAGAGAGAGAGAGAGAGAGAGAGAGAGGAGAGAGAGAGAGAGAGAGAGAGAGAGAGAGAGAGAGAGAGAGAGAGAGAGAGAGAGAGAGAGAGAGAGAGAGAGAGAGAGAGAGAGAGAGACCCACAGACCCACAAGCCCTTGCTTCTTTTGTTCCTAGTTTCCTTTCCCTTTCGGTATATGATGCAATGAGGTGTTATTGTGTTGCCATTTTTTTTTTTTTTTTGGAATACCTTTTTTTGGTCTTCTTTTATTTTTGTCTCTGAAAGGGGGTAATGTGGAAGGGATAAGAAGGGGGCACGGAAAGGTTAAGGATGCACACTCTCAAACTTGACTTGATCCATCCTGCTAAAAGCTAATGCATTGCTGGCCTTGAACCATTCTCTAAGAGAGATGGGTACACACACACACACACACACACACACACACACACACACACACACACACACACACACACACACACACACACACACACACACACACACACACACACACACACACACACACACACACACACACACACACACTTGAGAAGGCTTTGGACTCTTTTCATTCCATTTTTAATGAGCCTCATGGTATTATCTTCTGCACACGATGCATTGCATGCTCTTCCAGGGTAGGGGGCGAGAGGGGGGGTGCTGCAGTGGGTGATTGAGGGATCACCAACATAGTGGAAAACCTTCTAGGTCTAAGGTTAGCTGATGCATGTGTTTTCTTATGTTTGCTTTGACATATATTTGCTTTAAAAAACGCAACACCAATATCCATAGTAAGGTATGGCAGTTTGGATTATTAGTGTAAAACACTTCCGCAACAAACACTCACAATAAACAGGGACGTTTCTTGTACACACACTTTTAAAGAGCAGCCTATATTCTTTTTCTGTTAACATTTCAAATTGCAAACTATTTACTGCATCCTTATACTAGTTCATACTATTAATGTTTTGGTAATGCTGACCTACTTTGCAACCTTTGCTTCCTGTCTCTTCAAGTTTTATATAAGGTGCAGCAAGCTAATAAAACACTTTTATTAGTTTCCCTCTCCTACTCTGCTTGTGTTACTAATTATCAGTTCCGTCAATGTTTGTTCCTCTGATTAGTACGCTAATAAGCCAGTGTTCTGCTCATTTTTGTTATCTGTGCTGCGAGTACTTTTGACTTGACTAGGTTCTAAAACATCCACAATCGGTAAGCATATACCTAATTTGTCTTAGCCACCTTTCTTTTACCTTATTCTCCTGAACTCTTGGCTACCTTTCATTTTTATACGGAATGGACACTACCCTACATTTTCCTTGTTGCCATTTTTTTACAGGATGGGATGGCATGAAAAAAATGCAATAGATGTAGATACAATATATACTAGAGATTCTGTAAATGTTATATTAATATTTTCTGTGGTTCAACACATAAGACTCCGCCTCCAACATAACCAGGCTCTGCCTCCAACTTATCCAGGCTTTGCCTCCAACATAACCAGGCTCTGCCTCCAACTTATCCAGGCTCTGCCTCCAACATAACCAGGTTCAGCCTCCAACTTATCCAGGCTCTGCCTCCAATTTAACCAGGTTCTGCCTCCAACTTATCCAGGCTCTGCCTCCAACATAACCAGGCTCTGCCTCAAACTTATCCAGGCTCTGCCTCAAACTTATCCAGGTTCTGCCTCCACCATAACCAGGCTCTGCCTCCACCATAACCAGGCTCTGCCTCCAACTTATCCAGGCTCTGCCTCAAACTTATCCAGGCTCTGCCTCAAACTTATCCAGGTTCTGCCTCCACCATAACCAGGCTCTGCCTCCACCATAACCAGGCTCTGCCTCCAACTTATCCAGGCTCTGCCTCCAACTTAACCACACTCTTCTCCAACGTAACCAGGCTCTGCCTCCAACTTAACCAGGCTCTGCCTCCACCATAACCAGGCTCTGCCTGCTACTTATCCAGGCTCTGCCTGCTACTTAACCAGGCCCCACCTCTAATGTGTGCAGACGCCACCACTAATGTTAAATGGCTATGTTTTCATTTTCTCTTGTTTTATTCTGGAGTCTTCTTTCTTATTTTTGTTTATTTGTATCTGTCCCTCTTGTGTCTTTCTCTTCTTTCAGTTTTCTTATTTTCCCGCCAAGTTTCCCACCATGTTCCCCTTGCCCTTCATTGACTTTTGCTTCCCTTACCTCCCCTGAAAGCATCTCTCGCGGTGAAGGTGTGTCTGTGTTGAGGTTCAGAGTGTACCTGTAGAGTACTAATGAATCACTGTGCCCAGGATGGCCTGCCTGCAGTCAATTATCAGCCTATAGCCCAGTAACCGGAGACACCTCAGCCCCTATCCCCTTAACAGCCATGAGGGAAAACAGAGGCCAGCGAAACCTGATCTTTGACTTGTAAAGCTCCCACGCACCGCTCTCCTCCCTAAACGGTGTGTGTGTGTGTGTGGGTGTGGGTGTGGGTGTGAGAGAGAGGAAGGAGAAAAAGACCGGAGGGAGGGAGGGGAGGGGGGGGGTGGCGAGCTGGCGAGCTCTCACTTTTCAATTTTGTCCTTTCGGTTCTCCTCCTGGTGCTGTAATGCCAATCTCTTAATCACAGGGTTGGATTGAGAACGGATCGGAGGGGCAGGTGACTTTATTTTCTATTCTTCTGCAACTGCAGGCTCCTTTTGTCTGCAGATGAGCGGCCCGGGAACAGACTTTGTGTGCTTTACGTGGAAGCTGCACAATGTGGGCCCATTGCCTTACTGCCCGTGTGCCTGCAACCTGTCAAATGTGAACTATGTTTCCTGTGTGTGTGTACGACAAATGATGTGGTGTTTTCTTGCATGCACGCGATGGGATTAATGTCGCAGTGGTGGCGGATTACCTGTAACTATGATCTGTTGTTGTGGTGGGGGGTGGGGGGGGGCGCCCAGGGGCGCCCAGCCCAGGAGTTTAAACCAGAGCACTGGGATGGTAACGCTAAGCTAATCCACTTGTGCTCTGGCATGGGGTGAGGTGGGGGGCAAGGCTGACAGTTTCACCTGGAGAGACCTTGAAACAAGAGTGGTGAATTAAATGAAGAGAGAGCGTGGGAGAGAGCTTGTGTGAGAGGCAGAGGCTGAGCGAGAGCATCGGGTTGATGGATGAAGTGGAAACAATTGGGCAGTCACACCGATACGCACTTTGAAACATAGGCCCCTGAATCCTTTTTTACATACAATCCAAAAATATAAAGACAATGAAAATGCGTCAATATCTTCAATTGATGAAATATTGAAAGCAATATTTTATTTTTAAATCGCAATTCATTAAATTCAATGTGTTTTAAGTGTGATACTTACGTATCACTACGCAATTGCTGCATTCACGTCGTTTGGTTCCCGTCATTGATTGACTCTCGTCACCTAGATTAAAAAATAACATTGCGTCTTCAGCATATGGAAGGCCATTAGAGCAAATAACGTCTTAGAAATGTTGCGTGTTAACGTTATATTTGGACGTGTTAACGCAACAAAAACGGACACGTTAACGTGCATTTTCTGGTTGTGGCCAATGAGGGCCCTCGAATCAAGGCCGTCGTACAAATCCACGATGAGGTTCATCGTGATGACGTCGAACAACAACGCAAGGGAGCACGTAGCGCATGAATGACTGATGTGGGCGTCTACGCACTTGGTACAGGCGCCTAGGCATACCGTAAATGGAAATTATTTGTATGAAATGTAAATCAGAGATGTGGTTTGGAAGAAGCCAATTTAAACTTTCAGCGGGGGGCGGTGAAGTTGAAAGAAACTTGTTGATGGCGCTTGCAGAACTTTCTGTCTTTATGAAACCGCACATTTAGGAAATGTATTAGACTAGCAACATCGGACGATGAGGAAACAATCCAAGCAGCTTTGGCAAGAAAAGCTACATCGCTAGCTTTATGCTCTAATGTTTCTAACACCCCTATAAGATAAGAATGGAGCAACCCGTTGGCTGTGACAGACCATTATTAACACGCCAAAATGAGACCTGACATGTTAACATGTCAATTTTTGTTCAAATAAATGATGGATTAATTGATAGAAAGATAATCATTAAGTGCAGCCCTAATTTGGATGTGGGCGGTTTATAACAACGGACTTTACAGACTGTCTTCTATAAAATAATTAAGTCAGTTTCATGAACGCATGTGGTTAGCGCAGTGCAAGCAAAACCCAGTTTAGCGGTACTACAGTCTGCCTAGGTACTACAGTCTGCCTAGTGGTACTACAGTCTGCCTAGTGGTACTACAGTCTGCCTAGTGGTACTACAGTCTGCCTAGTGGTACTACAGTCTGCCTAGGCACTACAGTCTGCCTAGTGGTACTACAGTCTGCCTAGTGGTACTACAGTCTGCCTAGTGGTACTACAGTCTGCCTAGGGTACTACAGTCTGCCTAGTGGTACTACAGTCTGCCTAGTGGTACTACAGTCTGCCTAGTGGCACTACAGTCTGCCTAGTGGTACTACAGTCTGCCTAGTGGCACTACAGTCTGCCTAGTGGTACTACAGTCTGCCTAGTGGTACTACAGTCTGCCTAGGTACTACAGTCTGCCTAGTGGTACTACAGTCTGCCTAGTGGTACTACAGTCTGCCTAGTGGTACTACAGTCTGCCTAGTGGTACTACAGTCTGCCTAGTGGTACTACAGTCTGCCTAGTGGTACTACAGTCTGCCTAGGCACTACAGTCTGCCTAGTGGTACTACAGTCTGCCTAGTGGTACTACAGTCTGCCTAGTGGTACTACAGTCTGCCTAGTGGTACTACAGTCTGCCTAGGCACTACAGTCTGCCTAGTGGTACTACAGTCTGCCTAGTGGTACTACAGTCTGCCTAGTGGCACTACAGTCTGCCTAGTGGTACTACAGTCTGCCTAGTGGCACTACAGTCTGCCTAGTGGTACTACAGTCTGCCTAGTGGTACTACAGTCTGCCTAGGTACTACAGTCTGCCTAGTGGTACTACAGTCTGCCTAGTGGTACTACAGTCTGCCTAGGTACTACAGTCTGCCTAGGTACTACAGTCTGCCTAGTGGTACTACAGTCTGCCTAGGGGTACTACAGTCTGCCTAGTGGTACTACAGTCTGCCTAGGTACTACAGTCTGCCTAGTGGTACTACAGTCTGCCTAGTGGTACTACAGTCTGCCTAGGTACTACAGTCTGCCTAGGTACTACAGTCTGCCTAGGTACTACAGTCTGCCTAGTGGTACTACAGTCTGCCTAGGGGTACTACAGTCTGCCTAGGTACTACAGTCTGCCTAGGTACTACAGTCTGCCTAGTGGTACTACAGTCTGCCTAGGTACTACAGTCTGCCTAGGTACTACAGTCTGCCTAGTGGTACTACAGTCTGCCTAGGTACTACAGTCTGCCTAGTGGTACTACAGTCTGCCTAGTGGTACTACAGTCTGCCTAGTGGTACTACAGTCTGCCTAGTGTACTACAGTCTGCCTAGTGGTACTACAGTCTGCCTAGTGGTACTACAGTCTGCCTAGTGGCACTACAGTCTGCCTAGTGGTACTACAGTCTGCCTAGTGGTACTACAGTCTGCCTAGTGGTACTACAGTCTGCCTAGTGTACTACAGTCTGCCTAGCGTACTACAGTCTGCCTAGGGTACTACAGTCTGCCTAGTGGTACTACAGTCTGCCTAGTGGTACTACAGTCTGCCTAGTGGTACTACAGTCTGCCTAGTGGTACTACAGTCTGCCTAGTGGTACTACAGTCTGCCTAGTGTACTACAGTCTGCCTAGTGGTACTACAGTCTGCCTAGTGGTAATACAGTCTGCCTAGTGGTACTACAGTCTGCCTAGTGGTACTACAGTCTGCCTAGTGGTACTACAGTCTGCCTAGTGGTACTACAGTCTGCCTAGTGGTACTACAGTCTGCCTAGTGGTAATACAGTCTGCCTAGTGGTACTACAGTCTGCCTAGCGGTAATAGAGTCTGCCTAGTGGTACTACAGTCTGCCTAGCGGTAATAGAGTCTGCCTAGTTTAAAATCTACTTCCAGCTAAGAGGAGGGTATTGACGAGGGGCAAAATAAGTTCCAGGCACGTTTTACCCCGGAGTTAAGAGTTTCTAATATAGCTGTAATTCATTTCAAGTGGTCCAACTGTAGCAAACGTCACCTTTGCCAAACCCAATGGCGAGAAATATTTCTATTTTCCATTTGCCTTGTTAACACTTCAAATGCAATGCCAAAATGGCACAGGGATCTTGAAATCAACCAAGGCCTTTAGCATACACAAGGGGGTGACGAAGGAGTGCTCTGTGGGACAGGGTGGGGTGGGGTGAGTGGGATGGGGCGGCGGGGAGGATGTGTGTTTGGAGGAGTCTCAAGGGCAAAAAGAAAACCTGACTTATTATCAGAAATGAAGAGCAAAGGACGGTGCTTGCCGAGGGAGGAGAAGACCACGTCTGCCTCCTTCCTTCGTACTCCACCTCAAATTAGTCCTCCGGACCAGATGGATCTCCCGGCCCCACTCGTTTCTGCCTCTGCTCTTTTATGATCACACACACACACACACACACACATGCACACGCACACAACCATTTACTCAGCCCATCGGTTAACTCTTATCTTTACCCCTTTATTTTTTACCACACACAGTCAACCGCATACAGGCGGCGATCGATCGCCCCCCCCCCCCCCCCCCCCCCCTCCCCCCCCCTCCCCACCCTGCACACTAGCATGTATGCCCACGCGCTCAATTGCATTTCTCTCGTGGGTCCCGTCCTTCCTCCCATGAATTCTGACCTTCGGTGATTGTGGGCCGCCGATAACCCCCCACCCCCCACCCGCCCACCACCCCCCACCCCCTCTCTTTATCTATCTCTCATGCTCTCTGTCTCCTCATCTGCACATTGTTGTGCTGGATGGCTGGCTGGGTGCCGCCAGAACCAGTGAAGAGGGGCACACACACACACACACACACACACACACACACACACACACACACACACACACACACACACACACACACACACACACACACACACACACACACACACACACACACACACACACACACACACTCTTCCGCCCTTGGACATGGATGTACACACACACACAAAAGTCTTAAGTGTATTAGACCTTGGTGAGCAAATTGCAGAACTTTTTTCAACCGGAGGCCTATTTCAATTTTTTCCTTTTCAATTTGGTTCTGTCTGTATAGCGCTTTGTTGTCCGTCCCCCCCCCCCCCCCCCCCCCCCCAGTCAGTTGGTACCACAAGGCTATGCCCAAACCAACTACAAAAGTAAACATTTCCCTCGCTCCACTGCCTCAAACTAGCATAAAATGCCCACCGATGCTTGCCTACACTAGTATTCTTTTTTTGTTATGTTTTAATGATGGGTGACATTGGTGGCTGGAAGGAGCGCTAACCAAATGGTTTTCTGAAGTGGATGGAATTTTCTCTTTTCGCTCTCTGAAGAATATTTCATTAGAGCAAAAAAATATATATCACAGCAAATGTAACAAACGTCTCTTGAGACTGAAGTTACATAAATCTTAATGGACCAAAGCGAAACTCGGTAATGCAGACCGCTTTGAATTTCCAGATAATGCTAGTGTTGCTTGTCCTGAATTCATTTTGTAACTTTTCTAATTGTCCATAATGTGACTTAGCCTTGCATTCATTGTTTCTTAATTGGTATACAAATCAAAAGTTTTACTAGCATATTCTATTGACCATCTTGCACTTGTTAGCATGTTTTCAGAGCTAAATGACGTGTGTGTGTGTGTGTGTGTGTGTGTGTGTGTGTGTGTGTGTGTGTGTGTGTGTGTGTGTGTGTGTGTGTGTGTGTGTGTGTGTGTGTGTGTGTGTGTGTGTGTGTGTTTCCTCAGACCAACCTGCCCATCTTCAAGCTGAAGGAGTCCCGCGTACGCAGACGCTACAGTGACTTCGAGTGGCTCCGAGCAGAGCTGGAGAGAGAGAGCAAGGTGAGCTAGCCAAGGCAAGGCTTGCCCGCCCCTGCCCCACCAGGGCTATGTGTAGAGGACAATTATTTTACATTCCCCCTGATTTGAGAAAATAGTCACGTTTTTATGTTTTATTTTGGACCTGATCATTGTGAGGTCCTCAACACATACCCCTAAATTTGAATGAGTCCAAGCCATATTTAAATGACCTGTAAGTATCAGTGAGAATGCGTGTTGAAGTCCACCTCTCGACAAATCCTCCATGCTCTCTAGGAGTTGACCGATTGTCATAAGGACCAACTGCTGAATGTATATAAAACAAAAATGTCATCACCAAAACGCCTCCATTAACAATGCATTGTAGTTTGTTGTTTTGTAGGAATATATATAAAAAAAAAAAAATCACCCAGGGCTTTTAAGCGTTTTATTTATTTGAAAAGTTGGATTTCCGTAGTGTTTCACCTCTAAACTCTGGTCACCCATTCGGGGACCCTTCACTAACCAGCGTGTGGTTCCCATGTGGATGGCCCTGCCCCTGCTTCAGGTGGTGGTGCCGCCGCTGCCGGGGAAAGCCCTGGCCCGACAGCTGCCGTTCCGGGGGGACGACGGGATTTTCGACGACTCTTTCATCGAGGAGAGGAGACAGGGTCTGGAGCAATTCCTCAACAAGTAAGGTCCTTGCTTCCTCTGCCGTCAGCTCGTGTTATTTGAATGATTTTATATGGATATAGAAACCACGCATTGAAATTGGACCTGAAATAAATGTAAAATGTTATAGTGCTTTTACAGTATCACTAATTAGCACTAATTATGGGTCTGCTACCTGTACCAGGGCACAGTTGTCGTCTCGAAAGTAGACTTCAGACCTTGTCTACACGCATGTGAAAACGTTTTCAGTGATGTGACACACAGATAAATCACACATGGGGACACCACCTTAACTGGGGGAGATATAAGTCTGTTGCCCGTTCCCTGGTATCAAATCAGACCCATAATTAGTGTGATGACACCTGTGTTTGTCCAAGGATGGCACCCCTGGGAAAATAATCGACACTCTCAGAATCTCTACACGGGATTAATTGTTGATTGGTGATCAACATCTTTTTCAATGGGCATTTCTTTTAAGGATATGTAACTCTTTTGTATGTATGTCAATGTTTTTGTATGTATGTAAATGTTTTTGTATGTATGTAAATGTTCTTGAATGTGTGGCACTTTACATGCATCTTTGGCTTCCACCTCCTTTGCTCTTTTACTTTGAACTACTGTCAGGTTGTGCATGTTCTGTCACTTGACCCTTACAAGATAAAGTACAGTAAGCTAAAGCACGTTAAATGGGACAGGATCCAGAAGAGATCATTATATGCACAGCCGAACTTTACTTTATTCGTATCCCGATTTTACCTCCAGAACAAGACGCCTTTTGTCTGTCGGTTAGATGCTCAACTTTTACTTTTTTTGTTTTACTTTTTCTTTTTCTCTTTAACTAACTGAACCCTGTGGAACGAGGCCAAGTCTTGCACCCACTCTCCTCCTTAATTCTCCTTCGTAATTACCTTGTAGAAGACGAGAACCACCCAAGGGGACACAAGTGTGCGCCCCTCCTACACCCCCACTCCCACCACCCCCCCCTCCCCCCCACGTAATTTTTTTCTTTCCCACATTTGTTTTATTGTTGATGTGTAATTTATGATAATTGCAGCGCAAATTGCAGCGCGTTGTTTCTTAAGGGATGGTGTGTGCACCCCAGCTTATTTTTTGATCCAGCGCCTCCCCATTCCCTGCTGCCGAACAATAAAAGTTACAGTGGGATCGTAATTATTTGCTTTGATTGCAGACTTGGCCATCATCTTTGTTTCATGTGCAAATGCAGCCGTGTTACCTGTTCAGATAATAAGTGTGCAAAGACAGTTTGAAGGAAAATTAAAATCCATAGTTCTCCCAAGTTTAGTGTTTTCTTTGTTTTGTTTAATTATTTAAAAGAGGCTGAGAATGTGTTTGGTAATTACCATAAAGTTTTTCCAACCACTCTCAGTTGCTGTAAAAGCAAAACACTCCTGTTGATCATAGCATTGTTGCGACTTAATAGCGACTGAGTCGCCTTGTTTTAATGTGTGATTGAGAGCATTGTGATGGGTGGGGTTGGGGGGGGGGGGGGGGGGGGGGGGGGGGGGGGCTTTTAGAAATGGTAAATATAATTATTACTCCAAAACAAGTTTGTGGAAGTGGAGAAACTGTCAGCTGTGTTCAGTTCAGGGCAGGGTTGTTTTTTGTTTTATTTCAAGATAAGACATTTTTGTATTTATTCATATTTGTCTTGAAATGAGAAAAGTGAAGTGTGTGTGTGTGTGTGTGTGTGTGTGTGTGTGTGTGTGTGTGTGTGTTTGTGTGTGTGTGGTCAGTAAAAAATGCAACCTAATGTTTTTTGCCCTGTCAATGGTTGGCCTCTTTCCATGTCTGAAATATTTCCAATTAAAAGTTCAGCTCTGTGTACGTCACATCGGTTATCAAAGTGTTGTTCTGAGAAGGTAATCTGTTTGTATTTTCTAATAGAGGAGGACTCAGGTGCACTGGATCCTCTTCATCCTCTATTAGGTCATTCTAAAAGGCTTACGGTGGAATAGGTGGGTGGTGGTGGGGAGTAGCTGGTGGTAAAAGGTGCTTTGAAAAGTGCTTTGACCTTGGCTTAACCAACGTAGTGTTCACATGTAGAGCATGTAAACGGCCATATAAAAAAAGAAACGTACAAGCGCAACATTGGGAAAACCAAGAGGTCAAAGGACATAATGGCCACCATTTCCCACAACTTCCATCGACAACGTCCCTGCAACAATGTCTGCAAGAATCCCTCCGTATTGCTCAAACGCATGTGACCTCTGAAGCATCAGAACTCGCCATGGTAACTGCACCCCTGGAACACGTGAAACATTATCACTTCCTGAGTTTGGAAAAGCGTGAGTTGTATTATCTCATGACTCCTGTGATGGCAAATTCATCACAGGCATTTTTATGACCACTTACGTCTTAAACACTTGCTTGCCTTTTACTTGCTTTTATGAAGCTACAATTTGGTGGCGCAATTATAGCGCTAGCGGATAAGATGCTAACTGGTAGTATTTTAATAAAGACATTTGTTGCAACAGAAAAAGCTAACAGTCCTAAATGACAGCGCTTCATAGTAAATAATGATATGGTGAATGGAAGAAATAACAATGGGTTTATTTAATCCTTTTATTTTCTCTTAAACCATTTTTGTCAGACAAAACAAGCATGTCTTTCATAGCCTTACAGTCAATGGTTTATCCACCATTTATGATCGATGCCATCCATAGCAGACCGATCACCTTTAATATCTATAGGCTAGTTGATTACGTCTCGATTCTATGTGATTCAATTGATTATGATGAAGTGCACATCAATATTTTCAATGTTGACGACTAGGATGACATCGCCGTGTGTTCGCTGAAAGTTGTTTAAGTTGTTTAAACATCTTTGAAGCGCATTTGTCTTGAAGCTTCACTGGAAATGCGTGTTGCTCTGTGCAGTGCCTGGCCACCAGTACAAATTACTTCCAGTATTTCCCCAAACTCTTCCTGTGGTAGCAAAGAATCCTAGCTTGTATTACATTATGGTTGTATAGCATTATGGTTGTATAGCATTATGGTTGAATAGCATTACGGTTGTATTACATTATGGTTGTGTAGCATTATGGTTGTATTAGGTTACGGTTGTATAGCATTATGGTTGAATAGCATTACGGTTGTGTAGCGTTATGGTTGTGTAGCGTTACGGTTGTATTACGTTATGGTTGTGTAGCGTTATGGTTGTATTACGTTATGGTTGTGTAGCGTTATGGTTGTGTAGCGTTATGGTTGTGTAGCGTTATGGTTGTGTAGCATTATGGTTGTGTAGCGTTATGGTTGTGTAGCGTTATGGTTGTGTAGCATTACAGTTGTATTACGTTATGGTTGTGTAGCGTTATGGTTGTGTAGCGTTATGGTTGTATTACGTTATGGTTGTGTAGCGTTATGGTTGTGTAGCATTATGGTTGTATAGCGTCATGGTTGTGTAGCAGTATGGTTGTATTGCGTTATGGTTGTGTAACATTATGGTTATATTGCGTTATGGTTGTGTAACATTATGGTTGTGTAGCATTATGGTTGTATTGCGTTATGGTTGTGTAACATTATGGTTGTATTGCGTTATGGTTGTGTAACATTATGGTTGTATTGCGTTATGTGGCTCAGGAGCAGGTTGTCTGGTAACCAGAATGTTGCTTGTTAGATCCCTGGCTCTTCCCTAACCCTAACTACAACGGGTCTTGACCAGGTGGATGTCCCCTTGCATGGTTAACCCCACCGTCGATGTACAAATGGGTGTATGGATGGGTGAATGAATGGGTGAATGAATGGGTGAATGTGAGACACAAATTGTAAAGCGTTGGCGTGGCCACAGGTCTAAAAGGCGCTATATAAATGCAGTCTATTTACATAATGGCAAGTTGGCAGGCAGAGATTGGTTGTGTTAACAGGTTTATTTTCAACAAGACTGCGGTGGTATCATCAGCGCAACAAGCGTGACGACAACATTTGAGTAGGAACGTATTGAGCTAGAGGTTCTGCTGTCATGGTGGGGACCCCAATATGGAGTTTGTAGTGAGCATGCTTTAATGGTGTTTGGGGTTCCATCTTTCGTCTTTGTAATTATCTTTTTTCTTTTTCGTAACACCTTCTCGTATTTGCAGTACACCGTGTGTGTGTGTGTGTGTGTGTGTGTGTGTGTGTGTGTGTGTGTGTGTGTGTGTGTGTGTGTGTGTGTGTGTGTGTGTGTGTGTGTGTGTGTGTGTGTGTGTGTGTGTGTGTGCCATATATCTATTTGAGTCTGGGTGTGTTCGTGTGATGCAATTCCGGGTCTTCTGTCTGTATTGAAATGCTGCTGTCAGCTGCTAATTTGTTTCGTGTGTTTCAGAGTGGCCGGCCATCCACTGGCCCAGAACGAACGTTGCCTGCACATGTTTCTACAGGACGAATCTGTGGACAAGAACTACACCCCGTCCAAAATCCGACCAGCCTAGGAGGGCGACGCCATGCTTGGATGTGGACATGGGCACGCACGCACGAAAACCCCAAAACCAAACGCTCTCTCCCCAGATCAGCGCCTCCTGGACCACAAACATTTCGACCATCCTCCTCCTCCTGCCCCTCCCCTCCAACTCCTCATCCTTCCCTCCTTTGTTCCTTCCTACCTTCCCTCCTTTGTTCCTTCCTACCTTCCCTCCTTTGTTCCTTCCTACCTGTTTGACTATTAGAGATCCCCGCTGTTGTGCTCGTCTTTTCCACCTTGGAACCCGATTCGTTCGTAAAAAAAGATGTCTGACAAATTATGCCTGCTAGGTGAAAACAAGATAATAGGTGTTGTTGTTGTTGTTGTTGTTTCTCCCACTGACATCTATGTATCAGTACGGTGCGTCCTTGATTGTTTTTATTTTCGTTTACATGGCGACAACTAAAGAGCATTATGTCTCTTATTACAGAAGTACACACACACTATTTTGATGGGCCATAGCCACTCATTACCAAGCGCCTAGTTACTGAACTGTTTGTGTCTCAACCAGCACCTTCCCTGTTTCATGTAGTGGTTTTCTAGCGGGTGAAAAGTAATATACTTGGGGGTTGGGGGGGGGGGTGATGGGAGTGGGACCTGCAGTATTTCTACTGGCTATATGCATTTTGAGATTTGTATACTGCTGTGCCATTTTTCTTTATTTTGAACGTTTTTAAATAAACCGGTCAAATCCACTGATGCACAAGCACAATCGTTGCCATTTCTTCGTGATCCATGCAGCAGACTCCAGAGATGAATGGTAAAATACAATGAGAAATTAGGAATTGCCCATAGAAAATGGAGTATGGACAAATGCTGCTCCTATAAATGCAATATAAAAACGGGGTACAGAAAACATTTTAAACATGAATAGCTTTGAATTTGTTATTTTGGAAATCTGGTAACCCAAACCATTCTGAGCCTTTGGTTGTAATTTAATCTAAGCATTTGTATTTCACCTTAGAATAATCAGTAAGGTATCACACATCTTGGTTTTTAACATGGACACCAACAGTTTGTGTGTAATAGTTTTGTGGTTAAGAAGAAAAAAAAGATTAAATGCTTTAAAATTACAGTTGGTCATTATAAAATATGTAAAATCCCTTAACATATATGCATTTTATTCTAGTATTTCATTACAACCTGCAAATAGTTTTTACAACAAAATAAAAACATTACAAACCACAACATTTTCCAAGTGCTGATTTATAGGCTATAACCTGTGTTAGTGTCTAACTCCACAAAGTCGACCTAAACATTTTAATAGGGCGCCTCGGATTGAACATAACCAACACAATTCGTAACAACACTAAACACTGATAAATTCCGATGCAATGTTATATTTTGTAGTTAAGGTAAAGATGCAAGGATGTTTCTGCTCGTTGTCGACCCTCCTCCCGTGTTCGTGACGCGCGGTGCTCTGCAGCTCCGGCGTTTGGTTTCAGCACTGGGTCAAGGGGAGAGCGCCACGGTCTCCAATGCATGCGTCCTTCTTCTCTTTTTTTTTTGGTTTTCCTCCATTCAGATTTGACGACGCAATATATGATTGAAAGGGCATTGGTCAACAAGCTCATTGGTCTTACAGACACTGGAAAACTATTATAAAGTTTCATTGTAAAACCATCTTTTTTTTTTCCTTTTTTTTGCAGCAGAGTCCAGCGAGTCGTTACAATTAGGCCACCGTAGCCGAAAGGCCAAGCACACATTTCGGCTTTTCTCTCCTCAGTGGTTCAGGCCTATGTTCCTGACAGGCAAATCTATGGTGAAAGTTACAGGCTATCCTTAACCCAAAGAAGAGCAACAGTTAACAGGCTACTTGGTGAAATCAGGCTGTTTAACAGTCTTTTCTCCTCAATATACTTTTTTTTCCTTCTTCTTTCCATCATCATCAACAAGTCAAATCACTTGTACTCATCAAACATCAGCCAGTGGTGACGCCTGCTCCGGCTTGCGGTAATGCTCCAATATTGTTCTCGCCGCTTGACATCGTTGAAGAAGAAACAGATCAAATAAAAATACAAATACAAATATAGAACTCATATATCGCTGGACTTGTACATGTCAGAGAGAAGCCTCGTGATGGGCACGTTGCCGATGGTCTTCTTGAAGAACACCTCCTCTATGGTGGAGGAGCTGACGGAGCGCAGCGCGGGGAGCAACAGGAGCAGCTTCCCGAAACGGCAGGGCTGAGTTGGGTACCTGCGGTGACAACATGTGCGGGAGTAGGTCAATATGTATCAACATGTTTCATGTATCAAAAAAGGTCATAATAGCAGGCCTGTAATCATTTATACAACATCATTGGGGGGGGGGGGGGGGGGGGGGGGTCTTTGGCCGGTCATAGAGGCCATGCTCCGACCGTGCGAAATGCTATGTGCATCCATTGCGCACGCACCATTCCAAAACCAACTACAACAATAACACATTTTTACTCTATATTGTGGGGCGTGTTGTTGTGCTGTAGCTCACCTGGTGTGTATGTAACTGTTGAGCGTGAGCTGCGCCTCGTCTTGTAGGGCAGCAATGGCGCTAGCGTTGTGGAAACTTCTTAACTCCGTACTGCCATTGGTGGGAACTATAGTCGCCCCAAAAGAGGGTATCTTTAGTGCTCTCATCGTAACCATCAATGCATATGTTGTAGATCCTGTTGGACACCTTTGGACGTGATTTCCCCGCGCACACACGGAGATGCAACTCACCAGCTTTAAAAGTCACGATGCACTTTAAACAGGCGAATTCGGTGGCATCGAGGCGCATTTGTCGGAACCGGGTGACGACCTCCTGCAGCGCTTGGATCTCTGCGATGATCTTGTTCAGTCGCTGAGACTCTGTGTTGTCCGGATTCATTCCTGTTATTTCAAAAGGGAAAGAGCAGTCATTATACGATATACTCCGTTCGAGCAGATATTTAAGTCGATTACGTTTCTCGGATGAAGCCGAGAAGGCCCCCAATGTATGCTGTGAAGGTTATGTTTGAATCCAAATAAAAGGCTGCATACCAGAAACCGCCAAAAGCGTGTTGGAATCCACGGGAATGGCCCACTGCGCGATGCCGAGAACAAACAATTCCCTCCAGGCATCCTCCAGGAGGATCAGCTGCAAAACGATTTTAGGAAGTGAAATGAAATAGGCTATTATGAGTTAACTGTTTACAGTGCTAACTCTAGCCTCAGCATGGAGGAAAAGCAAAACAAAACAATACTGGAAGCTGTATCTGCCACTTCTTGGCCAACAGTCGTTCCTCTCGTCGTGTAGGTGTACCTGGTCGGACAGGGGGAGCGTGGAGAACGCGGGGACGCTTTTGGCCCACTTGATGCTCATGAACAGGAGGCGCGCCGCCGACTCGCACACGGATTCTGTCGCGACCTCGTACAGATACAGGGGCGTGCCGCTGACTTCGTGAGGGTACTGTTGAACAAAACAACAAAAAATCTATATAAAAAAAACCGTGGACATGGAGTAATATATTGCCATTATCATCTTTATGTAGGCCTAGCACACATCTGCTTGTATGCAGAACGCAAATAAAAACGCTTGTCTTGCACAAAACATTCGAATTGAATTGGGTTCAATTTAATAATTTATAAATGCAGAGCAAATAAAGGTCAAACAAAGATCAAAACACCAGCAAAGCTTCTTTCCTTTTTTTTAATAGGGATTAAAAAAACGGTCATAATCCAAACAAAATAGAAAGTAGGTGGCTGTGTCTACTTGTACACAACGGGCCCATGGGTGCCGTGAGGGAGGGAGGGGTGGGGCAGAAGGTGCTTGTACCTTTGGGGTCGGTTGTGCGAGACCAACGATGGCCTGCCTCTCCGGCGTCGAGGCGACTGTGCTCATTTCCAAATTGTGAGGCTCCAGTTGCGTGACCGTGGTGAAGAACGGCGGCCCTGGCATGGAGGACCCCGGGAAATGGGTCGATGATCCGTTTACCTCTTTATGGCCCCGGAAGTAAAGGGCGACCTGTTTGCGTATGGTGGACGTCCGTGGCCCCCTCTCATGCTGAACGGCTGTAATGTAAAAAAATAAAAAAACATGCCAAGAGAGGAACACTTTAGTAAAAGGCACCACATTTGCCACGAATTACCTTCAGTGTGTGTGCTATAAAATGCTGTCGTCAAACGGACCCATCACCGCATGAGGGTGATGATCCAGGCCCGACTCACCGTCTTTATTCATGTTTACTTCCAGACACTTTTTCAAGCGGCAGGCTCGACATTGGTTTCTGTGCGTCTTGTCCACAGGACATCCCCCCTAGGGACACAGAGAGAGAGAGAGAGAGAGAGAGAGAGAGAGAGAGAGAGAGAGAGAGAGAGAGACACACACACACACACACACACACACACACACACACAAACACACACACACACACACGCACGCATGCACGCACACACACACACACACACACATAGAGATAAAGAGAGAGAGAGAGAGAGAGACAGACAGACAGACAGACAGACAGACAGACAGACAGACAGACAGACAGACAGACAGACAGACAGACAGACAGACAGACAGACAGACAGTGGAGGGAGAGTGTCAGAGCTTCGAGTAGCATTTTCGCACGGCACGGAGGCCAAAGCGTCTTGCCATTATCTTCCTGGGACGCCGGTCTCCAGGTGAAAGATCATGCTATTACCATGGCCATGGAGCGGCTCCCCTGTTGCTTCAGAGCAGTCTCCGCCGAGGGGATAAGTAGCCTAACCCGCCCACCGCTGGCTTAAATCCGTGCCTTAGTGTCATTACATTAGATTGGATTACACCTGGTATATTAAAGAAGTACGGCGTTTAGCCCTTAAGTTAATGTCCCGTGGATAACACAATTAGGCTGCTAGAGAGCAACAAAAAGCAAACAAAGACTTAAATGACACATATTTAAAAAAAATAAGAAATATATATTTAACGACAAATTCGATACGGATCTACAGGATCTATGGAAATGTATAAAGAGAGATTTACCTGAGAGCCAGATTTACAGACGTAGGTTCTGTTTCTTCGGATACTCCTTTTGAAGAAGCCCGAGCAGCCGTCGCAGGCGTACACGCCGTAGTGCTTTCCTGAGCTGCGGTCGCCGCACACTTTGCAGGGAATGTCCAGGATGCGACCTGAGAGAGGCACACTCCCCATTAGCGCCACATTGGAGCGAGCATCAAGAGGAAGGTTTTATTATTGCCTTTATGTATACAGACTCATTTCGACAATTGTACATGACTAGGCCTTATAACGTTTCAAATTAAAGGGAAAAATGTAAGTGAAACACATTTTGTATCACCGTTATTAAGTTCGTCTTTTTGCGCTATAATTTCGCGCACGCACGCGGACGACCCCCCCCCCCCCCCCCCCCCACACACACACACACACACACACACACACACACACGCACACTCACACAAAGACGCACACACTCACACACAGACACACGCACACAGACACACAGACACACGAACACACAGACACGCTCACACACTCACACACTCACACTCACACACACTCACAAACACACACATGACAGGGCAGCTCCTCGCGCCTTCACAGGTCTCCCTCTCATGGGAATTCATAGTGCGCGGTTCATAGCTGGGTGGGAAGCGTCATATCTGGGTTCTTTAAAACAATGTGCGCGGGTCGACAATGAAGACATTAGGGAAAGTGTTAACTTAATGATTTTGCCCATTGAACCTTGTCTGACTGCCGCAATCTCGACAAGCTGCCAACACCCCTTCATAATAGAACTCGACAGCTGCTTTATCCCGCAGGTCTATAGGCCCGAGGATTAGGGAGTGACACGGCACCGAGAATAATGCGCAACCAACTCGTTTCACCAACTCAAATGAAGTGTATGTAAATTGATCTCAGAGCAGATAAAAAAGTTTGATTTGTGGAGAGATTTGGTTTTCAAATCTACATTAAATTTAAAAAAGGATGATATCTGTATGCATGTCAGGGAATCTTTTTTTTTTTTCGGGAGGGAAAGTCGTCTGTGTAATTACGCTGACGTTTTGCCACCTGCTCATTGAGTCACCAGTGACCCGTCAAAAAGGGTAGCATGGGAATTCGGATAGGGCCCGCCCGAGAGCCACACCGCAGGGCCCCGATCCACTGGAGGCTGGAGTCGAGGCATCAAATGCCTCGTTATTGAAATCGAAGGCTGACAAACTTTAATTGGAAAGATAGTGTGGTGACGTAAAACACATGTTTATATGACAGTGGTTCAATCCTAGAACACTTTGCAACTTTATAATATACATGTTTTCTAATGAAGGGAGGCTATTTGAGTTCATATTCTTAAAAAATAAAAAGGCTACAGCTCAATCAAAAACATAGGCCCAGTTAATGATACGCAATGTGTTTCTAATTGGTTAATTCGTTTAGGTCTGCAGGTCTTTTCCATTGGAAAAATAGACAAGTTATAGTTTAAAAACATCATTTTCTTCTTTTTTGGGGAAAGTTAACTAAACCGCCAAAATGGCGCACACATTTGTTGTAAAAAGATTAAGTATTTAACTCTCTCCTGTGGGGGTCCAATGTGTTACTAGTGTGTGTAGGCCTTATTGCTTGGGGATTTATTTTTACACACGCAGGCCATTTAACGGACCTATATTTCAAGGTACATTCATGTACACTACAGCTTGTGATACTTTTTGTGTCCCGAATTTAGCCTTATATAAATAAAACCATTTGCCTGGCCCTGCTTAGGTATTGAGAAAGAAAGCTATTCCTAATAAATAAATAAAAAACAGTTAATCTGATAAATACAATGATTTCACGTGAATTTACTTTAGTGACACGTTTTACACACTTCGGCCAGAATCAAATAGGCCTGTCAACTCGTGCTGCAGACTAACTGTCAATATAAATTAAATATAGCTCTCTTAAATGGCCTACGTGTTAAATCTTGAGCAACTCCGTTAAATTTTTTTTAATAATTAACTAATTATAAGCATTATATACACATTATATTGTAGTCCTTCAGTATTTAATCACAATGCATGCAGTAAACACGCACACACACACACACACACAGCAGTGCGAGTTGAATGTCCTTGTTGGTTTCTGAGGCCTAGCAAAGGCCTTTTAACCTGCAGGCCTGTCGTCTTGGTGTGATTTATAAACGCGCAAACCTAACGTCAGGATCATGGCATCAGCAATGTATGATGCTGTGTGCCTTTTTTTTCTTTTTCTTTTTTTGATGTGACGTTTGAGGGCAAAGTGCAGTGTGCATTGTAACAGGTGCCCCTTGACGATACAGCGATCCGAACAATTGTGATGTTGTCGTTTGAAAACTTGAAAACTGTACAGAACCAGACGCTGCGCAGTCTGTTCCTATTGCAGTTGATCGCGTTATGAGTCCAGTGAATTAACCTTCTGATTTACTGCTGTTTTCAGAGAAACAAAGACTGCTGAAAAGACTGCAAGCGGAATACATGTTATTTGATGACAAAATATATAGTATAAATAAATAAATATATAAATATATATATTTCATGGCATTAAAGTCTCCTATAGATATTATTTTCCTGTTAATATTAACAACGCGATAATAAAACGTTTGGCCCATTATGAATAATCGCTGGTTAGAAAAAAAAGAGAATGCGCCCACTTACTGGATTTGACATTCAAAATATCCAAACAGCCACTTGTTGAGTTTGCAGGTTTGCTCATCATGGATCCTTTTCTTGTTGACGAAGTTTATGCTGAAAATGGTATTTCTCGTTTTGCGCAAGGTGAGCGACGGAAAGCCCGAACACAGTCTTTGAATTCTTCCGAGCGCTCCGACTCGCCTGGAGTCCCGAGAAGCCTGCAGCTAAAGCATGGGTCCAAAAAGCTACAGCACAGCTAAGCAGTTCAACGAGACATTTCTTTTTAATGTCTTTCCTTCAGCCTTCAGTGGATTTGATCCAGGGTCACAGGAGGTCCTGAACGGGTAAGAGAGCGACAGTTCACTTCAGCTGGGACACCGAACTGTTCACAGTACCAACGTCGACGACCACCACCACCGCCGCCGCCGCGCTCTTGTCCGGGGGTGGGTGGCGTGGGGTGGGGTGGGTGGGGGGCGCGGAGCAACTGGTGCACAAAAGTTGAAACTGCCCCTGGTGCGCTTTCAACTACTGGAGCAGCAGATTGTGCATGCGAGAGAAAGGAAGAAACAAGTCTATTCTAACAAGCTTGTTAAAGCCCTGAGCCGAGGTGACTTACTGCAGCGAGTCCCTTAGATACAACCTCAGTAATATGTATGAGAAATCTCAGGGGAGGAGGAGGGTGGAGAACTCCGCTTTCCTTCATCCACTTAGCTTTTCCATGCTTTCAACTCCCAACTCCTGAGCCAGGCTGACGTCACCAGGCAAGTGGGGGGTGACAAGTGCGGCTAGGGCCTTATAACGCATAAGTCGCAGAATAAACACTTGTTGCTCGTCGTCTTCGTTTCAACGTGGTCGTCTGTTTTTGCAACAACTATGGGTCCAGGGACACCATGCTCACGCCTAACTCAAATCCCGTTGTGTTTCCTTCACGGACCAAGAGGTGTCTTCGCATATGGACCTTTTTCAACGAAACCCCCAAAATGGCATGATAGCACATCGGCCCTATTTGTTTCATTTAGGGACTCTCTGGAACGCATGTCACATGTGTGGGAGTCATGTGTTTATTTTATTCACGGTGCACAGGCTCCGCTCTGCGTCCAGCGATTTGTTACAGATGTAAGTGTGGTAATCAACAGGGGAGCATAAAACCGAGATAAGAGGTTGTGAAGAGGCAGCAATCCATCGCGCCCCCATTTAGAGGCTACGGCAGGGGTCTTCCCGTGTTGAACTCCTGAATCCCCCCCCCCCCCCCCCCCCCCCCCCCCCCCCCCCCCCCCCCCCCCCCCGGGTCGCTCTTGGAGGGGTCTGTCTGGACCAGTGCTGCAGCCTACCAGGGTACAATGCTTCTCTCTCTCTCTCTCTCTCTCTCTCTCCCTTTCTCTCTCTCTCTCTCCTTCTGCAGAGTTGGAGCGGGGGAAAGGGCATGGGGTGCCGGGGTGGTGGTGGTTTTGGGGCGGTGGGTGGTTGTGGTGGAAGGGGTGGGGGGGGGGGGGGGGGGGGGGGGGTTGTGTACCCAGGGAAC
Organism: Lota lota; assembly: GCA_026745465.1. NCBI lineage: Eukaryota > Metazoa > Chordata > Actinopteri > Gadiformes > Lotidae > Lota > Lota lota. The sequence goes on along the minus strand of JACYXH010000073.1, from coordinate 273,671 downwards.
GCTAACTGACATCCTGACCTTGACAGCTTGCTGTGCTTTCGCCCGGTAACTCCAGAAATCCATATTCTGCTTTTAATTGTGTTCATTCCCACGGTACACTATGGCCATATGGACGTTGAAAGTGTCGATTTAAACGGACGACGAGGGCGGTGTAGGAAGGCGTAGTTAATTGCAATTAGCTATTGTTGTGTCTTAACTGCGGAGCTTACAAGCATGCTTACAGAAAATCTAAATTGTAATGATTCGTTTGAGGAAGGAATTAAAACTCGGACAAATTTAGACATTCTTCAAACAAATGTCAAAAAAGTAAGCTTAGATAAAGCCTCGCATTCTTTGGGATTTTTATTGGAAACTAGTAAGCAAATGGTTCAAAGCTCATTTAAACGTGTGTGTGTGTGTGTGTGTGCGTGCGTGCGTGCGTGTGGGCGTGTGCGCCCGTGTGAGTGTGTGTGTGTGTGTGTGGGGGGGGGGGGGGGGGGGGGTCTGCTTGCGTGTGTGTGTGTGTGTGTGTGTGTGTGCCCGCGCGCGTGCGCACGTGTTCGAACGAATGACCGAGGGTGGGTGGTTGAGCGATTGTGGGACATAATCTCCTTAACTCGGTCTAATCCTCGTCATTCAATGATAGCCTTTACACAAATATAACCAACATCATGGTTGCCCAGGTTGCCTTCTTTCACTTTTTGTATTAGTGACTCTCTTCTCCTCCAGCAGTCAATGAAATATAGTTAACAAAGAGACCAGTCGATTGTGTATCTGTTTTTTAGGGCTTGGTGTGTCTATGCAACTAGGCTACTCAACACAATACTTAGTCTCTAAATTCGAAAGGACTAAAGGAGCGTCTTACTCCAGTAAATAATAACGTTAAAATGAACCGTTAACGAATCGGTAAAATCAGGTTTGATACTGTGCAGTCAAATATAAACTATATAGCTTATATCTTGTAACGAAAGTCGGATACTAATCTACCCCTAAACTGCAGGCCCTATTGAGGTGTCGGCAGAGAACTAACCAGGCGTAAAGCAATTGGCTTGAGGAGAAGTCACTAAGCACCAGAGAGCACGCATAATGGAGAGAATTCAAGCCAGCTAAAGACCCAGCAATCCTTTAAAACGGACTGAGATCATAATCTCCAGAGAGAGCAGGTACGTTACCCAGTATACGGTGGAGCAAAATATTTGACTTTAAGGGCTTAACTCTACGCCTCCCTCTTTAATGTGTGTGTGTTTTTTTTCCACGACAGATAGCCTTCTTATAGGCCTACTGAAAGTGCGGACGGTGTTAAACTAAACATCCGAAGGCTACTTAGATTAAATGATATGGCCTATTATAACGTTAAGTATGATTTCTGAAGGCAAACACGACACAGCCTGAGAATTATTCAGCACCACGGACAGTTCTCATACCTGTAAGGTTTGCAGAATGACAATATTCAGCGCTCTTGCAAGATTGTGAACCCTGATAATCATTGTTTGTTTATATATGAGCTCAAGTTGATTTAAGTTAAATAAGGGCCATTTGGAAGTGAAGGCAACATGAACGCATTCCTAATTTGTAAGGACATTTCCTTTGAAGTCAATATTTTTCATTGCTGCAGCATGGTGTTCAGAATAGATACAACTCATATGAAGATGGGTGATAGCTAAAGATAATTTATCGAAACGGTTACTAATCAACCAGATTTTTTGATTCAATCTGCCATCATAGTTATCTCAAGGTTTATTAGATAGCTCATGCACCTTGTCTTTCTTCTAAACGTACTTCAATATAAATAAAATAATAAACACAATTCAAAGCCTACAGTGGCCTCCCCATAGTCCAAATCACAGGATGGGAGTGCCAGTTCCAGGAAACCATTGGGCCACAATCTCTTGTTAATGAGCAGTATGTACTCCGAACACATCGCCAAATGCATCCAACCCACCAATCACAGCCCCGACCACATGCACAAGGACAAGGCATGCACAACCTCACCCCCCTGCACTCGCACAAGTGCACGGTCGCATGATACAAAGCACCCGCGCATCACTCTCAACAAGACAACCCCCACCTCCTTAAAAAAGAAGACAGACTGTCCCTGGACCCAAACCCAAATCGAAGACTCAGACCCAGACCCAGACCAAAACCCAGACCCCAATCCAGACCCAGACCCAGACCCAGACCTAAACCCAAACCCCAATCCAGACCCAGACCCAGACCCAGACCCCAATCCAGACCCAGACCAAAACTCAGACCTAAACCCAGACCCAGACCCCAATCCAGACCCAAACCCAGACTCAGACCCAGACCCAGACCCAGACTCAGACCCAGACCCAGACCCAAACTCAGACTCAATCCCAGACCTAGACCCAGACCTAAACTCAAACCCAGACCCAGAGACGGACCCAAACTCAGACCCAGACCCAAACTCAAACCCAGCCCCAGCCCCAGCCCCAGACCAGCCCAGACCCAGACCCAGACCCAGACTCAGACCCAGACTCAGACCCAGACCCAGACCCAGAAGTCGGTGCATTGGATGCTCTGACAAATCTATCTGGGGCAAATTGTCAGTGAGAAACTTCCGCTCGAACTGCCTTGGACAAAACTGGCTGTTGGGGAGACCAAATCCCGCTGCATGAGGGTGGGGACAATGGGGGGCCAATGTGTTGATGTGCGGCCGGTGGCTGGGGAGGGACAATGGACGGATTAGTCCGTCCCCTGGCTGACTGATTTGAGATGGCTCCTCTCAGCCCCTCACCATGGGGTGTCCTATTGTCCCCACCCTGATTCCCACTTCTCACAAACTCCAAACAAAAGTCAATCTCTTTCTCAAGGGGCAAAAAATATATATCGAGTCGTGTTTCAGCTTCGGGAAAATGACTTAAAAAACATATTTACGAGAGACGGCTGACTCCCCAACTCTTCCTCCACTCTGTGTTTTCTCTCTCTCTCTCCTCCTCCTCCTCCTCCTCCTCCTCCTCCTCCTCTTCGCTCTCCGCCTCCTCATCCTTTTCAATTGGGATCTTTAATGCGCCGGCGGTTGGGTGGAAATTGGTGATCTTGAATGATCCCGTGTGTGGTTTCTCCAGGCTTGAGTGGGGCACAGGCACCTGTTGGAGGCTTAGAGAGAGAGAGAGAGAGAGGGAGAGAGAGAGAGAGGGAGAGAGAGGGAGAGAGAGAGGGAGAGAGAGAGGGAGAGAGAGAGAGAGAGAGAGAGAGGGAGAGAGAGAGAGAGAGAGAGAGAGAGAGAGGGAGAGAGAGAGAGAGAGAGAGAGAGAGAGAGAGAGAGAGAGAGAGAGGAGGCTTTGCAGCAGCGCGGGTCATTAATATTAAAATATACAGAGATGCCATCACGGGCCGGTCTGAAATCAGTCTGATGTCGCCCCTGGGTTTCCCCCTCTGGACGGACCTCTGCTTTCAGTCACTTGTGAAGAGCCTTCTTTTCTTTCTTCCCCCCCCCCCCCCCCCCGTCCTCTCTCTCTCTTTTTTGACCCTGAAAAGGCTCGTTAACAAATTATGACAGCTGAGTAGAGGGGCTTAGGCTGTTCACACCGCAAAGACAAACACGAGAAAGGCGAGGAGGCAGGCGTGCAACACAGCCATGAGCAGCACTCTCTCTGGGCCTTTGCACACTCTCCACCACCTACACCGTGTCTGTACGAGGTCTGCTCGTCAACAGCTCACCCACCCGAACAACAACAGCAGCTGTCTGTGTCTCTCTCGGGCTGAACATGGGAGCTGGAGTCAGGTTATACCGTTCATAAAGAATCAAATCGTATTATGTAGTGATCATAAACACCACACACCTCGTACTGTTCACGAACACGGCATAAGAAGGTTAGGTACTGTTTATGGACATAAATACTGATATGTACTAATACGCATGAGGCACTGGTAATCATTGGGTCTCCTTTGACATGCAATTTAAAAAGCAAATGTGGAGCTCTGAGACTACAGATTTTAGTGCTCAATACAGAATCTATTTAGTTGCATGAATCATGAGCATCATTTTCATTAATGGAAAGGTAAAGGAAGTGAAAGGATATAAAAAAAAACCTCATTACATATTTCTATTACACAAATGGTGACACAGTTTATCTGCGAGACATTACGACCATCATTGTATCCTCAAGGAATCCGTGTATACCATGGAGTAGGAATTCGAGAGACTCAATCACTCACCATGTGAACTCCCACATGAAAATAGTTATTGTTGTTGGACGAGAATTTAATTTAATAAGTATTAAATGCTCTTAGCACATTCATAATAATTTGATATAAAATATATATCCTTTTCCAAACTGTATTATTTAAATAAAAAAAAGACATTTGGAGCTTAACATTTTGATGTGCTTTATGTGAACTCTATGTGAAAGTAAACTATATGCATTAAACAATAAAGGTATTGCAAAATTATATTCACAATTCTGAAATCAAGTAACCAGTAATTGTATTTGATTGTAGATATGATATGGGTGATTTGTTATGGGCTTGTCTCTTTTTCTTTCTCTCACATAAACACACACACAAAAAAACAACAGCACAAGTCAGCCAATCTTTAATAGGCTGCCAATAAACACAGGCTATATCCAACCCATAGTTACGGGCCTCAGATATGTTAGCTTCAAAATGGCTGTCGTTATACCTTCTTCCATAGACGGGTAGCGGTCACTCCAGCATTTACCTGGAGTCCCTCAGACAGAGTGACGGCCACACCTTACGGCCACACCTCCTAGCTTTAAACACTTTGCAGTATAATCAGTTACAGTTCCCTCCAAGTTGTTTGCTGCGTGTCCTATACACACAGGGTATTGGTCAGGGTATTCCAGAGGCTTGTGTCCTATACACACAGGGTATTGGTCAGGGTATTCCAGAGGCTTGTGTCCTATACACACAGGGTATTGGTCAGGGTATTCCAGAGGCTTGTGTCCTATACACACAGGGTATTGGTCAGGGTATTCCAGAGGCTTGTGTCCTATACACACAGGGTATTGGTCAGGGTATTCCAGAGGCTTGTGTCCTATACACACAGGGTATTGGTCAGGGTATTCCAGAGGCTTGTGTCCTATACACACAGGGTATTGGTCAGGGTATTCCAGAGGCTTGTGTCCTATACACACAGGGTATTGGTCAGGGTATTCCAGAGGCTTGTGTCCTATACACACAGGGTATTGGTCAGGGTATTCCAGAGGCTTGTGTCCTATACACACAGGGTATTGGTCAGGGTATTCCAGAGGCTTGTGTCCTATACACACAGGGTATTGGTCAGGGTATTCCAGAGGCTTGTGTCCTATACACACAGGGTATTGGTCAGGGTATTCCAGAGGCTTGTGTCCTATACACACAGGGTATTGGTCAGGGAACTGGCGACACAGGCGCTGTCACCGGGATCCTCACACTTTAGCAGTTCTTGATAGACACACAAGGAGACAGACGCAGGGGACTCCCTTTTAGTCACTCAGAACCCCCCCCCCCCCCCACACACACACACACACCTCTCTCCTTCTCCACTCTCTCTCTCTATGCTGCAGAATCAAGATACGAGATTCACTCCACTGTGTTCAGAGTGAGTGATGCATAGACATGAATCTACACTGTTTTGAAGTGTATTTCTGTGAATTCTACTGAGTTCTATCAGTAGAATACATTTAAATATGTTTTGTTATTTCAAATAAAACTCATAAACGTTTAAAGAAAGCTTTCTGTATTGCAGTGCATGAATGCTAAAATCAACATTTAGAATTTCAAATACAAATAAATATTTGAATATTTTTTTTTGAGGTATCACTATAGTGCATGTGTTTGTGTGTTTGTGTGTGTATGCGCAAATACAATGTAAAACTTTTTGGATTTGTCAACATATGTATTATTAGGCAATTTATGAACATTGAAAACATTCAATCAAACACGTGTTGGTTTGAAGTTATTGTATGTATTATGTTGTTTGGTTATACATTGATAACTCCAAAGATATTGTTTCAACATTTAAAAAAAATACTTTTGCTGAAGCATTTTTTCTAAAACAAAATTGTAAATATGACATAATAATCAATATCACAATTATATATATATTTTTATCCTGAGTAAAGAGAAAACAAAGAAGGAAATAAACAGTTTTGGATCCCTTCTCTGTGAGTAACTAACTGTCAAATCAGTTATGATCAGACCAACTGGAGAAGACTGTGGCAAAGCACAATTTGTTTGATGTGCAGGAAAGAAGAATCTCACCCCTCGGAAGATAAGGATCAGGAGAGGAGAAAGCGTTTTGGTCAGAGAGGTGGGGGGGCTTTTAGAAAATGCCGGAACAATGATAGGGCCAAAGAGGCAGACCCTTTTTCTTCTCCTTACTCATATTCAACACTCTCTAAACTACCGACTTCACCATCACACGTCCCTGTGCGTTCCCATCCTCAAACTCCCTTCAACTTCTAGATGCTAACAATCCCACAATGCCCAGATGTCGTCCTTTTTGGCCCTTAAGCCCTCCTCTCCAGCCCAGAGCTATCATTCATAACTTTGTGTGTGGAGCTGAGCGTGAAAGAGAGCTAGAATAAGGGGAAAATAGAACCGAATGGGGCTGGGTAAGGGAGGGAGGGTGGGGAGCGCAGAGCAACATGGCAGCTTATTTAGAAGACTTCCTTTATTGGAACATGTGCAAGCAGTTCACTCACAAAGGACTTAAATAGGATATTTTCTGTTCCCTATAGTTGCTTTCCCCTTTTAAGTGCCGAGGCAAAAAAAAAGAAGTAAGTTTACAACTCCCTCCTCAATGGGGGCTCTTCACTCTCAGGTTGCGAGGACCTGAGTGACCTAGGAAAGTTAATTAGGAGGCCAACAAAGAAGGAGCTGGAGCAGAATGCCTCGCCTCTCCTCCAGCCAAAGATGTCATCCATTAATTAGGAAAATCTTTAAGGTGGCCTTATTGAATTTACAGAAAGCCCCGCAGTTGGCGGGCAACAGTTTTTTGATCAAGCCCTGACTCAAACAATGCCTTTCTGGGGGTTAAAAAGGAAGCAAAAGGGAGGAGATTGGTAGTAGGAGAAGGGAGCGAGGGGAGGGTGAGGGAGAGAGATAGAGAGAGAGAGAGAGAGATAGAGAGAGAGAGAGAGAGAGAGAGAGAGAGAGAGAGAGAGAGTGAGAGAGAGAGAGAGAGAGAGAGAGAGAGAGAGAGAACAACAAAAGGGTGGGGTGGAAGGGGGGGGGGTTATGGGTTTACCGTGCGGTACAGTTTGAGGGGTGGGGTGGAGGGGATTGCCGATTGTGACAGCTCGGATTCACATGGGTATGGGGGGGCATAGTTTGGGGATGATGTCATGCAAGGCAACCTGGGAGCTTGGGAAGTGGGAAGGAGGGGGGGCTGAGTTCCAGCCACAGGGGCCACTCAAAGTTAACATCGCCGCCTGCATCTGGGCCAACTCCTATTCTCTCTTAGCCAGGAGAGGCTCCCCCCTCCCCTACCCTCACCCCAGCCCCCTCACCCCCCACTGACCCCTCCCACATTCTCGTTCACAAATCACAACTTTAGTTTACCGCCAACCACTTGCTTGGTTGTTGGTTAAATGCCTTTGTGCTCTTTTACCCAAGACACCATGTGATTACAATGCAGAAAAACATTTACCCAATTAAGTGAACAGACCTGGTGATGCCAGAGTAATATCTGGTCATGCCAGATATATTTTATTTAGACTAGTAAGTAACTGATGACAAAGAAATGCCACTTCAGTTTTTTTTATATATAAAGCAATTTAATAACTTTTATTATATCCATTTTCTGTAAACATCTAACAATGCAATTGGACAAATTACATTGCATTCAGAATTTGTATTTAATTTGGACAATAAATGATGATAACATAACAAAATGACCAACTAAACCACACAGCCTGTTCTCTTGCTGTTGCACCAGGAGAAAAGACAGGGTTATAGTAAGTTCACGAATAGATGCACTTGTGGACGTTACCTGACTTGTCAGCGTGCCTTTTAGGAAATTAATTCTAACGTTATCCAAATGACGTCATGACGGTCCTCTTGTGATATTGTGCCCTGATAAGCAATGGCTATGCATGTTAGATGTCTGGACTCTAACTAAAAACACATTAACTATCTTCATAATTTCCCTTGTTGTTGGAAAACGAGAAAAATATTGAGCGGGTACAATTTCAATCAATCACTTTCAGTAGACGGCTAATCTTCAGTAACCTTGATATAGAGATAATTTATTGATTCTAGACACCGTTTATTGAAAACATGATCTGAGCTGCAGTGGTAAAGGCATAAGAACAATTTTATCTATCTATGTCCCTGTGTGCTGACACGTGCATGCGTGACACTATACACCCTCTCACGTCCCCTCTCGGGCGGACGTTAGCCCTGCGCTCCAACCCCCTCCTGTGGCCTAATAGGATGGGAGGGTCATGTTTTGCTGCATGTCACAAACAATCACTCCCGCGCCATTCCGTTTACAGCACGTAGGGCTTTAATTGGTGTAACGCACTGATGGGCTGGATGGCTCCGAGGGGCCACAAGAGCGATGACTCCTATTCTCCTAACGAAAAAAAGTTCAGAGTTAACTTCAAGAGAGGGGTACCTTCTGCTTGACGGTTAGCTTCACCCCAAAATGAAAACAAAATATAAAAAACGGTACTCGAAAGAATAAGCCGTCCGCTTTAGACATGAGTTCTAAATACTTTCTTTCAGAAGTGTGCCTTTAACATATACATTTAAATGTCTAATGGGCCTCGCGTCACCACCTCCACTATTGCTCCCCCCCCCCCCCCCCACCCCCCCCCCCCCCTCCCTACACCCCTACCCCCACCCCCCAACATTGTCAATCCCTTGTTCTCCATCGCTGGGCCCACCCGCCCTCTCGTTCTGTTTGGGCACTGGAGGCTGTCAGTCGGGGTTTATGTGCAGTTCACTGGAGCTGAAAGAAGTCAGCTTCGTGTCTTGTTATGAAACAAGACGTCTCTGCTTCTCTGTTCGCGCGAAGGATGAGAAGTAGGCCTAGTCCCACCGAGAGGAGGGAGAGAGCTGTTCCCTGAGCCAGGCCATCTCTAGAGGCGACCAACAGTGAGTAAGTCAATGCGGCTTTTGTGTCGCTTCTGCGGGCTGTGTGTTCGTTAATTATCCCGTCTGTGTGCCCAGACTTGGTCTGCAAAAAAGTGTTCCAGCAACCAGCCAACCAAACGATGAGAGAGTGCACCAAATACCGTCAACAGAGATTAGCAGTGGCCCCGGAATGGATGGTTGGAAAAGCCACACGAAGCCCTATGAGTGTTATGGGTTGTTGCCTTCTGTGGATGAGTCTAAACATCTTCGGTCTGCGATTTAAAGCCGTCTCAAGTGAGCCAAAGACGACGCGTGCAGTGTACCTGCGCAACGCAGGCCAACACCAGCAGTCACTGAGCTGACAGTTGCCGGTGAATGATGCGACGCCAATTACAGCGACTCCTTAGACGCCCTCTTCCTATCAGTCGCTCATTGTAGCTCACTAATTAATTTATGCTTAAGAGAACATGCGTTTCATCCACTGAGAGTGCGCTTAACTCCTCCGAGGTCATGCACACAGCCAGGATCGGATAGGTGTTGTTTTCTCTGTAAATGTTGTTCTTTTCATACGCGCAAATTGCGCAATAATATAGCTTTGCCTTGGTACACATCAGTTGTCAGCCCAATGCTGGGCTCTGGGACGTTTTGGCCACCAGTATGGGCTATAGTGGGCGAAGTCAGACCTAATCCCTGGAAAGGGGACTCGCGGGAGACTAGGAGAAAAGTAACAATAACCAAGTCAAGCGTAAAAAATGAAAGTGAAATCTCTATTATCACTTTGTGCGATTCCCAGGAATGTCGTGAAACTCGGGCTCGTTTGTGATTCGAGTCAGAGGCGAAGGGGAGAAGCATAGGTCGCCCAGGGTTGGTACACTCACACGAAGAAATGGGGCAATATTCTGGAGGGAGAGAGAGAGAGAGAGAGAGAGAGAGAGAGAGAGAGAGAGAGAGAGAGAGAGGGGGGGGGGGGGAGGGGGGCTCGCATTTGGGGAAGCCCTCTCCCATCCCGACATAACCATTAAATGCAGTCTGACTTTATGTTGTAAAGAGAGGGGAATACAAGAAAAGAGGCACAGTTCTCCAGTGAAAGAATACGGTTTTGGCGGATTAGGGACGGCCCGAGGGATGGAGAATAACTTCTGCATAACTTTACAGCTATTTTCTCCCATCGCCTCTATGCACCAACTTTAAAGCTAAACCGGTTTAAATTAACCCTTCGTGGCATCTTTTTTCAGAAATGCACATGGTTTACAAAGAAATTAGGCATGCTTAGGAATGTATTGACATAGCATAAAGAAAGAACTATTTCGTTTAAGACTTAAACTATCGTGTATGCGTCGTCCTTCATATTTAGCATCACTGGCTTAACACACTAGAAAAAACAAAACAACAAAAACATTTTTTAAACTCCACTCCACTCCATTGTTTATTTTTTTAGGATCAATATCTGTTTATAGGCAGGGCCCTAAATGTGTTTCTTTCACTCACCAGAGGGCCATTAGGTCTTCTTTCCTTTTCTTAAAATAGGCCTAATTTAAATTCATACTCCGTTAAATATGTTTTAAATATATAGCATTGAAAGTAAAATATCATACGCCAAACCGTGAGGAGGTTCTGTGCTCGGATCCCGCGGCCTCATCAGTCCCCTGAAGGGCCCTTGAGCCGATGGTAGGCTCTAATTAGGCTCGGCGGGGTTTGGTTCCCCTTGAGGCTGCTTTGGTTTTTATCACCGCTAACTGTTATCAAATGCTAATGCAGTTATTTATGCCATCTGGAATTAACAGTTATCTAAATAATGATATGCCGATTTCATTCCGTCCTCGTTTGATTTATCTGAAATTTGCCACGTGCACAATTCGACAAATTGTAGCTTATCCCTAGCCAGCCTCATGGTGTGTTAATGCCTAATATATAAGGTAGGCTAATTAATTAGGCTACCTCCGATACTGTTGTTTATTATTGTTATTGTTTTAATTATTATTATTATTATAATTATAAATGATTGATACAATTAATTGTTATTATTATCAATAGTATTATTATACTATAAATATTAAAACAATATGTATACAAATAATAATTAATATAATATTTTGTTGTTGTTCTGGTTGTTGCTTTTATTCCTATTATTATAAATTATTATTATTATTAATAGTAGTAGTAGTAGTAGTAGTAGTAGTAGTAGTAGTAGTAGTAGTAGTAGTAGGCTAGTACTAGAAGTAGTAGTAGTAGTAGTGGTAAGCCTAAGTTGCATTGTTATATTATCATTGTCATTATTATTATTGTTGTTGGTATAGAACACTGCTAGCAGTTTATTTATTTATTTTTACATTTTTGTGGCTATAATAAACCTTTTCTAAAATGATACTAAATGCAGGACTAAAAAACGTACTTTTAGATTATTAAGGCAGTGGGGTGTGATTATTTTTTTTTTGTGAGATCCACACAGGAAACAATTAGGTGAACTTTGGACAGGAAAAGAAGAGTTAATGAGCAAACGGTGTCACGTGCTTTGATTGGAGCATCAGTGGCCAGCCCAGAATCCACATAAAATGGCATATTTAACGCGAGACTTGCGAGCAGGGATAATAGGCCCTAATGCCACCCATTTTCCCCTCTTCTTTTCATTAGGCTCTGATGACTGCGGAATTGCTGCGGCCTGCAAGTTATCAAGAGCCACTAATTTCACATTAAAGACCATTGACTGCGGTGGCTTGATTCGAGGGTTTTTGACAATTATCACAATCAGAATTTGAGCCCAAATCGTTTATCTTGACTTCGTGATTATTTACTCCGAGCCAAGCGCACATTTGAAAATTGTATGGTGTCAAAGCTGCATGGCGATAAATAATAAAGAGGCAAGTAGCAGGAGACCAGGAGGCGCAGCTATTCACTCACTCACTCACTCACTCTCTCACACACACACACACACACACACACACACACACACACACGCACGCACGCACAGCTGTAGATTGAGAGAGAGAGAGAGAGAGAGAGAGAGAGAGAGAGAGAGAGAGAGAGAGAGAGAGAGAGAGAGAGAGATAGATAGATACAAAAGTAATTTACACAATAATTAAGCCTATCCAATGGTTTCATTTGGAACCAGTCTACCCATCCTCGCACAAACCTTGGAGAAATGGAGAAGTCCACGCGTGGTACTCGCGAGATCTCGTCCTTCGTAGTCATATGACCATTCAGAAAAAACCCCGGAAGTACTGGTTGTTCAGTGTTTTCAACAAGTAGAGCAGTGGGATTATTGCCTTCATCATGCCATTCTGTAAAACAAGTGAGTTTTTGGTATTTACTGTAGTTAGTCTTTGTCTTTCTGCGAACGTCGACAGCGAAATTGTCAAGGTTTCAGATGAAGAGGACACATCGAGACAACGCCGCGGTCTGAGCCCAGCGTTGTCTGCAGAGCAGCCTGTGTTCATGCCCGCCGGGGACTCTTTATTATCGCACAGTTTGTTCGCTGCTTTTCCCGAAGATCTAGAAATCAGCGAATCCTGTCGTAATCTTTCACGTGCCTTTCACGATAGATATCTCGCCTACGTAGATTGTCTGGTGCCTTCTGCGCGGCCTGTCAAAGTGTGTCTTAACTGTTTTGAAGGTTATGCTCGCCTTTCAGAAATATATACCAACATTTCAAACGACCAGGTAAATGCCATTGTTTGTTTGTGTGTGTGTGTGTGTGTGTGTGTGTGTGTGTGTGTGTGTGTGTGTTGAATTGATCAAACTATTTATTGCAATGCTTTTAATGAGTGGGCGGGATTTGCATCTTGTCCCGTGAGGAGTCACAGGCACATGTGAGTCTGTCCGTTTAGAGCTGACGTCCCTGAACATTATGAGGAAATTATGGAACAAACAACTTGATCTTCTCAAACTATCGGGCAATACATCACCATTCCTTATATGGCCTGATTATGTGATTCACAAGGAACAGCAGCAACAAGAAACGATGAAGTAAAAGTAAAACAGTAAAAACATTGCTTTATTAGAAGAAAGCTAAACACGAAACGTATACACTAACTAGAAATGCAAAGGTGAATGAAAACACAGGGGTTTTAAAGGAATTATAAATCAACAACTCTCACTGTGTTTTAGGTGGGTCCTGATAACTGCAGAGACAGTCTTCTCAGGAGTGATCGGCTCATGCTGATTTATCTGCTGTACGGCAATCTGCAGAGTATATGGAAGAATTCAGCCTGCGAACGTAAGTTCTGTGACCTTCTCTCAATCATCACATAGGTGACCAGAAGGACATAACCATAATGTCGTTCTCTTGCTAGAACTATATAATAGTCAACCGGTATGACATGAACACTGCCAGGGTGAGAGGTTTGATTCCCACGTGGGCCACCCATGCCTAGAATGTAATTTGTGTGTTCAGTCTTTTACTTAAGGGCACTTGGGGGCAGACATGCTCACTCGCTCTCACAGGGATGTGGGCTGTCAATATAGGGAAGTGTTTTTAACATGTGACTGCAAATGGAGCATAAGACATCCATTTTGAAACGCCAAATGTTTAGTGGTTAGTTGTTGATATTTTATATTCTGGTCGTATATAGTTTTGCTGGTGTAACGGCTATAATGTAATGGTGATTGTCAATGAAATTCTAGTAGATAGGTCTTAATTTGAATGTGATCGGTTGAATCATCACTTTATAAGTACACTTTTGTAACTTTAGTATCTAAGCTACCCTAAACCTACAACCAACAAACTTATAATAAAATAAATATGTTCATACTCTTTTATTTGTATTATTTCTCCACCTGGTTGTAGAGTGTGTCATCCCAGACCTCCAGATCCTGAAAAATGACACGCTGTACTTCATGAATGAGCTCAACCAATCACTCTCCTGCTTTGAAAAGTATCGACAGGTTGGTTGTGAAGCTAGATTGGTTGAAGTTAAAAGCCTTAGTTCTTCTGTATACTCTTATTGGGTGAGGCTGGTTATAAAAATCGGTATAATTAAAAAGGAACGTTTATTTATTTTTTAAATCTTGTTTACATTTTTTAGATGGAGGAATGTTATAACAATAATACATTTTTGTTCAATTGATCCAATACTATAGGATCTCCAATCTAGTCTCATCTGGATTTGAGACTGTGAATGAAAAACCAAAACTATAAAATTGCAGTGTAGAAAATTATATTCTGCACTTCCTTCAATGTTTTATTTAGACACCAATGACTAGCACAGCAGGCAACAGAAAGGTGACTTTGATGACCCACGCATTAAAACAAGGTTTAATAAGGTTTAGAATCCAGGAGAAATGTCCCTTTTTTTAAATGGTTGTTTACAGGTTGTTATGTTTTTGTTACTTTGTTGTTGAAAACAGGGAAACCACTCAGACCTATGCGTGACATGTAAGAGCCAGTATGAAAGCCTGAATGTGCTCTACGGCCGCATGGAGAAGAACCACTCTCTGTGTATCGACATCGAGGATGCGGTACGTATCTCTGGGCTAGATAATTACAAAATGGCCCCCTTTCTGTTCTCTTCATTTCCTTTTAAAGATGGACCCAAATTGTGCAACTGACTTGTCATGGAAAAGCCTTGACTTCATCTAACTCCACAAGTTGTTATCCAACCAAACACTTTTTCTCTTAACATGAAAATTGGAGGTTGAAAATATACTGGACCCAAAATAGCAAACATAAAATCCTCTGGCTGGGTTTCAGATGAACATGACCCGCAGGCTTTGGAGTACGACCTTCCACTGCATTGCCGCCCGAGAAGGGATGATTCCTGTCATCGCCGTGTCCTGCTTCATGCTCTTTCTGCCCATCATCTTCTACTTGAGCAGCTACCTTCACTCGGAACAAAAGAAACTCAAGCTGATACACCGTGAGTAACCGGCTTAATTCGGCCATTGTAGCGGCAGAATAATTTTTTGGACATGTTTTTTCTTTTTTTCCTTTTTTTCTTTGGAGGGTTGTCAGTGTTGTTGGGTGACTGGTGGAACCGAAGCTGGGATTGTGGCAGGGGGGTATTTTAGACTGCGGTCTAGTGCTGTGATGTACGATGTATAGGCTGTCCTGAAGTTGTTCAAAAAGCCTAGCGGGGCTTGATCATAGCGGCAGTGGGTGGGGAGGGAGGTTTTTTTTACAATGGCAGTAGTAGATGAAGGGGGTGGCCAGAGAGGTCGGAGGTCATGGGCGCTCTTTACAACCTTGCAGAGTAGGACACGGAGCTCCAAGGGAAGTTATGGGTGTGTGGGGGATTTTGGGCATAAAGGATCAAGTCGGCGAATGGGAGCTTACCTTCGGTGCCTTAGTCCCCTGTGGGGACTGGGTAAATAGTGGCTACATTTCTGCCGTACTAAAAGAAAATCAAAATTTCCTTTTGGCAAAATAAATCGTCATCAATCAAATGTATGACCCGGAGCTACTTTTCATTTAGCAATTTTCTGCCGATTCGTCCATTTTATCGCATAACGAAAAAAAATAATAACAACGACCATTCTCTCCCAACAGCCAACAGGGCCAAGTCCAACAACAGCCTGATGCACATCCAGGATAAGTTCAGTTGAGTGAGGATCCTGTGGGAGAAGTGCAACGCTACGGCCGCTTGTTTCCATCGTCCTCGCCTGCCCCCGGGCCTTCCTTTGTCCTTTGCCAATGGCCGTCTGCTGGCAGAGAATGCTACTTCCTCACCCTTGTGTGTGTTCTGTGGACCCAAGCACCCGCAACCCCCCAACCCCAACCATGTGCACTGCTGATGAGGAGGGCTCCACAAAAGTATTCCTCGCTTATCACTTACAGGAGAGACTTTTGACTCCAGATGGTATGAAGATGACCGTGCAGCTTTGCCAGGACAAGTGTAAGGGCTTTGTCGCCGTAGTAGCTGAAATGTTCAAAACTACGACGAAAAATACTATGAATAATAATTACATGAACACATTAAGCACGTTTCATGGACGCTGTTCTATTTGTATTTCTTTAAGGCATCACAGCATTAAGTCCTGTGCAAAACTGCAGTTATATTTAAATTAAGTTCTACATTGTTTTAGCTCACCATTATCTTTTTTTAAATAAAAATAAATCTAATTTCTTGAGGCAGACCTAAGCCTCTAACAAGTCCAACTCGGAAAAGCTTGCTGTTTTTTTTGTTTGTTTAGTTCTTTTGGTTTTTGATGTGTAGTGGGGCTATGTGTGCCATTGTGTGCATACGCCATTTATCTTTGGTTGTGAGATGGGTTTTATGTCTAATGTAAGTCCAGCAGAAAGGGCTTAGCAGAAAGCACTTGATGTCCATTACTGGTGACATGTATCTGCTGTAAGAAGAGATGAGGAGGGCAGGAACGAGAAGAAAAGTAAATAAATAAAGAAATGGCATATAATGTGAGAGGCACTCAAAAGTATGACACTGATGTTACCTGTGTGTGTGTGTGTGTGTGTGTGTGTGTGTGTGTGTGTGTGTGTGTGTGTGTGTGTGTGTGTGTGTGTGTGTGTGTGTGTGTGTGTGTGTGTGTGTGTGTGTGTGTGTGTGTGTGATGCTTTTAACATGTTTTGTTCTGCTTTCCGCTGTTTAACTTAATTTGTTGGAGGTTGCAAACAGCTCGTTATAGTCAGGTTTCACTCAAAAAGCAGGCAGACTGCCTTGCTGAATTGCACAATTATCAGTAATGCGCTTTAGGAGTCACTCTGGTAAATACGAATTTATTTAAATTAACTTGAATGCTAATGCTAACAGTTATTTCTTTTGCTTTTAAACCTCCCATGACAACATTTTTAGTGACATCACGTATTATATATAAAAGTTATTTAAAAGCACTGCATTTAAAGCATCGCAAATAGTCCTAGGCCTATTTTAAGTCAACCAATACATAAGACAAAATATTAACTGTATTTAAATGCGACATAACCCTCGTGGTAATAGTTCTTGTGTTTCGAAATATCAAATTAATAATAATAATCGAATTTTGTGCTCCGATTCAAAACCTATTTCTCTTCACAAACGCGTCCTTGTTTTCAGGTTACGTGGCCCCCGGTCTTGCAACGAGGGCCACCCCCGTCATTAGCAGCTAATCTAAATGTGGGATGAAGATAGTTGACCGAATAATCGCGGCAGCACATCCGTTAAACTGCGTTGGCTTATTGGTTTTACGGAGACCAGCCATTGCTGGTCATCGGGGGGCCTAAGAGCATTACCCCTCGTTCCTAATATGCCGAATCATATGATCCTATTGCGGCCAGCAGCCGGGGTGTAGCGGGCGTTAGCCTGCTCTGCTTTACCGGCGGAGAGCGACGTGTGTGTTGAGCAACTCATGTGCAGGCCGGCCCGAAGAACGACAGCTTTGATTAGCCCTTTAAGCCTCGTGGCCTTTCTGGGAAGCACGGGGCCCTGAGGCTGAAAGTCACAGAACTCCCAGGAGCTGGTTCACAAGCGCCAGCACCCCGGTGGGGGGTGGTCACGTGACGCGGTGACGTGACGCTAAAAAGATGCGGCCGTCGACGACGGGTGAACACGGGTAGCCGTAACACGGTCAGACCTCAGCACGTGTCTACCCTTCATAGACTACCTTGTGTATCCTGTTTTGCCGAATTATAGGCTCCAGTGATGCCTGGATTATTAGGTTATCATATTAGGTTACATCACTGTTGGAGATACTGAAGATAGTATGACGTCGTTGGTTAGAATTGTTTAAAACAATTAAGCAGAAAGGAATTCTTCCCCAAGTTGATCGAAAAACAAAATAAATGGCAGTGGTGGACAGTGCATCCATACTCTGGAAATACTTCTTTCATTAAAGGACTTTATGTAAAATAGTCAAAGATAACGCACTGCTGACCTAAAGCTGGGGTAGGCAATGCATTGCAGATGCAATCTTTTGTCATGATTGTTGAAATTCTCTATACATGCCGACAGCAATCAACAAATCAAATGCTGACCAAAAAATTATAAATCCGGTATCTGTGGCAGTCACGGGCCTGTAATAAGCTGCATGTCCATCTTTTTACAGCTGCCGTCCAATCACTTCATGCAGCCCGAATGAAATGATTGGATGGCCCACCTACCTCCCCGGCCACCAGCGCGCACTTGCCCGTGCACTCATTGCGCATGACGCAATAACCACCGCTACTGGTATATTAGTTATTATGTTACTAGTAATGTTCTATAGTCCTTGTTTAGTAACGTGCAATTATTTGTTATTATTTGTTAATTATTTGTCATTGGCGACATCGTTATGTTTGAATCTGCCACAGCCTTTCTCATGCGAGACATGCCAAAACAGCTTTGACAGAGCAGTTTGCCTTAGCCCATGTTACGGTATATTTATGTTGATTTTACATTACTACAACTCTCAAAATAGCTCAAAATAAAAGTGGGGCTCACTTCAGAGCTAAATGGGTGGAGCATAACCTAGTCCAGCGCCACCTCTCTGAACCTAGAGCTGATTGGGTTTTATGCTGGCCAATCAACCCGTTTATGGTTAGGGTTAGGTTTAGGGTCATGGTTAGGGTTATGCCCGGGGCTTCTCCGGTGCTGCAGCCAGATGCTACCCGAAGTTGCGCTTGGGTGGAGCTGGACCCGGAACAGGATGCAGCTGGACCTAGAGGTGGAGCTGGACCTAGAGGTGCAGCTGGACCTAGAGGTGGAGCTGGACCTAGAAGTGGAGCTGGACCTAGAGGTGCAGCTGGACCTAGAGGTGGAGCTGGACCTAGAGGTGCAGCTGGACCTAGAGGTGGAGCTGGACCTAGAGGTGCAGCTGGACCTAGAGGTGGAGCTGGACCTAGAGGTGCAGCTGGACCTAGAGGTGGAGCTGGACCTAGAGGTGCAGCTGGACCTGGAGGTGGAGCTGGACCTAGAGGTGCAGCTGGACCTAGAGGTGCAGCTGGACCTAGAGGGTGAGCTGGACTAGGCCAAGCTCCACCCATTGGCTCTGTAGTGAGCAGCCTCTCTCAAAATGGTTGCGTATGGTTATACAAGCTAAATTGCTAAAGCTAGTAAGCTAATCATGTGTTTTGGGGAATGGATTTGGAGGGTTGGCCTGAAGTGAGGGGTGGGAATTCTTCAGTTGGATACTTTCAAAATCTAGCTTACTCTGGCTGGTTTCTCCAAATTACTGACCCTATCTTTAATATTGGTGTGGAAACTAATCAGCATACTCTTGTATTAAACCTCTTGGTTAAAATGTTCATGATCTAATTTTAGTTGTCATAATGCATCACCTGAAGACCTATGGAATATCTTTAAATATTAGGTGTATGATAAATAGCTAAATAGCTAGCTTTGGAATGTAATGAAGAAAAGGTAGGCTATCCAGTCCCCTATTACATAATTACTCAATTGAAATACTCTACAATTGTATAACGTTATATCATAAAAGGCTTATAGTTCAAATATGTTAATGAAGGCAAGCTTTCAAGCATGATTGAACTAATACCCTGCTTTCTGAAAGGGTTTTATTTTAATTTTAATATGGACCACAGTCGAAGAAACGTATCTGCCAATTGTTAATGTCATGCAATGACAATTTAAATGTAATTTCATTTTTTCAACATGTTTAGAATTGTGCCTTATTCTTATTCTCTTTTTAACCTGCTTTCCACAGAAGGATATGTATTAATGAATGTACTTCCTATTCTTTAAAGCCTTTCAAATCATTTTTTGCTATAAAAAAAGATGTGTGTGTGTGTGTAGCTTGAAGAGATTCGTAATATAATAACCAATAATTAAACATGGCTGAAAATAATTTACATAATGGGTATGCGTGTATACATAAACAACAACAATGAATTTGTTATGAAATCAACACCTTAGAAAAGGTGTTTAGCCAATCCCTGAGCCCCAACAATGCAGTCCCTTCTTTCCAGATCTCAACTTTCGTAATGCACCAAGTGGTTAGGTGACCTCTTGGAACGTAAAAGCCGAAGGAAGTAACACCAGAGGAATGCCTGGTTGTCAGGGGTGTTGAGACCGGGATTATGGACGTCAAACTGGGTAACTGATGCTTATGGAAAGCTGATCAAGCTGCAAGTTGCATTATCTAATTTCTCAGTGCAATGTATCTGATACAGTTGTAGGTTTAGATGTCTCTGGATCTCTTTTCTTAATATTTGAGCAAAGCTTTGGTTTTGGTCTAACTTTGATGTATTTATCTTGTGAATCAGTGCCTCGTGAAAAGATCAGCTACAGCAAATACACCCATGACTTTGTACAAAGGTCTTGAAACACGAGAGGTGGATTTTATTTTGTTTCATTGTGAGTGGAGGAATGTTGTACTTCCCATTTTATGCTTTATTAAATTCAACTCAGTAAAACTGTTGTCTTTCACAGGGGGTCATAGCCCGCTAATGGCTAATGCTACTGAATCCTCTTTCGATCATTAAAATGTAGGCTCCAACCCCGTGCTCACAACCCCACCCTAAGCCCCCACCAGGTACAGGGGCAAATGTTTTTATTATCACACAATATCCACAACTCATGCACAACATTCATTTATGTATTTGTTCATTTTGTTTGTAGATCTGTCTTTTTTTGTTTGTTCACTTATATGAAGCAAAAACCATTACTAAAAACAAAATAAAACGCGCAGTGTATTTTACAGCACAAGGTTTTAAAAACATACATTGCTCATGCCACAGGTTGAGGCTCAGGCATGTGAATGTTTCACCGTTGCTGGTCAGATCCACCTCAGCAAAAAACTGGTAAGAGATGAAATGTTGCAGGTCACAGTATCTTACATCACCTGAAGGCCTCCATAGAGGGCTGCTAGTTTGCTTTTCATTTTTCATACTAACACTCTCTTACATAGCCATCAGGGAAGTGTTCCTGTGAACAGTTTTGCAACACACACACGCACGCGGATGGTCAGTTGGTTCACAGGATAAAGGGCAGTCTCAATTTAAACCTCTCCACTCCTGAACAATGAATACGCTTCTTTGTTGAACAAGTGGTAATAAACATATGCCCCTATGGGCTAAAATACACAAGACGTGCATGTGCGGGCGCACACACACACACACACACACACACACACACACACACACACACACACACACACACACAGGCATGCACACACACACAAATAAACACATGCGCAAACACACTCCCCACACACACAAACACACCCTTAACATGTGCACACATGCAAACACAAACACATGCAAATCCAGCCGAAGTGCATATGTACTGGGAGGGTAAACAAAGCTTGTTAAACACCTGCATGTGGGGGTCAAAGTCTGTTAATCCCTAGATTATGGCCTTAAAGTAGATTACAGAATCACTCTCTAATGGCAGTCATTCAGTTCATAATCTCAACAGCTCTTATTGAAAAAAAGCACCCAGCGTTGAGGTCGGTTCGAAATAATGCACCCCATCTCTCTCTCTCTCTCTCTCTGTCTCTGTCTCTCTCTCTCTCTCTCTCTCTCTCTCTCTCTCTCTCTGTCTCTCTGTCTCTCTGTCTCTCTCTCTCTCTTCTCTCCTTTCATAAAGGTCTTATGACGAGCCAGCTGTTGGTGACATCACAGATCGTGTTTCAGAAACCTTTGCCGGCTGACTTCTATTCATGTGGTTCAGTGGCTGAGACAGAGGGCCACTTAAGGCCAAAGGAGCAAAGAGCCCCCCCCCCCCCCCCCCCCCCCGCATCGCCACAAGGGGATGAGAGTGGTCATGGGGGTCTCGGATCACGGGGGGCACCCTTTAGGGCAGGAACATCTGACCCAGGTGTCTGAGTGAGGGCAAATCTGAGAGGGCTCACATCTTGCCATCAGCTTGAGGAGACATCTCTGTCATGGCCTTTGTGATGCTGTGTGGGGTATGTGTGGGGTATGTGTGGGGTATGTGTGGGGTATTGGGGGTGAAGGGCATGGGGTGGTGGGAGGAGCACTTTGGTTTGGGTCAGGCTGGAGTGCTATACCGGACTTCGGTCTACATATATTAGAAATGATTCTTTAATTAATCTTGGATCAGCGGCTGATGCCGTGTTTGTTTTAATTGTGCATTGTGTTTTAATTCATGTTGAAGGTCAAAAGAGGACAATTCAATTAATTCCTTTATTGAATGTTAAGGTGTAAGGTAGCCAAGGGTCATAACAAAGGCTTTGGGATGTTTTGTCTTGCAATGAAGCAGTAGCGCCACCTAAAGCCAGTAATAGGATCTCAAATCAACTCTCACCTTAAATGTAAAAACAAAAATAGAAATGTCTTATGTCTTTATAAAAAACGAAATAACCCTTTTTGAGAACCATTTTAGAGAAATGCTTGATTTCTTGTGGTTGTATTTTTTGGTATCACTGAGATTGTTCAAAGGGTAAAAGTTCAGTTAAACCTCAGGGTCTCATCATTTGACTTTGTTTTCTTATGAAGAAAGATACTATATTACCTGACAAGCTATAGTTGCCCCGAGTCTGGTCTTATGGTCACGCCAATGGTGGCCGCGCAACATTGGCTACCACAGTAGATGGCAGCACCATACCATATTACTAGGTGGTTTAACTTCCTAGTGTATAAATCATGGACACAAAGCCCCAGCTCAGGCAGACACACCGATATATTAACCTGGACGCATACGTCGTCAATACTAATAGACCATGTAATAGTGTATCGGATTCTATGTATTCCATAGAATCCAATACTATAAGGCCAACGAATGTTATTATATATACTAGTTTAATTAAAACACAGTGTTCACTGTCTACCATTCGTTGTTATTGCTATGTCAGTCTTTGGGTGGAAAACGACAGTGCTTTGTGCTTCTTTTCTTTCTATCCATCAATACACACAGCAATACACACATACAGCAGACTTTATTTCAAAAACTTTCTGTAGCCCAACCGTGCATCTGGTGACGTTTCTACCTCTGCTCACCAGGGGACAGTGTCGTATTCCTCATTCCGATGACGGTTTCTTGGCATTCCTTGTGTGCTTCGTCCATCAGCAACTCAAGTCTTTAGTTCGATTTTCTGCAAAATCCCCCTGTTTGTGTTTGCACAGAGAACATGCATGTCCAACTCAACAGTGCTGTTTCATTCAGTGTGTGTGCCTGAACTGTTGCAGGAAGTTATTGTCTCAGCTCAACTTCAACATGCCAACATGTGTGTGTGTGTGTGTGTGTGTGTGTAGGCATGTTTGTTTATGCATGTGTGTGTGTGTGTGTGTGTGTGTGTGTGTGTGTGTGTGTGTAGGCATGTTTGTTTATGCATGTGTGACTGTGTGTGTGTGTGTGTGCTTGTATGTGTGCTCACGCCTGCATAGGCGTACGTGTGTGTATGTGTACGTGATTGTATTTGTGTGTGTATGTACGTGCATGTGTGTGTGAGTGCATGCATGTGTAAATGTGTGTGCGTGTGTGTGTGTGAGATTCTTGGTGTGTGTGTGTGTGTGTGTGTGTGAGATTCTTGGTATGTGTGTGTGTGTGTGTGCATGTGTGTGTGAGATTCTTAGTGTGTGTGTGTGTGTGCGCCGTGTGGGGGATCAGGCGTATGGATTATCTTGCCATGGGTCGTATTCAGAGCACCCAGCCAAGCGTGAGTGGCGGAGGAAAAAGGGGGCATTGTTGTGGTCCAGATGAGTGTCAGAGGTGCCTTGGGAAATAGATTCACTCCAGAGGGGGGTTCACAGGAGCACGCCCGCCGCAACCCCCCTGATCCCTCATACTTACACGTTTATGCTTGAGCTTACCCATCTTCTACAGTAGTTGGGCCGGAGCATTCTTTTACTTTGTTGTAGCTATAGGGAAAGTGTGTGTATGGATCTAACAGCCCGGTCTGGAATAAGACATTTAAGTGTATTTAAGTGTCTTCTCTGCATCTCCCTTTCCTTGTGCGTACACGCACACACTGCATACTTATACACACTAAACACACTAAAAACACACAGACCCATGCACACACATACACAAACACACACACACACACACACACACACACACACACACACACACACACACATTATCTCCCAAAGATATGTACATCCCAGTGTCCACCCTCTATCATTTACGTTAAAAAGCTGCCCTGTCAATAAAAAGGTATAGGAGGGTTAAGGGTCTCCAGAACACATAGGCCCTCTGGATCGAAGGGAAACCAGGGTCTGGCCAAACGGTCTCCTCCCCTAACGATGGCCTCCGGTGGGGAGAGGGCCCAGTGATTTACGAGGTGTCCATCTGGTGCTTTGTGCTATATTTTTGTGCACATTCGGTCTCCCTGTTTAGGATCCCAGGGTTGTATTAGAGGATCCTACATCTTAGATTAGGTTAACACACAGGGAAGAAACGCTCTTAATCTGACATTTGATATACATATGTGTTTATGAAGGTCATTGACATATCCAGATGTGATTCATCTGAAGGGTCTGAACATTAGTGCAATGTAATCCCTCTGTCCCTCTGTTCTCCTGAAGGAGGTTCAACAATACTGTCTCGCAATTTAAGAAAGAATTGGAGCTCTGTTTGTGAAACCAAAACCAAAATGAAATATACCAACTCCAGGATGAGAAATGGAAGAATAACTGCTGAGCAAAACTTAAAAGAAAAATAATGTCCTCCAGATGGAATTCCTCTTTGAAAAAAACAAACAAAAATGCAACACTGTGCACCACAGGATAGATCCGGACGTCTGGGTCTGTTTTCCCGACAGCTTCATTTTTCTGGTAAAGGGCTGGGATCCCTGCTCTCCGCCCCCTTAGGGGAGTACAAGTGCGTGAATAGCTAAAGTTCCAGGGCGAGCTCACATGCTTTCATTTGACGCCAGACTGTCCTCCTCACTTTCAGAAAAGGAACAATGTTAGGTCGTCGCCACGGGCGATGAATTGTTCAACAGCCTCCTTCCCAGTACAACACTTTAACGGCATCTGAAAGAAACATGTCTTGTCTGGGTCTATTATATACTGTTAAAAAATACTTTTGCTTCTTCAGAAACAACGTATCTGAGGCTGTGATTCTTCTTCAACAATGGCCACAGAATTTGGGAAATCTGTTGCTCAAGTTTCTATTGGCAGAAATTCAATAGACGCAAAATAACTCAGCAACCACAATGGTTATTCATCTCCTAGGTAGGACTGCATGACCTGAAGAAGACACCATAACCACAAACCAACACTTGATGGGTGTTGTGTATGGCGAAGTGAAATATCGAACCCCTTTTTTCTCGATGAATGGTAGACTATGATATGGATGTGCTCTCCAGCCCAGCGCACTCCATATGTTGCACCTGTGATTGTTTTATTCCCTGTGACACTCTTAGACTTTTGGTTGCACATAAATAACATACACACACACACACACACACACACACACACACACACATACACACACACATACACACACACACCCCCACGCACACACACACACACACACACACACACACACACACACACACACACACACACACACACACACACACACACACACACACACTTGGCCTGTTTAACAACCCGTGGCCCCCAAAGTGAAACCACATTGAATCCAAACAAGTTAAAAGTTAACATCTCTACAACCCTTCCTTAGTAAAGTCTTGACTCACAGGAATCATACAGCTACAGCTTTTAGATTACATACGGGCACAGTGTGATACAATTTACTGGGATTTGAAAGTTGTGCTATTTATGTGCTTAATAATAGTTTTATTTCCATTCCCTAATCTCACAGACACATCCCCAATTCCTTCGACTGGCCGATGGTACTCGTGTGTGTGTGTGTGCGTGTGTGTGCATGTGTGCGTGCGTGCGTGTGTGTCTGTGTATGTGTGTGTGTGCTGCCACACAATTCCTTCTTTATTTTTAGGGACAGTTTCTTCTGCTAGGATCTGATTTGATCTCCTCATTCTGGCTGACAGGAAACAGGTTCCAGCCACAGGGGAAATCTGCTCTGCCTCTGTCCCTCTGCTAATTAGCATGTGAACTAATGGAATGGCTAATTTAGCATAACGGCAGCCTAGTTTCCTAGTGCTGCTCTATAAAGTATATTCAGGGAGCAAGACCTAGCCTACCAGTGCTGGCCACGCCGCTGTTATTTTAGAGCAAAGTTCTCAGCCATCATGGCTGGTTAGCAACAACTGACTTTGAGAGGTGAGTCAGAGCTTTTGACCAAATGAACATGAAGTTGTAAATGTCTGTATATAGACATACACACATGCACACGCACGCACACACACACACACACACAGACACACACACACACACACGTTCTGTATTTAGTTTATAGTGTAGTTAATCCATGCACCTTTTGTGATGTCTCATATCTCTGCTTCACAAGCCTTCCTTAGTCAAAGCTGCTTTGCTCCTAATATCACACATTCTCTGTTTGGTTACAGTGTGGTCTTACAGCCATCGCCTTTCTCCGGAAACAGAGCAGGATGACAAATTCCACAAGAATCACACTCTTGAGCGTTCTCAACATCTCAACTTACAAGAAAGTTAGAACATGGGTTCCTTTCGCAAGATGGAGGTTTATTAGAGCCGGAAACAACCCTCCTCTTGCATTGACCTTTCCCTCCATCAATCTCCCTTTGCCATGGCAGATGTTAAGATTCACACCTTCCTCTTCCTAAGAACCCCTCTCCTCTCTCCATGCTGTGGGGGTCCAGGGTGGGAGTGAGACTTTTCTGTGAACATAATATGAGTGGTAATTGAGGAATGGAAGCAGCGGAAGGCAGACTAGACAGATGATGGTGGGGGGTGTGGACATAAAGCTGTAGCAAGAGAGAGAGAGAGAGAGAGAGAGAGAGAGAGAGAGAAAGAGAGAGAGAGAGAGAGAGAGAGAGAGAGAGAGAGGGAGAGAGAGAGAGAGAGAGAGAGGGAGAGAGAGAGAGGGAGAGGGAGAGAGAGAGAGAGAGAGAGAGAGAGGACAGAGATGACAGAAGTTTGACAGAAGTATTACACCAGAGGTCAAGGTTCGTGGCTGCGGATCGGCTATCTGGGTGCGTGGCGGAGTTGAGGGCAAGTTGGTCATGGGAGCTGCATGACAAAGGCTGAAGATACCGCTGGTAACCGTGGAAACCAAGCCCCACCATTACTCACTAAATCAAATAAATGTCAGAAGAGCTTCTTCTATGGAGTCATTCTTTAATGGGGTCGTTTTATAGCAGCTGTGTAACCTGCCATAGAAGGATGTTATCACAGTTTAACTCACATCTTCTCATCTCATCATCTTCTCTTTCTATTTAAATCCTTTGCAATTTAAATGACAACTAAGTAAACTGGCCTCTCAGGGATGGGAAACCCTTTTGGGATGGAAGAGCTTCCTGGTTCCTCATACTCTGGATGGATAATTTAACAACACGCCTGGACAAGTGCTCATGATGTAAGGATACTATATATATAAATAGAGAGTAAAGGGAGTGTTTTTCTAATGCGATAAGACAGTGATCTGTGGAGAGGACACATCTTTTCAAGCCAGAGGTCTCTTGTTTGAAGTGACAGATGATCAAACACTAACAGAACACCTGGCCTAGGTGTCTGTGACCACCTGCTCCTTTACAAAGGAAACGCACACACAAACATACACACACACACACACACACACACACATATAGACACACACACACAAGCGTATACACCCCCCCCTCCTCCCCCCCCCCCCCCCCCCCCCCCCCACACACACGATGAAACGGCATTATTATGAAGTAAATCAGTGTGACAGTGTGTAAATCAGTGTGTAAAGTTTAAACTGAACTATACAAGAGGTTTTACTCAGTTGATAGAGAGGTTTGTGCATTTCTTGGACAAGGTCACTGGGGCAGATTCTTTCACTTACGTAATAGCAGAATTCTGTCTCTGTCTCACCAAGTGAGAGATAAACACAAGTGATTTACCGCTGGGCTCACACACCCACACACACACCTGCCACATTATGTCTTAAAATATGACTGTTTTTCCAATTCATATCCGGTTTGTGGATGTTCCTGTTTGTTTAATTGATCTCTAAACCATGACTTGGTTGGGGACCAACAGTGATATATAAGAGTCAGCTATATACATTATATACATTATTATTACTTAGGACTCATACTGTATATAGGTATTAATGTCAAGAACATAATATTTATGAGCAATGACAAAGTTTTGGTCTTTCCAAGTAGTTTGCTAAGGAAATGTCAAATTGTAATTGAGCTAATATTAATGAATCAAATCTAATAAAATGGTTCAAATATCATAGACCTGTGGGGATTTCTGCACTGTTCGTCACATGTAAAACCCACCGGCCTCTTTACCCAATGCAACTGTACACTTACATTCATAAAACTGGTTCACAACCGCTGTGTCGCCATTAGCATTCGAGTCTCATGCTTTCAAAAGCACTCAGTATTTTCCCACCACATTAGCATGCATCATGAGGGCACTATACGGGCAGTCATCAGAGATGGCATTACACATCCTCTTAGGCATTTCCTGTGGTGTTTCCTGCTTTTTTTCTTCTTTTTTTCATGAGTTCATGTGCTAATGTCCATTAATCCTGGCGAGCTCTCGACAGCTTTCCCCGTCTCAGCATCTGATACCACAAAGGCTCTCTTACTCGCTCATACAGCATTTCACAGCCGATGGTGGAGAAAAGCCTTGTGTGTGTGTGTATGTGTGTGTGTGTGTGTGTATGTGTTTGTGTGTATGTCTGTGCGCCACTTGTGTTTTCGTATGCATGTGTGTACATGTGTGGGCATATGTGTGTTGTGTGTGCATATGTGTGTGAATGTGTGCGTGTGTGTGTTTGTATGGATGTGTGTGTGTGTGTGAGTGTGAATGTGTGTGTGTTTGTGTATGAATTAGACAATGAAACAGTCCGGGGAACTGCAGCCTAAGCCAAAGGTAATGAATTGAGCTTGATTCATTTCTTGAAGAGTTCTGGCAAACGACTGCATGAAGGGAGTGCTAACCCAAATAAATGTGTAACCATGGTCAAAGGAAATATGCAAGTGGTCAAACACAATATATTTCCCTTCCTGTAGACTTTGACAACATATCTTTGTGTCACCAGGGCCTGATGAAGTCTTTGTCAAGCCTCTGGAGTGAAGAATGTGTGCTATCTGAAATGCCAATGTGAATAATATACTTAAAAAAATGTCATAATGGCTTTGTTTTCCAAAGTACCTTAGCCAACACTCAACATTATGACTTAGCACAGTAACATTTATCTTTTGGTCTCTTTCTCCCCCATACACTACCAAAAAGATATCCTTTCATCACTTCATACTCACTCTCTCATAGACTCTCACAGACAGACACTTAAATTGCACTTCTGTTTGCATTTGTGTTTAAGTCTTTACACCAACTATTTCTACACCAATAGAACGGAAGGTAAGACACTTCTAAATAGCACCATCAAATATGCGGAATGTTCTAAAACATTCCACCTCCATTGCTCCACACGGTGTAGACATTTGATGGGTTTAGAATACACATTAATCCATTTTTTTGTTGTCGCTCTTTCTTCAGATAGTGTTCAGTTGTCATCCTTTTATGTAAATCTGACCAAATGTATCTTGGGTTATACAAAGGTGACTGCCTGTTCTAGTGACATCACAAGTAATGGGATCATGAGGTTGAATTTAAAACCTTGTGGCTCTAATACTTGTCTGGTTCTACTGACATTCTTTCTGCACAGAGCATTGTTTTATTTTGGATACAATATCTGATGCAGACACAAAATAAAACCCGAACAACCAAGAAAGAAAAATCAGATGAAGCTGTCTGAACTTGCTTTTCAATGTAACTGTAATTGATCAAGAAAACAAACAGGGCCTTCAGTAACACA
This sequence comes from Lota lota, assembly GCA_026745465.1. Classification (NCBI taxonomy): domain Eukaryota; kingdom Metazoa; phylum Chordata; class Actinopteri; order Gadiformes; family Lotidae; genus Lota; species Lota lota. Next base: position 243,954 of record JACYXH010000073.1, on the reverse strand, counting down.
ACCTTATTGCTTTGTAGGAGCAGAACATGAACGCAACACACTTCTGATAAAAGGTTAATTACTGGGACCATAAACACTGCTAAATGCAAGAAATGTTTATCTCCTCTCCAGGAAGTCATTTAGATGCTCTGCGGTCTGTGTCATCTGAGATAAACGCATTGTTTTCTTATTGTTGTGTAGTGCCACTAGACAATTTAAGTGTCTAGTGGGTGTGCACAAGCTTGTGTGAGCTTGTGACTCAGTTGGGAGTAGTCAGTTTTCGTTGAGATATGACGCATTATATTATCAAAATCATAACTTACAAGGAAATAATAAAGATTGGTATCGGTCTATGTTTTGTATTGGTGGAAGATGACTGCACCTCTGTTTCATTAAATGTGATGAAACCTGCTACCGGTTATCTAGTGCTCTGGGTTGGGTTCAAGGCCACATGTTTCTTGAACTGAAAGTATTTGGACTATGGGAAAAAGCACTTGCTGAAAATGACTGGGCATGCCTGTACCCGTATGACAGGAAAAAAATGGTTATTACCAGACTGTGATTTCTCTAACTGGAAGCCGAGACTCGTTGAAAGAGGTCCAGCCATGTTGTTGAAGGACAGCAAAGCATTGTTTGTCTGCTATGCTACATGGGCGGGGGGAGAAAGATGATATGCCGTGGAATAGCGCTGAGGGCTAAGCCTTTTCCCCTGTGGGATAATCATCTAGCCTTCAGGAGACCTAAAAGATGTATTCCAGCTACTGTTCTGCCCCCCCCCCCCCCCCCCGCCCCAGCCAACTGGACTTGCTGTTACCTATAAATCTAATTGTGTGGGTAACTCCCCCTCCCTTCCCCTTTGCATGCATGTGCGTTATAGAGGTTATGCTATTTGTGCTGAATCTGTGGATCAAACACAAACATTCCAAATGAATATCCAATGTTACAGTAACGCAATGCTTTTGAGCTATTTTGCCAGAGGTGCCATTTTATGTCACAATAAATTGTCTGATCCACATTTTAGCCTTTAAAGTGTTTCACAACAGAGCCAAAAGGCAACAGGGTTGTGTCTGTGTTAAACAAACATATCTAGTAGGCACATTTTAAGGAGTGGCATGGGTGAGTGGAAAGTAGAGGAATAGCCAAACCCCATGGGTATCTCTCTATGACCCAGTTTCCATAGCTGGTTCAACGATGACAGACATTTCCTTCCTATGCTTTGGTTTTCTTAGCCTTAATGGGGGGCTATTAATACTGGCACAACTGGGTTTGGTCTGGGTTTCCGTTGACATCTATTAGCTTGGAGCTAGGTTACTGCAGCCCTTCCCATTAAAGTGTCTGTTTGTTTGTTTTCTGTTAATGTGTTGTGTGTTGTATTATGTTTTGTAGGTTAGGCAAAAATAGATACATTAAAAAGTGCATTGTTGCTTGTATCAAGCAACAGAACAAGAGCAAAAAGAGATTATGAATTTCCCCCCTTTGTGTTATATGAATCTGATGTAGATTCATAATTTACTAAATCGACCAACAGTAAGACAGACATACATGATCCTTTAGGCCTATACACATTTGGCCCTTTTTTAATTCTATGATTTGGACCTGTGTGAAGATCACACTATAGGCCTATGTGATGCCTAACGTTACATTACTTTCTTGACTTTTGTAATATAAGTCACGGTATATTCATGGTATTTTCTCAACACATTGGTTTCGAGTTCAATTCAAAACTTTTGATTAATTTAGATGTATTATATTACTAATATTACAATTTCATTAATATGATATATAGGTATATGACTATCGAAGGATACACGTTTATCCTATCAAGAAGCTCTATTGAAATCACGTGCGCCAGAAATAGAAAGCATAACGCCGATCAACAATTTGTTGACATTTCGGAGCATGCGAATATCGCGGAAATACTTGTAATTCGAATCGTGTTTTTTTTGGTTAAAAACAAACCCTTTTAGAATATCAAAACGAATTTCAACGGATGGTGGTTCGATTGTGTTCGGTTCAATGAAGACTAAAAACCTGTATCCACAGCTAGCACGGGTAGCTTCACCTGTAAGAAGAAGATGTTGGAAAAAACTTTTTCTCAAGACGTGTGCGGGTGAGTAAGTGTATGGTATCCCATTTATATTGACCTTAGTTTCATACAAATTCCGTGTGTTCTCCCACGAATACGTTTCATTCGGACGTACAGTTAGCTCTCTATAGAACTATATATAACTATCATAATTGAAGGAGTTTGGTGATTTCTGTTTTTGATCTTGCAATGTCAAAAGTACTTGGGCCAATGCAGCCGCCCTAATTAGTGTTAGGAATTCAATTGTTAAAGATGCTAAAGATGATGAACAAGACGACTAGGGACATTTTTAGGGAAGGCCTTTTGTGCACTAATATACCCTGCTCAGTTGTACAATGATACGGCCGTTTAAGCACTACTGACAGACACACTCCTGGTTATACGATATGTCAAAGGGAAGGGAAGTTATTTCAAGTGTGAGAGACTGTGTTGTAGGAAAGAGCTGCCCGGGACGGGGACAGGACTCCTTCCTGCTGTCTAGTGGACGTTGATTTGAGGCCTGGTGGAATTCCTTTTTTTTTTTTTTTTTTAAAGGACCACATGGATTCACTGCTGAAGGATTTAATCAATTCCAACTGCGTTAAAGATCGTACCAGACATATGTTGATTTACAGTTATTTGCTTAAATGAAAGTAAAGTCACACAAATACATGTCGTTCAGTTTGACTTGAGGTTGGTAAGTCAAGTCGCATTTATTTATAAAGCATATTTAAAATAGCCCAAGCGTTGGGTCAAAGGGCTGAACAATAAACTGATGCTACATTATTTCCTATATAGCCAGAACCTATTAAATCATATAGCCTAGTGTGTCTTCATGTTCCACCTGTCTTGTTGTGGGTGATAATGAGGTATGAAGAGGAAGAGGTGGGATGCAATTTCCCTTCCTGATATTCCTAACGGTGTGGGGACTATCCCGGGTGTCTGATCTCCAAATGGGACGGGAGATGGGATGAAAATGGGATGGGAGATGGGATGGGAGTTGGGACTAACGTCACCAAACACACCTCATTCTTCTTCCCCATGGACACCATGCCAACCCACTGTACCCCTAACTTGTAAACCAGAGAGAGAGAGAGAGAGAGAGAGAGAGAGAGAGAGAGAGAGAGAGAGAGAGAGAGAGAGAGAGAGAGAGAGAGAGAGAGAGAGAGAGAGAGAGAGAGAGAGAGAGAGAGAGAGAGAGAGAGAGAGAGAGAGAGAGAGAGAGAGAGAGAGATGCTTCTCTTTGAGAAATTGATCATTCACTGTCAAATGAGATGACATTGAAATCACCAATCAAACAGACTGAAACAGTCAACAATGGACAACATCAATTTAACTCGAGGCATGTCGGGTTCCTCTCGTTTCTTCTGTCCGCTGTGTTCAGCACACGAGCGATACTGGTAGCTGTGACGCTTGTTGAGTTTTATATCAACCTTGACAGCAGCTGTTGTCTTTCTCTCCATCTCTGATGGCTGTCTTTTTCTTCTTCTCCTTTTTCCCTTTTTACTGGAGGCGCTTCACAGGGGTGGCATCACAGGATGTCTGTGCTCCCCCCCCCCCCCCCCCCCCCCCCGTATCGCCTTTCCTTCCGTTGGAGAAGACCTTAAATCACACTTGCAATCGCTGTTTTATTTGAATTTCTTTCTATTTACGTACTTGGTCCAGGTGTGCTTGTTTAATCGTGCAATTTCAATTGGCAGTAACTGTATGCGCAGGCTATGCCATTTTCTTCTATGGCATAGCAAAGAATGGCTATGCCATGGTAAAAACAGTTGTGTCGGTGTGTGTCTGTTAACCTTTTGTCTTTTGATGACATACGAAATGTATAAAACTTAGTGTTGGGTTACAGTGGACTTCAGGATGCAGGCCTTCCTACACCTCCATATGGTGTGAGGTTGAAAAGGAACGCGCCCTGCCTTAAGACTCCATGGGGCTTCCTTTCACCACTACATGGAAAGCTTACTGGACTTGACGTGTGCATATGTATTTCTACCTAAACAAATTGCTATCACAACAAGACATGCCCTGAATACACAGTTGAAAGTCACACAAGGGTTCGATTAGTGAGTTAGACTTGGGCCAGGCAGATCTTCTTAAAACCTGGCTTTTGCTCTCTTGTCAGTAGTTTCAATAGTGTTTGCTGAGGACTTTTTCTTTTGGGGTAGAGAAGGTCCTTCGGAAAAGTTACGTTTAGGTTACGCACTTATAGGTTCATCCAATCACACACACACACACACACACCATTGCTCGTTTCACCCTAATCTCTCTCTCTGGAGGTCGGAGCCAATGTGCGTCTTGACTGCAGAGGGCTGGGACACAAACCTTTGTTCTGCAGGGGTCATGATTGTTCACCTGCCACTGTCAACTGTCTGCTGTGAGAGCAAAGAGTAGAGTAAGGAGTAAGACATTTGGGAACAAAGAATGCAAAAGAAGATTGGCTTTTTAAGTATCACTTAGTTGGGTTTCTTTTTGTGAAGACAAGTAACAAAATAAATCACTTTTCTGTGTTTCTTTACAAATGCATACCTGTTTAGGCAACCCCAAGAAGGAAACACAAACTAGATTCTCTAGAACAAACTTTAGAATAGTTAAATGAGACGAAACAAGATCTGGGAAACTTAATTTGGATGACTTTGTTCTCTTATGTTTGACCTAATGCGTCTTTTAGTGCAGTGTTTCCCCAAATGAATCCAGCGGTGGTGAACCCATCCACTGGATTACTAGCGCTACTGCACTTTTCCCCCAAATGCTATTTGTTCTATTTCACAACATATGTCATAGGTGCCCCCCTACTGCACCCCCCTCAATTGTAACATTGTCAGAATTGTCATTGGAGATATACTGTGGAAAAACACTGACAGCAAAATAGTGTTCTGCTATAGAAGGATAAAATACATGATTACACTGAAGGTGGCATTAGCTCATGAATGGCTTTGGACTAAATGTAGGAAGCATAAACAGAAAAAGTAGCACATCAAGTGACTTAAAGGATTTGGCCAGTAGGCTAGACTGGGCACGCGAGCGTCGCGTGGCCTTTTGCCGAGCCGTCAGGAAACGCTCCCAAACGCTCCAAACGCTCCCAAACGCTCCCAAACGCTCCCACTCTAATCAGTGAGAGTTGCTACACTGAACCCGTCTGACACGCAGCAGTTGGACGGGAAAAAATGCCCTCTTGTCAAATGTGTTATTAAATATCTTTACTAGTAGTCACATTTTGCATTCCCGCATACAATTGCATTATCGTCCTGTGTAGGTGGGAGTGCATCACGATCACAACATAGTGATCATGTGGCCCCCCCATATTAATAAGCAATGAAATAGTAACTAGTTATATAGGCCCCTCATATAACTACAACCCTGTGTCCCTTCTCAGACTTTGCACCTCCTGTTTACTTCACATCTTCTCGCTAGTTTCAATTTGCGATCATGGACGAGGTGCGGCTGATAGTCGAGGTAGAGAAATACAGCGAGTTGTATGATCCCAGACATTGTTTATAGAAGGAAAATTTAAAGAGAGTTCAGTTGGAAGTTTGCCAATGTTCAATCTTTATGCACAATCCACTTGTGATTGTTTGACACAATAATGAAAACCATATACAGCGAGCACTGAAAGATGTTTATTCTATATCTCCTCTAATTCAGTTACCACAACAGAAAGACTGCTGATTCTACTAAATACATTTAATCCACCAATCACAAAATACAACTCAACATTTGCTGGTACGTTTGGCAAAAAAGCCTAGCTTATTCGTAGCTTAGAGTTACCTGAAAGATTTGGGTGAAGGAGAGTTGAGCTTGTAATGACGTCAGGGAAATTTCCTGCAACAACGACATTTCAGAGCGAGATTTCACCTTGAGCGAGACTTGGTTGAACCCATAACGGAATGGAAAGGGATTGAAAGGTAAATAAAAATGTTATTTTTCTCTCTAGGGATCCTTTCCTTAATGTTAGAATACAAAAAATGGCAAAAACAAGCAGTTTTAGAAGACCTACATTAACGGGCGCTATTGCCCCAAAGGATTAAATTGCAACCCATTTTCGAGGATTACAGCTACCTCATTTTCGCTCAATAATTTCGGAGCAATTTCAAAAAGTGTAAATTTGTGATGTTGAAAAATCCCAAAGTTTCTCTTTAATACAGCGTTCAGTTGGTAGCCCAACATACCACTCTCTTCGCTAGGAGTTCTAACTGCACGTGTCTCAGTCTCTCAGTCCTTGAGAGACTGAGAGACATTTCGTTTGTGGGCCCTATTGGAGAACACTACCTAGCCAGGGCGGTTCGTATTCACTTACTTGTGTGGTCAAGACAAAGATACAGCCATGGGAACTGGTAAACACTTTGGAATAGAATGGATGTCAATGGCTCGCCAACTGCCCAATTTGGGGACGCGCGAGTGGGTGTGAAAATGTCATGGCTGATTTACAGTAACTTTATAACATTACCGTACGCATTAGTGTTTCCCACATAATCTGATTCTCCTTGCGGTGGTAGTTGACGCGGGGCAGGGCTGTTGAAAGGGATTGCATTTTTAATTTTTTTTGGAAAGCTATTGGATATTGTACATATATTCCCACTCGGCATGAGTCCCGTGTGTCTGGCGGGGTTTACCTGCCCAGGAGACGGTCGGGCAGTAGCACTCCTCTATAGAGCCATCATTATGTCCATATTCCTACACAATAGGTGAACTACAAGGTGCCCTTCACTCAACAATAGGCTAACTACAATGCAATTAAGTGTATGGCACTATACAACAGTAGGCAGGCATATAACTGCTTGGCCAATGGAGCTCTAGGTAGCCACCTAGGGGGCGTGTAGCACTGACATCGCCACACTCCTCCTAGGTGGCTTTATTGGGCTTCCCCGACATGTTAACAATCACATTTAGTGATATTTTGTTGCAAATAGTCGGTTTGCGGCAATTGGGTGTTGTTTCGCTTTATGTGTGCACTCAATGGATGTTTTTCTCATTGCAGGCTATATTGTTGCTCTCTCGCAGAGAAATATTCCGGTGAGTGCAGTAAAAGGGCTTTGTAAAAAACTTTATTTTTTGCTGGCAATTTTTGGCAGTGATTTGCCGCCATAGGAAACACTGTAATGTTATCCTAAACCAGGAGGGGCTTGAATGCAAGCTTGCAGCTATGTGCTCTTCCCCCCCCCCCCCCCCCCCCCCCCCCCTTCAGACAGACAGATTAATGATCTCTCCCGCCTGCCTTATGGTTTGAGGAAGGTTACTGTGCCAGCATCAGCTTGAGCCAACTCATCATTGATACTGTGCACACACACACACACACACACACACACACACACACACACACACACACACACACACACACACACACACACACACACACACACACACACACACACACACACACACACACACACACAAATTACTGCCTCAAGGAGTTTGCGGTTAACCTTTACTGAATAGTGGAAAAAAGCCATGGTAATACCCCTCCCATTAATAGCTTTTTTCATCCAGCCATTTATAAAGCCTCCATTGACGACTATGTCACTCACTACAAAGAAACACTAAGGCTGAGTGCCTAAGGCAGAAAATGGACATAATCTCACCCATCCCTTTTCTTTTACTCGTCATTGCTTTCAATGCAAACAAAGCTTCATGACTGGGCTTGTATGCAAAACGTTTCCTCTCATTAACATGCAAAACCGTATGGCTGCCACTGCCTGGAATGGCCTGACGATGTGCTTGCCATTTGTTTCTGGTGTGGATTGATGAATTTATCTCTCAATATGTAAACCAGTTCATTTTGTTCAGGAGAGCGGCTTCTTGTTTGAACTGGACATATGACACATGTTGCATTTTGGTGAAAGTGCATGTTTGCATGTGCAATTGTAACCAAGATGGGCATCATATTCCTGACATGCTAAGGTGTGTGTGTGTGTGTGTGTGTGTGTGTGTGTGTGTGTGTGTGTGTGTGTGTGTGTGTGTGTGTGTGTGTGTGTGTGCGTGTGCGTGTGTGTGTGGTCCAGACCCTTGTGATAGGAGACGGAAGTGGCCAGAACACGTGTGGAGACCTGTTCACTTCTAGAGGGAGGGTTTCGCCCTGCTCTGAACCCCCTCAAGGCCCTCATGATTTTTGTTGCTCTCCCCTGTTGACTGGAATGCCCCAAAGGAAAGAGCTTTGTGCAAACGCTGTTTGATTGCCTTCATATATGGATGAAAAGGTGGGAAACTGTGTTCATCACGGTTGCCGCTAGCCTCAGACTGAAAGACTTTCTGTAGTTCCCACTGAGGAGAAAACGAGTACCTAATACTAAACAATTATGGAACATTCAATTAGGTTCCATTCAGTGGTGCAGAAGTGGTTAGATGAGACTTGTTATTACATTCCCAGAGATGTGCTCTTAATAGGACTTTGTGTTTTGAATACCAGCCAAGACATGGTTTAGATATACAGGGAAACTTCTGTGACCTCCTTACCTTGGTTCTAAATACAGAACCAAGATAGCCCACATAAGCAACCTTGACCTGATCTGCATAGAGCGGATGCTAATGGCAATGCACTTATATATATATACAAACACACACGTGTACTGCACGTGTGTGTGTGTAACAAAATGTGTAACAAAATTTGTGTGAAACAAAATTGTCACAAGTGCGTCCTTTGATGTCTTTGCGTCAAGAAAAATTGAAGGTGTGTGTATAGATATATTTAATTTCTAGTTCTGACATTTTATCATCTACAGCAGCCATTTTAAAGATTCCAGCTCAAGCTAATGCTGTTATTGTCAATTCAGAGTCCGGGGCAAAGGTAAATAATCTTGACCAAACTAAACCATCCCACTCAGCTGAATCGGCAGGTGTCATTAATGTGGTAGTCCTTTGGTTCGTGGACCAAGACAAGTGTTCCCACACCCCAGTAGTATTAATGGGTAGCAACAGGGAAGACCAGTGGGAGCTACTGGGAGGATGCGTAATACCCGTGTAACGCTCAATGTGTTGAATGAGTACAGGTGTGTTTTGTGTTTGCATTTTTTATTAGTGCAAGTATAAGACCTAAAACCCTCTTCAGCTGAGCTGTGTCTATTTTGTGTGTGTCTTTGTGTTTGGGTTGAGGGGGGTGTCTGTATAATATCTTAACCCTCACTTTAGAAAGGGAGATTTACTGTAAAAACAGGTTTCACTTAGTTACACAGTTGGTGCCTGGGAGGGAGATAGCTTGGCCACTGACGTGAACACATGAAATGGATACCTTTTTATTGTATACTTTTCTTTTTTTAATACTGTTATAAATACAAAGCATAAGGACTCGCCTTGTAAAATTGTTTGTTGAGTTGGATCGAACTGACTTCGACTTTGTTTAATGGATAACACAACAGAACAATGTGTTGTTGCAGTCTCCGCAAAGCACTCGCAAAGTTTTTTAATAGCCAGTCAGAGGAAGTGCATCAAAGTGAAATGCATGCTTGTGCGTGTTGTGTTTATGGTCCCCACCTTGACAAGGGTACTTGTGCGCCTGTTTCTAGTGCACTCTCCCTGCAGGCTGCTGCATGTAAGCGCCGGGCAAGAAATGGCAGAGGTCGTGGCCAGGGTGAAACTGAAATACCCCAGGGCTGATAGCCTGGGCCATTGGGACGGTGTTGGACAGAGGGGGACAATTCCTGTGCTTGAGGTAGGAAATGGTTATACCAGGCAGAGCGCATTCAATTTTAACGTGTACAATTCTTTCTTTTTTTTAATTACTATTCATTTTCTGGGGCTGTTCTGGCCCTCTTTTTATGGACAGAAGAGTGATGAGAGACAGGAAAGTGGGCTGAAGAAGAGAGGGAATGAAGTAGGACAGCAGATGCCTGGGTTGCTACAAGCAGTATTGCCTACTTGGTTAGCGCACTAGTTGGACCACCAAGTCGGCCCAACTAATGTTCTACCAGAGATGCAAAGTGTTACTTACGACTTTTGGTTTGTACCAAGCCAGAGGCAAACTGTGTCTTTTTTGTTTGGTCTGGACCAAAGCAAACAAACTTGTGTGAACACAGCCCTACTGTACAGTATTGCAATCCAGTGCTGAAGGAGCAGAATGTGTGTTTACATATGTACATTTATGTTCCAAACTGACCACCCTGGCTGAATAGTAGATTGTTCATGTTAAAACTCTCCTAAACGTTTTGTGATAAACGCAAGTGATAAAAAACGATGTATGTATGTATGTTTATGTATATATGTGTGTGTGTATATGTGTGTGTGTGTGTGTATATATAGATATATATAAATAAATAAATAAATAAAATCTAACTAAGATATCGGCAGTATGAACTGTATTGACAGTGGTAATGAATTCATTAAGAAATGTATGGGATAAGACTATGAACATAACAGTAGATAGTGGTAATGAATTCATTAAGAAATGTATGGGAGAAGACTATGAACATAACAGTAGATAGGGCCGAAATGGTATAAGTATATGTACAGTGCCGGTGTAAGTACAAGGAATGCTATTTGCAAGATATTATATAAAGAATAATGTATATTATGAATATGGTGAATACAGTATGGACAAGATATGTACAGTATGGACAGCGATACAATATGAATACACTATAGGTGAGGTATGGAAAAATAAAGACACTGGTACAAATATAAATACACTATAGGTGAGCTATATTCAGGATGGACAGTAGTGCAAATGTTAAGTGGCTGGAGGAAGGTGTGTTGCGGTCTAGGGTGGAGGGGGGGAGTTCAATCACTAGCGAAAGGTGTGTGGGATGGTTAGATAACAGTTCATTGCATTATTTCAAAGGCCTTTTCTCAAAAGCCTGCTGAAACACACATAGTATAACACCATGATCATACATTTGTTTATTCCTTGATATAGAGACTTCCAGCCATGTCACAGTGAATGGCCGAGAGAGCGTTGGAGAGGAATATGTTTGAGCAACCCCGTTTGGCTTGGAGTGGGGGGGTGGGTGGTGGGTGTCACTCCCCATAGCTTCAGAACGTCCCATGACAAGTGGCACTTTTATGCTGCTGGGGTGGATTCCTGCTTGCTAAGATCGCCGTGTCGTCTGAACCCTTCAACTGGGAAACTATGTACAGCTGAATGTTGTGGGGCAAATCGATTCCGCTGTCTTTATAGATATATCCTCTCTCTGTTGGTGGGTGGCTAGGCATTTAGTGACTGTTCCCTTACATACACACACACACACACACACACACACACACACACACACACACACACACACACACACACACACACACACGCACACGCGCGCACACGCACACGCACACGCACACACCGCCATGTTCTGTCCATCACACTGTGGAGAGGAAATAGTTTATTATGTTGTATGTTTATGTCTGTGTTATACAAGTCAAGATCTTTAGTGTGAAGAAGATTATTTGGTTAGGTTTGCAGGCATCTGGAGATCGTAGTTGGGAGATATTCATTTGACATTCATTTGAAAGGTAAAATGAGTCACTTTTAATGTTTGCCAAACTACATCTCTGTCCTTAGACTGAAAGACTCCCTTTGCCTCTTTGAGTCTAAGGCAGCAGTAAGTGAGGTTGGAGCGGGACATGAATGTATGCCATTGTGGTCCCTCGGCCCAGCTCAGTCTCCAAGGCCCCTGGATGTGTGGCTGGCTTCTTGCCCCCCTCTGGTGTTATGTCCCCCCCACCACCACATACATCACTCTATTTCTGCTGCTTTGTCATTTATTTTAAATTTCAGAGACCCTGCCAAGAGAGAGAAAGCAGGGGGCGAGCATGAAATAGTTAAACGAGGGGGACAGAAGTGTGATGAGGCTGTAAAGCCTAAACAAAATCCACGGTTTATTTATTTCATAGCCCAAACCGTACGGAATGGGCTATGTTGTAACCAACCAACGTTAAAACAATGGGCCTGTATGTGCACGTGTTTCAGGGAAAAGCAGCACACATGCAACGGGCTGGCACAACTCTTCCAAACGACGTGTCGTTGTGCGTGGGTCCTTGCAGGCCCTGTGACGGCCGCCACTTCTCTGCGCTCCTCTTATTTGCTGACTGGTGTTCTCCCTGCGCCTGCTTGAGGGGCGCAAGCAGCTGTATTTGAATGCGGCCCCGGGGGCCCCACCAAACACAAACATGAAGGCATGCGACCCCGGGGGTCACACCAACTGTCCAAGCCTCTGAAGCCTGCCCACCGTAACCACACCTCCGCAACGGCATGCTCGCACAGCCGGCCCTGTCTCAGAGGAACTGGATACGCTCTGAAGGAACTGTCCTCCGATCATCACTCAGTCGGGAAATGTTGTGTCGTCCTTCCTCATAGAGAAGAAGAAAACAAATGAACTCTTGATAATTAACTTTCTTGAAACCGTTATCACAAATTTTCTTTTGTTCTGCTGTGATAAAAGGTTTTTTTGTTGCTACATCCATAGCATTTCATTATTTGAATCGGACAATAATACTGAATCGTCCAACTCTTGAATAGTTAAAATTCCCAACATCAGCTCCAGTAGTACTGGTATTGTTTCCATCATCCAGCTGTGAAGAAATAAAGAGAAGATGAAATCGGTGGATTTTGCATGAGGCTAAAGGTGAGGGTTGCACCTGTACCTCCTGCGTTAGGAGACACACACACACACACACACACACACACACACACACACACACACACACACACACACACACACACACACACACACACACACACACACACACACACACACACACACACACACACACACACACACACACACACACACACACACACACACACACACACACACACACACACACACACACACACACACACACACACACGTGCCCGCTAGTCCTCCAGCTCAGCATTCTGAAGCCTGTCTTGGTTGCCATTCGTGTGTCTGCGTTGGGCTGATCTGTCAGCGGTCTTCCTGTTAGACCACCGAGTGACCCAGGGATTCCAATAAGGCGCATTCCAGCGAGAGAGGGTCAGGAGCCCTTGAGGACAAGTCTATAAGGAGAGATTCAGTCGGTGACCATGTATGTTGCAGTGGAGCACACATGTTTGGATGCCTTCATGTGTTTATGGTTTAGCATTGCTTTTTTGGACGTCGCAGGCTGGACTTTCCGCTGTATTCAGGAGGAAGAACCCTTGAGTTTAAAACGAAGGAAGGAAAAGTGTTTTGGCCTTTTGTTGTCTGTGACGTGGGGTACCCACTGGGCTAAACCTGGAGCCGTCTCTGCTTAGCCCACCCTGGACAAAGACGCAAAACATAAGTCATTTATTTCACCACAGAAAGGAAAAGGGGGGGGGGGGGGGGGGTGTTCCAACCCTCCTCCGCCTCCTTTCTCCTCTCTATTCCCTCTCTCTATTCCCTCTCTAGTCCCTCTCTCTAGTCCCTCTCTAGTCCCTCTCTCTAGTCCCTCTCTCTAGTCTCTCTAGTCCCTCTCTCTAGTCTCTCTCTCTAGTCTCTCTCTAGTCTCTCTCTAGTCCCTCTCTCTATTCCCTCTCTCTAGTCCCTCTCTCTATTCCCTCTCTATTCTCTCTATTCCCTCTCTCTATTCCCTCTCTCTAGTCCCTCTTTCTATTCCCTCTCTCTAGTCCCTCTCTCTATTCCCTCTCTCTAGTCCCTCTCTCTATTCCCTCTCTATTCTCTCTATTCCCTCTCTCTAGTCCCTCTCTCTAGTCCCTCTCTCTAGTCCCTCTCTCTAGTCCCTCTCTAGTCCCTCTCTAGTCCCTCTCTCTAGTCCCTCTCTAGTCCCTCTCTAGTCCCTCTCTCTAGTCCCTCTCTAGTCCCTCTCGCTAGTCCCTCTCTCTAGTCCCTCTCTCTAGTCCCTCTCTAGTCCCTCTCTAGTCCCTCTCTAGTCCCTCTCTCTATTCCCTCTCTCTAGTCCCTCTCTCTAGTCCCTCTCTAGTCCCTCTCTCTAGTCCCTCTCTCTAGTCCCTCTCTAGTCCCTCTCTCTAGTCCCTCTCTAGTCCCTCTCTCTAGTCCCTCTCTAGTCCCTCTCTCTAGTCTCTCTATTCCCTCTCTCTAGTCCCTCTCTATTCTCTCTATTCCCTCTCTATTCCCTCTCTATTCCCTCTCTATTCCCTCTCTATTCCCTCTCTATTCCCTCTCTCTAGTCCCTCTCTCTATTCCCTCTCTCTAGTCCCTCTTTCTAGTCCCTCTTTCTAGTCCCTCTTTCTATTCCCTCTCTCTAGTCCCTCTCTCTATTCCCTCTCTCTAGTCCCTCTCTCTATTCCCTCTCTATTCTCTCTATTCCCTCTCTCTAGTCCCTCTCTCTAGTCCCTCTCTCTAGTCCCTCTCTATTCCCTCTCTAGTCTCTCTCTAGTCCCTCTCTCTAGTCCCTCTCTCTAGTCCCTCTCTCTAGTCCCTCTCTATTCCCTCTCTATTCCCTCTCTCTATTCCCTCTCTCTATTCCCTCTCTCTATTCCCTCTCTATTCCCTCTCTATTCTCTCTAGTCCCTCTCTCTAGTCCCTCTCTCTAGTCCCTCTCTCTAGTCCCTCTCTAGTCTCTCGCTAGTCCCTCTCTCTAGTCTCTCTAGTCCCTCTCTCTAGTCCCTCTCTCTAGTCCCTCTCTAGTCCCTCTCTAGTCCCTCTCTAGTCCCTCTCTCTAGTCCCTCTCTCTAGTCCCTCTCTAGTCTCTCTCTAGTCCCTCTCTCTAGTCCCTCTCAAGTCTCTCTCTAGTCCCTCTCTCTAGTCCCTCTCTAGTCTCTCTCTAGTCCCTCTCTCTAGTCCCTCTCTCTAGTCCCTCTCTCTAGTCCCTCTCTCTCTCTCTAGTCCCTCTCTAGTCCCTCTCTCTAGTCTCTCTCTAGTCTCTCTCTAGTCCCTCTCTCTAGTCCCTCTCTCTAGTCCCTCTCTCTAGTCTCTCTCTAGTCCCTCTCTCTAGTCTCTCTCTAGTCCCTCTCTCTAGTCCCTCTCTCTAGTCCCTCTCTCTAGTCCCTCTCTCTAGTCTCTCTCTAGTCCCTCTCTCTAGTCTCTCTCTAGTCTCTCTCTAGTCCCTCTCTCTAGTCCCTCTCTAGTCCCTCTCTCTAGTCTCTCTCTAGTCCCTCTCTCTAGTCCCTCTCTAGTCCCTCTCTCTAGTCTCTCTCTAGTCCCTCTCTCTAGTCCCTCTGTAGTCTCTCTCTAGTCCCTCTCTAGTCCCTCTCTAGTCCCTCTCTCTAGTCCCTCTCTATTCCCTCTCTAGTCTCTCTCTAGTCCCTCTCTCTAGTCCCTCTCTAGTCCCTCTCTCTAGTCTCTCTCTAGTCCCTCTCTCTAGTCCCTCTGTAGTCTCTCTCTAGTCCCTCTCTAGTCCCTCTCTAGTCCCTCTCTCTAGTCCCTCTCTATTCCCTCTCTAGTCTCTCTCTAGTCCCTCTCTCTAGTCCCTCTCTCTATTCCCTCTCTATTCCCTCTCTATTCTCTCTAGTCCCTCTCTCTAGTCCCTCTCTAGTCCCTCTCTCTATTCCCTCTTTCTATTCCCTCTCTCTAGTCCCTCTCTCTAGTCCCTCTCTCTAGTCCCTCTCTCTAGTCCCTCTCTAGTCTCTCGCTAGTCCCTCTCTCTAGTCTCTCTAGTCCCTCTCTCTAGTCCCTCTCTCTAGTCCCTCTCTCTAGTCCCTCTCTCTAGTCCCTCTCTAGTCCCTCTCTCTAGTTCCTCTCTCTAGTCCCTCTCTCTAGTCCCTCTCTAGTCCCTCTCTAGTCCCTCTCTAGTCCCTCTCTAGTCCCTCTCTCTAGTCCCTCTCTCTAGTCCCTCTCTCTAGTCCCTCTCTAGTCCCTCTCTAGTCTCTCTCTAGTCCCTCTCTCTAGTCTCTCTCTAGTCCCTCTCTCTAGTCTCTCTCTAGTCTCTCTCTAGTCCCTCTCTCTAGTCCCTCTCTAGTCCCTCTCTCTAGTCTCTCTCTAGTCCCTCTCTCTAGTCCCTCTCTAGTCCCTCTCTCTAGTCCCTCTCTAGTCCCTCTCTCTAGTCCCTCTCTCTAGTCCCTCTCTAGTCCCTCTCTAGTCCCTCTCTCTAGTCCCTCTCTCTAGTCTCTCTCTAGTCCCTCTCTCTAGTCCCTCTCTAGTCCCTCTCTCTAGTCTCTCTCTAGTCCCTCTCTCTAGTCCCTCTCTAGTCTCTCTCTAGTCCCTCTCTCTAGTCCCTCTCTCTAGTCTCTCTCTAGTCCCTCTCTCTAGTCCCTCTCTCTAGTCCCTCTCTCTAGTCCCTCTCTCTAGTCTCTCTCTAGTCCCTCTCTCTAGTCTCTCTCTAGTCTCTCTCTAGTCCCTCTCTCTAGTCCCTCTCTAGTCCCTCTCTCTAGTCTCTCTCTAGTCCCTCTCTCTAGTCCCTCTCTAGTCCCTCTCTCTAGTCTCTCTCTAGTCCCTCTCTCTAGTCCCTCTGTAGTCTCTCTCTAGTCCCTCTCTAGTCCCTCTCTAGTCCCTCTCTCTAGTCCCTCTCTATTCCCTCTCTAGTCTCTCTCTAGTCCCTCTCTCTAGTCCCTCTCTAGTCCTTCTCTCTAGTCTCTCTCTAGTCCCTCTCTCTAGTCCCTCTCTAGTCCCTCTCTCTAGTCCCTCTCTCTAGTCCCTCTCTCTAGTCCCTCTCTCTAGTCCCTCTCTAGTCCGTCTCTCTAGTCCCTCTCTCTAGTCCCTCTCTAGTCCCTCTCTCTAGTCCCTCTCTAGTCCCTCTCTCTAGTCCCTCTCTCTAGTCTCTCTCTCTAGTCCCTCTCTAGTCCCTCTCTCTAGTCCCTCTCTAGTCCCTCTCTCTAGTCCCTCTCTCTAGTCCCTCTCTCTAGTCCCTCTCTCTAGTCCCTCTCTAGTCCGTCTCTCTAGTCCCTCTCTCTAGTCCCTCTCTAGTCTCTCTCTAGTCCCTCTCTAGTCTCTCTCTAGTCCCTCTCTCTAGTCTCTCTCTCTAGTCCCTCTCTCTAGTCCCTCTCTCTAGTCCCTCTCTCTAGTCCCTCTCTAGTCCCTCTCTCTAGTCCCTCTCTCTAGTCCCTCTCTCTAGTCCCTCTCTAGTCCCTCTCTCTAGTCCCTCTCTAGTCCCTCTCTCTAGTCCCTCTCTAGTCCGTCTCTCTAGTCCCTCTCTCTAGTCCCTCTCTCTAGTCCCTCTCTAGTCCCTCTCTAGTCTCTCTCTAGTCCCTCTCTAGTCCCTCTCTAGTCCGTCTCTCTATTCCCTCTCTATTCCCTCTCTATTCCCTCTCTCTAGTCCCTCTCTCTAGTCCCTCTCTCTAGTCCCTCTCTCTAGTCCCTCTCTCTAGTCCCTCTCTAGTCCCTCTCTCTAGTCCCTCTCTAGTCCCTCTCTCTAGTCCCTCTCTCTAGTCCCCTCTCTAGTCCCTCTCTAGTCCCTCTCTCTAGTCCCTCTCTAGTCCCTCTCTCTAGTCCCTCTCTAGTCTCTCTCTCTAGTCCCTCTCTCTAGTCCCTCTCTCTAGTCCCTCTCTAGTCCCTCTCTCTAGTCCCTCTCTAGTCCCTCTCTAGTCCCTCTCTAGTCCCTCTCTAGTCCCTCTCTCTAGTCCCTCTCTAGTCCCTCTCTCTAGTCCCTCTCTCTAGTCCCTCTCTCTAGTCCCTCTCTAGTCCCTCTCTCTAGTCCCTCTCTCTAGTCCCTCTCTCTAGTCCCTCTCTCTATTCCCTCTCTCTAGTCTCTCTCTCTAGTCCCTCTCTCTAGTCCCTCTCTCTAGTCCCTCTCTAGTCCCTCTCTCTAGTCCCTCTCTCTAGTCCCTCTCTAGTCCCTCTCTCTAGTCCCTCTCTCTAGTCCCTCTCTCTAGTCCCTCTCTAGTCCCTCTCTCTAGTCCCTCTCTCTAGTCTCTCTCTCTAGTCCCTCTCTCTAGTCCCTCTCTAGTCCGTCTCTCTAGTCCCTCTCTAGTCCCTCTCTAGTCCCTCTCTCTAGTCCCTCTCTAGTCCCTCTCTAGTCCGTCTCTCTATTCCCTCTCTCTAGTCCCTCTCTAGTCTCTCTCTAGTCCCTCTCTAGTCCGTCTCTCTAGTCCCTCTCTCTAGTCCCTCTCTCTAGTCCCTCTCTCTAGTCCCTCTCTAGTCCCTCTCTAGTCCCTCTCTAGTCCCTCTCTCTAGTCCCTCTCTAGTCTCTCTCTCTAGTCCCTCTCTAGTCCGTCTCTCTAGTCCCTCTCTCTAGTCCCTCTCTCTAGTCCCTCTCTCTAGTCCCTCTCTCTAGTCCCTCTCTAGTCCCTCTCTAGTCCCTCTCTAGTCCCTCTCTCTAGTCCCTCTCTAGTCCCTCTCTAGTCCGTCTCTCTATTCCCTCTCTCTAGTCCCTCTCTAGTCTCTCTCTAGTCCCTATCTCTAGTCCCTCTCTCTAGTCCCTCTCTAGTCTCTCTCTAGTCCCTCTCTAGTCCCTCTCTCTAGTCCCTCTCTAGTCTCTCTCTAGTCCCTCTCTAGTCCCTCTCTAGTCCCTCTCTAGTCCCTCTCTCTAGTCCCTCTCTAGTCTCTCTCTAGTCCCTCTCTAGTCCCTCTCTCTAGTCCCTCTCTAGTCTCTCTCTAGTCCCTCTCTAGTCCCTCTCTAGTCCCTCTCTAGTCCCTCTCTCTAGTCCCTCTCTCTAGTCCCTCTCTCTAGTCCCTCTCTAGTCTCTCTCTAGTCCCTCTCTAGTCCCTCTCTAGTCCCCCTCTCTAGTCCCTATCTCCCACTCAGCAGCTGTTCCTCTCACTTTCGACCCCCACCTCCCTGATGTTAGGGCTTTTGTTTTATTGTTGCCGAGTGTTAAGCTGGGAAACCACCGCCCCCGCCCCTCCCCTCCACTACCAACCACCCTTGGAACGGGCTCCATGGCCCCCAGAACACATAGAGCGGGGGGGGGGGGGGGGGGGGGGGGGGGGGGGATGCCCAGATAAGCAGTGGATTTGGAGAAGAGCTGGGGGAGGGGGTTTAAGATGGGATATTATCAATGAGCTTTGTGTTATGGAGCCGTTGGGAACCCCCCCTCAACTGATATAACAACTGCTGAAATGTTTTCCTGCTTAAAGTTTGGGATTACTCTCGTTATCAAGTTTTATTATTAATATCTCACAGTTCAGTCCAGAAAAAGTTATTGGCTCAATGGCTTGTATTGGAATGTTGTTTTTGAGAATTGTTATTATGTACACATTCATATTAAGATTATGAATGTGTATATATGCATATAATTATCCTATCGACATTATTAATATTGTTTTAAAATAATGACTTGTGTAGCTATGTTATGATGTTGATGACACCTGCTTGGCCAAGTCCAGAAACTGTTCACTTTTAAATTGCCATAAAGGCAGGAGATAAACACATTTTATGTGCAGTGTAGACAGTCCACCATTTCCTGTGTAGAAGAGGCAGCATCCATTCCTGTGGCGATAGTCCAAGCAGATCTTTTCAACCACAGAGAATACTATGTTTTTCGCCTCTGCCCACCAGAGAGACGACAAAAGCCACACGTGTGTGTGTGTGTGTGTGTGTGTGTGTGTGTGTGTGTGTGTGTGTGTGTTATTGTTGTGACCAAAAAATACCCCTGTATTGAATCCTGTTTTGTGTCATCCAAAACGGACAAGTAGGTTTTTTTAGTAGTTGTGGACACTAGTGTAGAAAGCTGCAGTGCTTGAATTAAATTGAATTCTCCAGGCTTGGATAACCAGCCTCCCCTGAAGCCCCATCCCCCAACCCCCACCTTCCCTGTGGACGGTGGTTCAGTAGGAGTGGGGGTAAACTGTCTAGGGTTGTTTACCCTGTGGAGGCCATTTTGAGTAGCTCCCCTCCTGACAGGAAATGACTGAGTGTTACAGCCCAAAGGGACAGCAGTATTTATTTGTGGGGTAACTGGACAATGAGCTACTGTAGCTATTGTGTGTGTGTGTGTGTGTGTGTACGTGCGTGAGTGTGTGCCACTTGTCTTGATGATCATCTCCCTCTCCATCGGTGACTGATTCTGGAGTGAGTAGTGCTGTCTATTTGTGTGTGTCTTAAACGCTCGCAGCCGTCTGCTGTGCCTGGCTTTTCACTCAAGGCGGCACACGGGGCCTCAGAGGTTAACAGCCGACCAGTGGTGTTTAAACGGGCCTTCAACTGACTCCTCATCCAACTAAAGCTGGCATGAGTCAGACATGCTGTAATGAATGTCATCTGCAGCAAAGTGTCCAACCGTGTAAGGCCTGTGTGCAGGCAAGCCTCCACCTTCCAGATGTCTTCTTTCAGTCGCTTCGCTGAATGCCTTCACTACTTGTTTTTGTCCTGCAGAGGATCTTGAGAGCTCAACCAATGGGAGTAGGACAAACGGAGGAAGAGAAAAAGAGCCAGCCTGTGTAACAGGTGGCATCAGCTATTTAGACCTTAGTCACTTGGGCAAGGAGCTAAAACTGGTGTGTGTGTGTGTGTGTGTGTGTGTGTGTGTGTGTGTGTGTGTGTGTGTGTGTGTGTGTGTGTGTGTGTGTGTGTGTGTGTGTGTGTGTGTGTGTGTGTGTGTGTGTGTGTGTGTGTGTGTGGTCAATGATATGGCCTAGCTATTGTGCCCTTGGCCTCTCAGCAGATGTGGTCTGAACAATGAGCTGGGTAAATAAAAGGAAGTGGTGTATAAATAGCCCCTTAGGTCCGCGTGAGTGGAGTTCCTCTGGTGTGTGTGCCTTTCAGATCCTGTTTGATGCGGATGAATGTACTTTGGGAAGTTCCAAAACAGTCTTCTGCAGGTGCAGTGTCCTAAAACGTTATTACAGAATAAACACAAAAATAATTCATCATCTTTCAGGCATTGAAAACAAGCATTACATTTCTTGGGGAGATCTGTTTCAGCAAAACACTGCTATAATTATTCTGGTTCAGCATTCAAAGCATATTAAAGCTGATGAGAGCTGTGAGGGGCACTTTGAATCCTTACTCCCTATATCATGTCCTGGTGATGAATGTGCAGGAAAAGAAACAACATTAAAATGAAAATTCCCTTCCCTCCTGTCCTTTCCCACCTGCCCACCAACGTGTTTTCATGGATGCAAATAGTCAGTCCAATTAATTTTGGTAAGGTAACTGTGCATGAACTGAGATGGGCCAAACGATGAGACCTGACTCTCAAACAACCAATGTCATATAAACTAGATGTAAACAAACAATATTTAAAAAGGGTTGAACCCACTTAAAAAAAAACACAACAAAAGACAGACAATTGGACTCAAGCAAGATCTTGTGTCGAGCTCAAAAAGCTGAAAACGCGTCACACTTTTGTGTCCTGCTTTCCCCTTCATCTCATTACTTGCCTGCCGTAACGTCAATGTATATTATTGCCATGGCTGTATTATTATTCCCAGTAACGTTTATCATTGCCAGTAACGTGTATTTGTGTCCATGTGAACTTGGTCTCAGTGACACCCTTACCAGCCAAGTCTGGGCCTATTTCTTTTTTTTTACTTATGGAAAGGTTTTGTAGTAAATTCTTCAGAGCAATTTGGCACTGATTTGACTCCATAACTAGAAGCCAATTGCTCGTTACCTGTAAATTCTTCACAGCCTATGTTTCATAGTTAGCATAGAGTCAGCGTTTTCAGCAGGGATAGTGTTATTTTGATCTGAAGAGAGGTCAGGGAAAGGGAACATTATGCACATGCAACAGTATGTAGTCATTGTATATGCCAGGACCTAAAGCTTGAACATTTGAATCTCAAGCTTCTTGTCCATTTATCTTTTGTCAGAAGCTTTTATCAGGACTGTAGTGGAGAGATAAGCTAAGTAGCCTTTGGTCTGCCCTCCCCATTGCTTCCGACCTCCATCTTTGGCTTGCCCTAGATCCTGAGAGTTCTGTGACGGTGCCGTAGGGATGGGGGGGGGGGGGGGATGGGGGGGGGGATGGGGGGGCATGAGCTACTCTGAAAGTAGCTCATGCCCTATTTTAACAGCACACTTTGGCTTACGAAGGCGGCTAAAGAATGGTGAGGACGGAGGAGGGAACATAAAGGGTAGGACAGAGAAGTTCCTCTGCAGAGAAGGAGGATGAGATGCAACAAAACAAAAGAACACCATCTGTCCTCTATCCCTGGAACAAAACCCTCAACGTGTAGACAGACAGACAGACAGACAGACAGACAGACAGACAGACAGACAGACAGACAGACAGACAGACAGACAGACAGACAGACAGACAGACAGACACTTGTTATTTTATCGTGAAGCTGGAAGAAGAGTTAGATATGCTTCTGCTGGTAGAAATGTCTTGGAGTACATATAAATGGTGTATTATAAAACAGTGGAGGATAATGGTTGACTTTCCAACTGGCCAATGTTTAATTCTGTGTAACTTATGCAAGATGTTTTGATATCCATTTTGTTGAAAATACTACAGTATGAATCTCCAACATTGTCATTAAGGGTGATCAAAGTATTGAAAAGCTTCTTCAAGTGCCTGAGTACTTTATGGATATGCGTCTATAACTAGTGGCATTATCTGGTTTCCTTAAGCGCTGTGTCAGCTTGAAGTTGAAGGGGTGATGGGCCCCGTCCTCCTCATGCACATCTGGCGCTGGTTTAGATCTGTCTCTTGGATGTAAGTTCATAGGAGTAAGTTCATATGAGCATAGGAGGGCTAAGCAAACATTTTTCTCGTTCAGGAACCACATGGCCTTTCCTCCCAACCATTACATTGTTATCCATTTTGTAAATGGATGTGCTGCAACTATTTTTCAATTTTTCTTCCTTTTCCTAAACTTTCTTTTTTACAGTGTAATTGTGACCTCAGGCGTCTGTTCGCTTGTGGCCGGTGGTCGGGCCAATTCTTATGTCAGCCCGTTAACTCAAACCGCCGTTTAGACTGATGGCTACAGTCTGCAACAGGCTGTCTGGGAGGAGTGTCAAGCCAGCAAAAATATAACCGCGAACTATCACAAGTAACACACTGCAACGCTACACTTAAGTCATCATCAAGTACTCATTGACTGCAGAGCTATGAACTAGGAGTCCTACTTCCTTATTATACCCAAATTCTCATGTTCATTTAGCGCTCAAATGTCCTTATACCCGAGATTAGAGTAAAAAGCTAGGCGAATGAAAAACGTTTGAGAAAGTATAGTACAGTGCTGTGGTAGCTGAATAAGTCGACATACACAAGGTTAATTTGAGATGAATACGGCGTGTCTGACCTGTAGGCCTCATCAGACCCCACTATGAGCTGCAGAAGGTCGCGGAGCGAGGATGTCGATCTGCTATATTATGCGTACCATAAATAGTACATCTATTTTATATGTATTAGAAAAACGAATCAAATGAAAATGCACAGTTCAACAGTAGTCAATACGAACAAGTGGGGAACATGCCGTCAGTTTGGCAGACTATACCATTGTAAATGTTGCACTGACTGATTTTATGTCCTCCCCTGGCTACATTGCTTGTAGCTTGCAAAATTGGGTAGCTTCGGGTTTAGATTGTGTAGCATACTGCATATGTCAGATGTCTGACATATGCAGTCTGATATATTGTAATCATTGGCTGCTCCTGTTCTATAGGCATTGGGCCTCCTCTTTGTATGGATTACATTTCTCCTTAAAAGGAGACGTACAAGGCTACTACTCCAATAAGAAAAGCAGGTTAGGAAGCCTTTTCTTTACTTTGTGCCAAAGCTGATCAAATGTAGTTCCCTCTCCGATCCCCTGTGTTAACCAGAAGTACCTCGTGTGTGTGTGTGGGGATCAGCCAGGATTTGTCTGCTGGTTATGAGTGGCTCATGCAGGATCGGCAAAGCCATAATTAAGGTTTGTTTTTCCCCTCATTTCAGGCTTCGGGGCTTCGAGACCCTCTATTTATGTGAACTGGGGACCTAGACGCAGAGAGGGAGACGGAGTCAGGGGATTTAAACAGAAAAGAGGTAGGGCAGGAGAGGAGGGAGTAGGGCTGGACAGCAGCATAGCAAGACTGAGAATTGAGAATAGAGGGAAGCATTGAGGTTTGAGGGAGGGAGGGGGAGAGAGGGGTTTGGGGGGGGATTGCTATTAGAGAGAGAGGGAGAGTTTTTCTTTTGGTACAGTAAATAATAGCCTCTGTTTGAGTTGGAGCGGCTTTCATGGCTCCTTTTGTGTCTTGGGAGTTCCCTGAAGAGTGAGGAGAGGGCCAGGTTTTCCCTGGCATGGGAAAGGCACCGCATTAGTCCAATATGAATTTGGGGGGAGGGAGGGGGGGTGGTGGTGGTGGAGGATGACGCTGCAGCAGGTCAAAGGGAGCCTGCCAACCCCCCCACCCCCCGCCCCCCTCACTTTATGGCGCTCAAACTCCTCACACACAGGCAGACGCGGGCCTAATGTCCAATAAATGCATACACACACACTGATCACATGGGATAGACTCACATAACACGTTCCCATACAGGTTCCTTCTTATATACGTTTTACACGTCCTTAAACGTCAGCACAGACTTAACTGGAACCCAGGTCTTTCGTTGTTCTTCTGTTTTTCTCCTGCCCAGTGGTTGGGGTGTGACCTCTTCACTGCTTTTTGACCTTCATGTGGGTGACACACGTGCTCACCCACATGCCCCATTCATATGTATAGTGAGGGAGCTCGCTAGCAACCTAGCGTGACTTCAAACATTACAACAGAGACAGAGCACCGCAAACGATTCCTTCCTGGGTGTGTTGGCTCTAAAGTCACAACAAGGTACTTTATATCGCTGTCCCCATTTTACCACCTAATACATAGCGCTGCCTTGCTCATTTACAGACGTTTACGGTGGACTGACGTGGACAGCTGCATCATGCACTCTCAATGCTTGGGAGACTTTGATTAGTGCTGTACTGCAAGAGCATTTGATAGAGTGGCCATTGTTTCTCGTGGTGATTGCTTGATGACAAAGAGGAAGTCGCCAAAATGAAGAGATAACAATAACGTGTGTAATTGCTGGTGACGTTTAAATGACCAGGGCTCTGAAGCCGGATGATTCCCTTCCCAGGCGATGTCACGTCCTGTTTTAATTTGTCAGTCTGTAAACAACAGGAGGAAATGGCTGGGCGTTTTCTTCCTGTTGTTGTTTAGCAACCGTCAACCTCCTCTCTAGGGCTCTGCTCCATCTGCAATAACTTCTGTGTTTGGTTAGGGAATTCCACTTTTCTGATGGGATGACCATCTGCCAATTAATACCAAACATGAAATCACCAAGTCGTGAGGCTTATGTATTGTTAGCTCATTTGTTACTTAATTGTTCACCTCTGCTATGTCATTTTACTCATATGTAAGTATAAGTAAGTATAAGTATATTAGGTGCATGTTCCTATTAAGACTAGGTTGTTTTGATAAGCTCCAAATCTTAAAGAGTGCAAGCTTTCAGAACGGTTGATACGGTTCTAAATGTGGTCACCTTCTTCCGATTTTTTTTGTTTGAATCATTACAACCGCCGCCATCATAGCCTGGTTCTCTAAGTAGGTCACTGCCAGCTTCTTGAAACCTGTTGAGCAGTTTTCCTCTTGTTTTGCACGGCAGCTTCTTAGCCTTGGTGTAAAAGTGACGGTGCGATGTACGTGGGGCTGTTTTGTGTTTGTTATTCTACGGAGCTCACATGTGTGTTTATAAAGGTTAAGATGGAGCTGGCTGATCCACTAAAGCATTGCTCACTGACTGAAGGGCCATGCTCACAGGCTTCTGGTCACATACTGTAGGTCTCTTTTCTCTGTGTTGCTGTCACGAGATTATATGCCACTACCCAATAGATCAGGTTCGTTCTTTAGAACGTTCTCAACACATTATACATTACAGTTGGTTTATCCCAGGAAGCCTTGCTCCAGGGGGCAGGAACAGCAACCCGCTGGCTCTGGTGAAGGGGACTTTTCTCTGGCTCTCACCCATCCAGAACAATGTGTTGGATGACTCACACAAATACACACACAAACCCCCCCCCCCCCCCCCCCCCCAGGTATGCATTTGTGCACATGTGCGCACTCACCCATTGTTGCTCACAGCAGGTTGCACTCTGAACTGTGATGGCCGATATGCAGGGGGGAGGGAGGCACGAGGATCTCTTCTGGAGCTGTACCCCTGGGGTCTTAATGCAGCGCCACCTAGTGCTTTCTATGTTTGTATGGGGTCAGACAAGACCGGTCCTCCTTGGGCTGTCCTCATTTGGTTCTTGTACTTAATTTCTCCCTCTCCAACTCCATCCATCCTCTCCTCCGGCCTGCGCTGTTCTGTTTTCGCACAAGAGCTCCTCGGGACCGTTGGGAGCAGCCGCAAGCGCTCGACCCCGCCCGGTCTCTCCGTATGGTGCCAGCGCTGCAATGGCACCTCTTCCCTCTGTTGATCTGGGGGGCTTCTATCAGCAAACCGGGGTGCTGGTGGTGGCCCACGTTTATTCGCCACGACCCTGTGAAGAGAACGAGGAGATGGGGGGGGAGAGAGAGAGAGAGAGAGAGAGAGAGAGACAAGGTGTATGTGTGTGTGTGTGTGTGTGTGTGTGTGTGTGTGTGTGTGTGTGTGTGTGTGTGTGTGTGTGTGTGTGTGTGTGTGTGTGTGTGTGTGTGTGTGTGTGTGTGCATATTTGAAAAGGTGTGATGGGAGAGAGAGATGCCTGAGAGAGAGAGAGAAAGAAAGCAGCGAGGTAGTGTTGTTGCAGTAATTGGTCAGGAAGTTGGCTGCTTGGGACATACGTCTCTCTTTCTCTCGCTCTCCCTCTCTATCACAATCTGCCTCCCTCTCTCCCAGTGGGAAGTGTGTTCCATTGCGTTCCGTTTCCATCCTCTCTCTCTCTCTCTCTCTCTCTCTCTCTCTCTCTCTCTCTCTCTCTCTCTCTCTCTCTCTCTCTCTCTCTCTCTCTCTCTCTCTCTCTCTCTCTCTCTCTCTCTCTCTCTCTCTCTCTCTCTCTCTCTCTCTCTCTCTCTCTCAAATCTGTGTGTGAACTGACCTCAATGAGGTGTGGACTGCAGAACCAGTTGTCCTGATTCCAGCCCAGAACCAAGGTCTGATGTCCTCAGAGCGTTGCCCTCGCGCGGTTCTCATCGTGTACGAGAAAACAAAACGTTTCCTTTGTTTGTTTTTCTCTCCAAATACGTTGGACATGGGACTAACTTGTGAAAGAATACTGGGATACCAGCGGCTGACAGAAGGCTAGTCCCAGGCTCGCTGTGGTGAGTGGGGCTTTTCCTTTGTTTTTGTTTTGCATCCTACATCCATATTATCTTAACTAATATTATTTTCACTATTGTTGCGATTACTGTTGTTGTTATCATAGGTTGTATTTTCACTTAGATTTTCCGTGATGTCCTCATACAGGGGAATGCGTTATCATCTTATTAAATAAACGTTACATTTTGCCACAGCTAGCAGTTCTTAGGGGTTATGGTTTCTCCTGTACCAACCTTTTGCCTGTCCAGGCTCATAATGTTCCCCGTCTATATCATCTCGAAAACATCTCGGCTGTTCATTAATCGTAATTGCGGTGCGCTGACGCAGCCAGACCAGTCCGACCCCCAATCACCCTGTCCAGAGTTTCAATTTAGTGCGAGGGTAATGGCAGACCTGCTCGCCGTTGTAATTAAACGCTCGGGCAGAGCGCTGCTCATTTCAACTGCCAACAGTCGATTATACCAAATAGCCTTTTAAGATGTTGAAGTGTCACCTTCAGCTTTTACTGTGCGCTGTGTTTGTGTTAAAGGACCCAGCAGTGCCACTTGTTTGAAAAGCAGTTTATGTATGGCTGGGAAGAACGGAACTGGGAAGTTTGACTAAGTGTTAGATAATACAAATTGTGAATCTTATCAAGAAAAAAAGGGAAACTCATCGGGACTTTTATTTTCGGAACCCAATGGTCTTCAATGTTTTCGTGTGTCGCTGCATATGTGTACACACCTTTGCGTGTGTCCTCATTGTGTGTGTGTGTGTGTGTGTGTTAACTGAGTGTGTAGTGCAAGTGACTGAGGCGGCGAAAGCAAGAGACGTGCAGAGAGTCCCTCTTGTTTTATAACATCAGTCTTTTTACTATTTGGTTCTCGTTCTTCTCGTGTTTACCAATGAGGCAGATCAGGAGAAAATACAACAACAAGTGATAAGGTGTGCACGGTGGATAGTGGAGAGCAGTGGAGGTAAACGGAGCAAGCCAGAGATCAGTCCCAGCCATATGGCCACGGGCCCCTCCCTCAGCCTTGCTCCCAGTGTGCCTTTCCTGGACCAGGGACCTTTGTCCTGCATTTTAATCTGAGGCCAAACACAGCTTCCTCAGTCCATCCGCCATGAGTGCGCACGCACGCGCGCGCGCCCATACATACATACTCAAAGCATAAGCAAATGTGGTTTTGTTTTTCAGTGACGCAGAACAAATATCAATGCTTTGCTTATCGGGACATACAACTCTGATTTCTGTTTAATATTTCTGTTTGTGGTGTTGTATTGCTGTGCGATCAGAAAACATCCCCTAGTTGTCAGTGGTATCTACCTAAGACTTCGGTCATCATGAATGTAGAAAGCAAAACTGTCGGTCATATCATGTCTATGTTGTTCACACACAATACCACGGATGTGTGATAATGCATGAATCACGGTGCGGCCCTGAATACCAAACGGTTGTGTCATGGATCACGGCCTTTTCTCTTTCTCACCTTCACTTTTCTAACGGGGCTGACTCTTGATGCTAGATTTCCCTTTACGTTATAGCCACTGTTGTATTGGTTGGGGCGGAGGAAGGAGGAAGCCGTGTTAGCTCTGTAAAACCGAGGTTTGATGTAAGAGAAATAAATGGCGTTGCTGGGTGGTAGTCTGGCTCTTCCTGCCAGTTCCAAGCGGTCCCTGCTCTTTATATACGCCGTAATTGCAGCTTCAGTCTGAATTCTGGCAGACTGTAGTCGGATATTCCTGAACTTGAAAAAAAACATCAGTGGTGTTATATGAGATGATACTATCCTAATGCTCTGCAGGATACAGTTGTTAAGTCATTTAGTGTTGTTTGTATTCATCATTCAAATGTATCACTCTAAACCTCCCATCAATTTTACTTTGCGGAGCCACATTGCAAAGCAAGTAGAGCAACACAAAGCAATCCATTAGATGGAGGAGACTGTATGAGATTAGAGTCTCCAGTATAGGACACAAGGAGGCACTCAGTCTTTCATATGGTGCAGAGAGACAGTGTGTGTGTGTGTGTGTTTTAGTTTGTTTACATCCAGATGACTCATCCATCTCGCCACTGACAAAGACAGATGGGGTCACAGAGGGAGGGGGAAACTGTATATGAATGACCCCTGCCATTTTCATTAGTCTCTTTCTTTCTCTCTCTGTCTGTCTCTCTGTCTCTGTCTCTGTCCTTATCTCTCTAAGGGAAGAAAGAGACAATGCCACTGCCGTCCTCTCTGTCACTTCACCGTACACTCTTCCTTTTGAGCACTACCTCTCATTCTCTTTGTCGCCCTGTGCTTGCTTTTTTTCCTCAGGCTTTCGTTTACATTCATGCCAACCCCTCCCACTCCACTTCTCCCCACACCCCCAGCTTCTAATATAGGTTGCCATAGAAACATGTGGCCCTCATTTTGAACTGCGTGGACAGCTGGGAAAATGAGGAAGGCCATTTAGGAAACACACACACACTACATTAACAAGAAACAAATGGGTTTTATGCTTTCCCAGCCCCCTCCTTTTTAAAGTACAAGCTCTTAAGGACAATGAACTTATACTTGATGGAGCCATAGTTGTATGCAACTATGCAACTATACATACAGACAAAATGCATTGTAAGAGGTTGAGATCTTTCAAGTTGGAATTCACAGCTAGTGTTTGAAAACGTGTGTGTGTGTGTGTGTGTGTGTGTGTGTGTGTGTGTGTGTGTGTGTGTGTGTGTGTGTGTGTGTGTGTGTGTGTGTGTGTGTGTGTGTGTGTGTGTGTGTGTGTGTGTGTGTGTGTGTACAAGTTCAGGGCGTACATGAACCTAGTGGCTCTTGTGGATGTTTGCACACTGCCTGAGTGTCGATGAAGAATTAAGTGGTTTATTGACAATAAGCTGCTCTCTTTCTCTGCCCACTTGTGCCCGCTTTTCACTTTGTGGCTGGACGCCTAGTCTGTCGTTATAGCAACCCCATCACTATGGTCTCCCCCGGGCCATCTTGGGTTGCGAGCGCCACACATAAAAACAACCCCTAAGACACACTCTTCGGTGTTTGTTAAGCGAGCTGTAGGCAGTGAGGCGTTTGTGTTTGTGCACCGTGTGTGTGCCTTGATGTGATGCTGTTGCAGTGTTTGGTAAAGCAGAAATACAGACCTGTGGAATGTGGTGTGTGTGGAGGCTTCTAAACGGTGGCGCAGAAATGGAGCTCTCTCGTTTGTTGATGCACTCAAGACGCCCACAATGAAGGTGTAAGATTATACAACTTCTGATTGGGAACTTAAATTAGTATGTGAATACTGCAAAACAATGTGTCTTGAATGAAAACGGATTATGTATACATATATATATTTGTGACACATTATCAGTCGACCCGTTGATTGATGTTGTTGATTTGGCTGGCCAGATATGCTCGTTATAGAGTGGGGGTTTTCTGGAGGTAAAAAATAAGAGCGAGGGGTTCTGAGGGTCAGTGGACCCTCAGTCCTACGAGAGAGGGGTCACGCTCCTGGTGAACCTTGTGTTTGTGTGCAGGTAGGGGGGCTGGGTGGGTGTGTGCGCATGGTTGCTTAAAGGGTAGTGCAGGGGGTCTCTGTCATTGTTTTGGTCAGCAGAGTGGGAGGGTTTTTGAGAAGATGGGGGAGAGTGGGGGTGTGGGAAAGGGGGAACCGTGGAGAGGGGGACCAGGCCCACTTGTCTCTGAAGAAAGACGACTAATAGAGTCAAACACATAGATTGTTTTATTGCGGGACGTAGTGGTCCCATTGTCCAGCGTGTGGGCCTGAGCTGGAGAGGGAGTGAGTCACTGGTACACATGGAAGCTGAGATGGTATGAAAGCTTTCTCGTGTTTTAACTGCAGGTCTTCCATGTGGGGCTCAAAAGGCATTGTTCTGTTCTGCTTCATTCTTTCTCCTTCTTCCTCCTGTATTTTCAGCGAAGCACTGACCACGTGTTGCTTACTCCTGGTCAGTGGTCCCAAATGGTATGCTGTGGTTGCACACAAAGTATTTGTGTGCAATATTTCCTGCAAGTTTTTTTATCTTTGGTTGTACACCGCACCACGCTTCCTCCTCCATGCTACGGGTGTGTGTGTGTGTGTGTGTGTGTGTGTGTGTGTGTGTGTGTGTGTGTGTGTGTGTGTGTGTGTGTGTGTGTGTGTGTGTGTGTGTGTGTGTGTGTGTGTGTGTGTGTGTGTGTGTGTGTGTGGGACGATGGCTGCAGAGGAGACTCACGGTGCACTACAGGGCGCGAGGACTCTTTGTCTGATCTGGTACATTGATCAACTATAGACGTGTGTGTGTGTGTGTGTGTGCGCTAGTGGCATCAGTTCATGTGCCTGCTGGGTGTGCGTGAAGCCATGCACACACACAGAGTTAATGTTATTCTACAAAGTTTTGGCCCAGCCTGAAAGTTTCATTTACGAAAGAGGGTAAGAGAAGAAGAAATGAAGGAGAGAGAGAGAGGGGCACTGTTTGAGTGTGTGTGTGTGTATGTGTGGAACTCTCCACTCCTTGTAATTTGCTGCAGGAGAGAGGGGGGAGGAGACAGGGGGAGGGGATAACCCAGTGGGTAGGGAGCAGAGGCCATTCACTTTGACACAAAAACACACATGCACACTTTGGAGGCACACGCACGCACGCATGCATACATACATACATGGTACCACATACATAGAGTGGTGTATGTGTTACCAGTGGTGAGAGAGTGGGCGAGTGAGGCATGCCTGAAGACAGACGGGCAGCAGAGAGCAGGGATTCTTTGCACACCAGTCAGAAGAAGAAGAGAGAGAGAGCTGGAGACCACAGTGATCAATAGAGCAAAAGAAAGAAAGAGAGAGAGAGACTCTCTCACACACACAGGCACACAGAATACACGAGTGTCTGTGTGTGTGTGTGTGTGTGTGTTTTGGAGTGGTGGCCGCCACGGTCTCTCCCTGTCGAGAGCAGGAACTGGAGGAATGAGACGGCTCTGAGAGAATGTGAGACTTCAATCCACTCATCGGGACCGTCCCAGGCTTCTCCGAGGAATGCTCCAGCTTTGGGAATACAACTCGGAATACAAATTTGGATATGTGATCCTCTCAGGACTCCCTGTTTTTCCTCCTTAAAACAGAACAGCCGTCATTGTTCTCCTGTCGGACCTGCTAGTGTTCAGTGTGTGTTGACCGGCGCGCCAACCACCATGCCTACTGGTAAGTGGGAGTCTATCCCAGTGATACCTGGCTTTACACCGAGGCTTTAAACAAAATGAATAAATCTATATTCACATTTCCTCTCAAAGAACTGCTTACAGCCTATCGGTTTTGTTTTGCCCGATTTCCTTTTTTGGAATTAAAAAATATTGCCCTGAAATAGTTGCTGCCAAAGCTGCCATTTGTAAAAAAAAAGAAAAGAAAATATAAACGTTTAAAAACTTTTCGATTTTAAACGTTTATGTTGTTCATTATTTGTCATTCATCTTTTTGTGAAAAAAAAAGTGGTTTTGGTTTCGAACCTTACTTTGGCAGACCACTTGTAACTTTTTACTAGATTACTGAGAAAGTTCGGAAGTACACATAGTCTGTGGGTCGTCCTGGACAGGCTTGTCCGTGGCAGACACGCTCAAAGCTTTCCTATGGCTGTCTGCCATTGTTCTAATCAATCAAATACTTCTTGCGGTGTGTGAAAACAGGAGCTCCGGCCAGAGATCCACTCGTATTTTCAGCACCGCACAAACCCACTGACGCCAGACAAGCTTCCCATTTTTTCCCCCTGATATTTTTGTTTTTGTAGGGATTTCAGTTTTTTCTTGTGACCCAATGTATCCCCTCGAAGTGTCTTGTGCTGCTGCTTTGGCTCTGAGGCACTCGGGCAGCAGGGCTGAGATGCTGTTCGGCAGCCTGTGACCCAAATTAGAGCTGTAAAGGAGTGGTGGTGGGCTGGGGGCGGGGGCCCTTCCCCAAGGATGCAGGGGACGGGGGCATGATTACTGTTCAGAGGGAACTCTTTGGTGTTGAGGTGCCGTAGACAATGGAGCCCTCCATGGTAGACCCCTCCATGGTAGAACCTCTCCCTCCCCCGCCCCCCACCAGGAGTACACTAGGATATCTGTTGGCCCCTGGCTGAAACGCACAAGAGGCACAAAAAGGCTGTACACACTTGAAAGATAATTCTGCAAACAAGCATGTGCTTTGACGTGACATATTAGTATAGGTACAGTTACAGGGGGCAGTAGCCAGTGGAGCTCCAACAACAAGACTATTTCAGGTCCTCCAAGGGAAGTTCGCTGGGCTAAAATCCAATCGGGTCACAGAATGAGGCCAGCGTGTCACACCTTTTTGTGTGTGGGGGGGGGCGGGGGGCAACAAGGGTCACACGTGTGTCCTTTAGGGTGAATGTTGGACGTTGGCTTGAGTTGTGTGTGAGTTGTGTGTGTGTGTGTCCGAAAATAGGGGGTGTAGACTTACGGCTGGAGATTTTCCCACGTTCCCCCCCCCCCCCCCCCCCAGTGCACAGACAAAGTTGTTGACATCTCAGAAACCCCATTGGACAGACAGCAGGTGTTGATGTGGAAAGTAAGACAGAAATGCAGCGCAGACTGTTTTACATTCCGTGAGTATCCGTGATGTTTTTGAGGGGGCAGATGGGGGGGGGGGGGGGGGGGGTTTGTAACTATTGTGAATGGTTCCTTCCTCTTAAAACATCTGCTTTAGAGACAGGGCTGAGACAGCAGGACAGAATGTTGCCTCTCTGTGTCTGTGTTGCGTGTGTGATTCAGTCTGTCTATTGCTTTTTATTGTGTGAAATCCTGAGTGACACTTTAAGGTCCTTAGCGTCAGCACAGATCAGGCCCTGCATCTCAATCCCCCACAAATGAAGGTGGGACCCTGTATTACAGACGTTTTGTGAAGATTTGAGGCCCCCTTTGTCACCCCGACACCGTTGCTAAACGGACGGCGAGACTGCATCGCTTCATTGTGTCCCCTGAAGGAAAACGCCACGCTGGACATACACTAGCGAATAGAAACTGTCTCTTTCTACCACCACGTCACCATACTCTTTCAAACCTTCTCGTGTGTCAGTTCAAAGGGGTCTGAACCGAAGCAGGAGAGATGAACTTGATAGGTGTCTGGGAAGTAGTTGCAGATTGAGAGGCCTTCATAGGTCTTTTGAGTACAGAAGGCATTTCTCATTGTGACAGAGCAAGAACGAGTGGGGAAATTGGCGGAACAAATGGAACTAGGTGTTGGCGGTTGGAGTTTGACTGATGACATCTCCCAACAACTCTTGTCCTCCTACTTTCATTCCATCACACACACACACACACACCCACACCTTCAGTCTCATATGTCCTAGTTTGCCTGATCCCTTATCTCTGATCTGGCCTCAAAGAATTTGCATGACCCTGTTAAGTCAAAGCCACAGACATTGGCTGTGACTAAGGGTAATGCTTTACAAATGACTTATGTTGTAAACATGTCAACTAGAACGTGTTTTTTTTTTCTTTTACACACACCCAAACAATCACAAAATGCACGTACGTACGTACATGCACGCAGATGTACGCGCATACACCGAAACAGAGTTTGGTATTGGCTGACGCTGAATCTGCAGCCACAAAGAAGCGTGTTCCCGCTCCTTTGAGGATGTGTTCCAATTGACAACAAAAGTAGCCCTCATAAATCCGCCCATTGTGATTGTCGAGGGCTGTCCATTCACATCAACATCACATCATCACCCTTCAATCCTTGATTACTTTCAAAAAGGCAATTCCACAACGCTTTTTCCTGAATGCATCTGATTTTGATCAGACCACACAGCTGTGTATGACATGTGAACATTCAGGAGGGTGGAGGGAA
This sequence comes from Lota lota, assembly GCA_026745465.1. Lineage (NCBI taxonomy): Eukaryota > Metazoa > Chordata > Actinopteri > Gadiformes > Lotidae > Lota > Lota lota. The sequence continues at coordinate 209,200 of JACYXH010000073.1, read as the reverse complement.
CTTGTATCAATCAATTCGTTTGGCTTTCTGAGAACATCCAGCATCCAAATAATCGATTGGTACGCTTTCTCAAACACAATGGGAGTAGGAACCAGCATCTGTAGATGTGAGTGATCTATGGGCCTATTTCTACAGTGTAGCTGTATTTAGTCTCCATTTCTAGATAAAGGGCCTTGACTGAATGCCTGTCAGATGCATGTGTGTAACTGCAGGCCCCTGTGTATTTGGCTTTTAACTCTACAAGGAATTATGTTACGTTGTATTGAAGTTTATAGTATAAACAGTGGACAATTCAGTCCCTGCCTATGGCTCAGATGGCCATAGTGAAGGAAAGAACAGAGTTAAAGGATAAGTTCCCAAAAGGTCTTTAGATTTTCCTAAGACATCAGGACACGGTGCATGTGACGCGATCAGGGGCTCACCCAAAATGGTTAACGTGTCCAAATGAAGTTGATTTGATCAACAATGTGAGTGAGCGAGGAAAATGGGGTGAAAGATTATTGAGGGAGGGAAGATGAATAGAAGTATGGAGATAGGGAATGGGAGAAGGCGAGAGGCAGAGACAGAGGGGGGAGAAAGGAGAGGCTTCGACATCACAGGCCACTCTATTGTCCTGGGATCAGGCATCCAGTGATGTCATGCTGGAGAGTGTCTGAGCTGGGGATCAGAGTGGACAAGTCTCTTTCTTTTCTCCATTTCTTTACCAGTCATAACACTGTTGTCTTGTAAGTTTGCAACGTTGTTTTTGTTTTCATCCAAATGATCAGTTAAGCTTCACCAGATTATTTTGAACTGTAAATATAGTCCTTTTAAACGTTGTGATTCAAGTTGACAGGCGACGCTCCACCGGAGCTGTTCCACGCAGTCTGTGAATCAGTGTGAAAGGTGACAAGCTGTCTATGCATGCGTGTGTTTGCGTGCATATCATTGTTTGCACATGACAGTGGTGTGTGCGTTGCTGCTGGGGCAGGTAGGTCCCTTTTGTGCACTGTGAGATCTGACGGCTGAAAGCTGACTCTGGGTGTATTGTGTGAACGAAGAGGTGAGGAGGAGGAGGGGGTGGGGGGAGACCAGCAGCTGTCCCATCTACCAAAGCCATGTCGATGTGAACTGAGCCACACAATGGATGTCTATGAGCAAACTATCGTAAAACCCCTCTCAAGGTCAAATAGGTGCCGTATGGGTGTGGGACTTATTGCGATAGGTGCTGTGTGCTTTATAAACAGGGAAGGTTTTCTGTTACGCTATTGTTATAGTTTAACAGGCGACATGTCATTTGACAATAATCTGGATTCATCACGATTAGAATGTAAGACTAAGCTCCGCCCCTGTGAACCCGGGCATATATTTAAGAGACGTGGTCCCGCTCAAAAAGCTATACCTGTGACGTTTCTTCTTTATTCGGCTCTCCACACTCCCAGCATTATCTCACATGTCCTTACTGAAATCCCTCTCCGCTGGTACCAGAGTCCCCCTATATGGCTGGTACCAGAGTTCTCCCTATGTCGATGGTACCAGAGTTCCCCCTATATCGCTGGTACCAGAGTTCTCCCTATATCGCTGGTACCAGAGTTCTCCCTATGTGGCTGGTACCAGAGTTCTCCCTATGTCGCTGGTACCAGAGTTCCCCCTATATCGCTGGTACCAGAGTTCCCCCTATATCGCTGGTACCAGAGTTCCCCCTATATCGCTGGTACCAGAGTTCCCCCTATATCGCTGGTACCAGAGTTCCCCCTATATCGCTGGTACCAGAGTTCTCCCTATATCGCTGGTACCAGAGTTCTCCCTATATCGCTGGTACCAGAGCTCTCCCCATATCGCTTGTACTATCGCTGGTACATATCCTGGTACTTTTGGGCTGTTTACTGGCCACTCAATTTCATTTGTATTTGTATAGCCCTGAATCACAGGTACAGTCTCAAAGGGCTTAACAGGCCATATATCTATGACACCCCCCTAGCCCTATCACTCCAGGGCAAAGGGTCCATCAGGTGGCCGTAAAACGGTGCGTCTGAAGTGGACAGGGCAGGTCGTTAAAAGCCGCTTCTCCATGTCTGTTTGTACTGGTGGACCTTCTGTTAGCCCCCATGCATGCCAGCAGACCGTATGCAGGCGTCAGGTGTGTGTATGGAAAGGTGTGTTTCACAAGCAGTCCAAAATCAATACTAAAGGTGTTTATGTTTTAGAAAATGGTCTCTGCACCAGCTACAGTGTGTTCCCTTTAACAAGTGAGACCGAGAGATGCATCAAATACGTGGTTTATTGCATTATTAGCCTGTTGAATAAATGATGTAATGGCCACCCCATAATAATACAGTGTAGAATACAGTGTTTTGAAGATCATGTGGTTACTCCTGAAATGTAATCTTGTTAATTTTGTGACTGCTTCTACGTTCCAGAAGTATCAGAGAACAAATTGTTAGTATCAGACACTAGAGACTGTTGTCTTTATTGTGGTTCTCAAAGTGCTTGATATATGCGCTACAATCCGCCTTGTGGATGTATGTTTCCCAGTCTGACCAGACTGGGAACACACGCTTACCATGGGGAGGGAAAGAAAAGTCACAAAGCAGGTAGTGCAGGCACTGGCTGGCAGCCGAAGCTCACACACTCTTTATCTAATCCTCAGTGACACGAAAGAAAACACACACACACATACACACACACACACACACACACACACACACACACACACACACACACACACACACACACACACACACACACACACACACACACACACACACACACACACACACACACACACACACACACACAGGTAGAGAGGGAAGAAACAGTCTCAACCTGCAGGCTTAGGGCCATAATTAGAGATCATTTACACGGATCATGTTGAAAATAATCTGGACAAAATGTAACCAAAGTCATCTTCCCTTTTTGCTGTGTGTGTGTGTGTGTGTGTGTTTACCCAGGAAGCTACCAGGGTGTGCCCCAAATATACAGCAGGGTGGTGGGAAGGAGGGGCTGGGCAAACACAAGTTTGAGCAATCTCTCTCAAGGCCTTTCACACATGCGCTGTAAACCGGACATTCCCCGGATTAAGGCGGGATATACTCCGGATGTACAGCCCCGGGGCTGTATGTGTGAACGCAAATGTCGGAATCCGCCCCTCCGGAGTTTACCCGGCCAGACCCCTAGGGTAAAGTCCGGAGAATCGGAGCGCCGGGGGATTCACAACGAGCCAGTGGGCGTGTTGATGGCGTTCCTGTCGTGCGACTGGCGCGGAACCGGGAGCACGGAGCGGAGCTGCTTCGTGCTTTTTCTCTTCTCGCCTGTATTTTGCTTTCCAACTTCTTTCTGCCTTCCGCTCTTCTGTTGATATGGCGGATACGTCTAAATAAATGCAGTGTTGGGATCACCACAGTAAGAGTCGGCATCACGGAGTTGGAAGCCTCGCCAGCCATCTCCGATGTGTTGCCAACAAGACGCTGCGACTTCGGCTGCATGCGTTTTGCGTGGCGTCCTGCCCTCCTGCACGCTCTACCCCAGGCGCCACCCCTCGCCTAAAGTGTACGCAGTATCTCCAGGGTGTGTGAACACGTCTGATGCGGCTTATCTCCGGTTGTGTGTTGCATGTGTGAATGGGCAACTCCGGATCATCTCCCGACCGGATTCTCCGGTCGGGAGATTCTCTCTCTCTCTCTCTCTCTCTCTCTCTCTCTCTCTCTCTCTCTCTCTCTCTCTCTCTCTCTCTCTCTCTCTCTCTCTCTCTCTCTCTCTCTCTCTCTCTCTCTCTCTCTCTCTCTCTCTCTCTCTCTCTCTCTCTCTCTCTCTCTCTCTCTCTCTCTCTCTCTCTCTCTCTCTCTCGTACTTGTGTTTCAATTGCAAACGGAAACACATGTGTTCCTCCGCATTTACTCCCCTTGTATTACGTGTGTGTGTGTGCGGCCGGTCTTTATCTGTATTGGCCGCTAAGCTGTAGCTGCTTCATCAACGTGTGACAAATAACGATGTAACAAATGCACTGTTCCGAGTTAAACACATCAGTTCCCCATACATTTCCTGATGTGATAAGTGAGCATATCTTAATGGATAAATGGTATCGCTATAAGTCTAGCGTTCTGTAGTGTTAAACACTCCACTGTGTACTTGCAATCATGCGGCCGAATAGACGATCTGAGGGACAGCGCGTGCACGTTTGTGTGTGTGTGTGTGCGCATGACAGTCTAGGATTTTGGTTTTTGTGGCTAGACTGGATTATTTGCTTGTCATTCTCCCTGATCTGCAGTGTTTTTTCTTTCTTTTTTTTTATGAAAAGAAAAGTGGGTCAGGTTTGGAAGGGCAAACCTTTGGCTGAACACATGCGAGAATGTATGTGAACACAGACACACAGACACACAGACACACAGACACACAGAGACACAGACACACAGACAGAGAGTCATAAGCAACAGGAATCTGTTCCAGTCCTGTGCGGGGTGAATACTGTTGCATGCCAACTTTGGTTAAGGACGCTCCAGTTCTTCTGCTGCTTTCTTTGCCAGGACCGGCACAGACATGGAACCTGAGGGCCTGAGGGTGGACAGCCACCAAGCTTTTCTTTGGAGACCGTTCCAAGTTTCATGTTTCGTGGTGTGTTTTTTTTAAATGTGTGTGTGTGTGTGTGCGTGTGTGCGCGTGTGTGTGTGTGTGCGAGCGAGTGATCTCTGATGCTTTGATGTAAGAACCTCCCCCGGGGAGGACTAGCCGGCAGCGCTAACTGAAGTAGCAATGCTATCCCATAGGAAATTGGATCTCAATGTGCCCACAATGGCTGGTGCTGGGTCTGATTTAAAGATGACCAACGCTAGTCCCCACTCCCAACAACTACTTTAAAGGGGTTTTTCTGCTGTGCCCCTCCAATGTTTGGCTCATCAAAGCCGGCATTCTTTTAAAGGCAAGACTTTGAAAAGAAGAAAAAAAGGAGAGGGGCAATACTGTGCATACTGAGATGCTGCTTGTGTTCAGCACGACCTGAGTGTGTGGGGGGCTTTTGGGAGTGGGTAATCATACCACGACGGATCCAGAAACACACATACACACACTCAAACCTGTCTCTCTCCCACATAAATAGTGCCTTTCAGTACTGAGTGTGAGAGAAAAAGGGGAATATTCGGAGAATTTCACAGTTTATCAAGTCATTAAAAGCACTTGGGCTCCATCTCTGTTGCTCCAATCGCTCTTTCTCACACACACACACACACACACACACACACACACACACACACACACACACACACACACACACACACACACACACACACACACACACACACACACACACACACACACACACACACACACACACGCACACGCACGCAGGCCTGTTTCTAAGAGGCTACATGCTAGGCCTCACATGCTAGGCAGCAGGCCTGTGGCATAGTGGAATGACAGTTACATTTTTCTTTTAACTATTTTAAGGAAATCTTTGATTGATTTGAGCAAATGTGAAAACGTACTAATAAATTGCGTTCTAAAATAGTTGTTCAGCATAGTCTCAAATAAAGTTGTATTTGTGTGATGAGGTTCAGCGACGTAATAGTTGTTCTCCTTAGACGGTATTCTACCATACCAAGGTATAATACAATTTCATTGCCATTGTAAGTGTTTATTTGATGGTTTGATGAGGTAAGGATGGGCGACTTTTATTTGATTATGTGTCTAAACCTCTGACACTTTCCTCAATACCACAGCTAAAAACAGAACTCTTAAAAGACTGTGGTCGGTGCTGAAGTTCAATCGAAGACCTAAGCTTGATGTCCTCACCTTATTAAGCCCTAGAAATAAACACTTTATAACTGGTAGTTAAGTGTAAGGTTAACAACCATGTTTTCAGATTCAAGTTTCATTGCTGGACATATTCGGGTAAACGTTAGCACGCCGGCGTTAAGCATTCAGGGATCCTACTGCCTCCCCCCCCTAAGCCCCCAGAAGAAGCTCGCTGTTTCCTAACAGAAAAGGGGTCTATAGCGCTCCGAGAAATCATGTTAACCTGTATCCCACACGGTTGGGACATGTTGGAAACACGAGTCCTCTTCTAATTGGCACAACACTGTTTGTTTCCCTCCCAGATGACCACAACTACCCGGCAGATGCGCTGCCTCCGCTCCCAGAAATCCCTCAGGTCTCTGGCGTGGCGCTGAGCTTCCCCGCCTCCCGCCACGTGCCGCTGCGCTACTGCTCCGCCCACAGCATGGACTCCTCCCCAGACAGTGCCGAGCGGCCAATCAGCTACAGCTCCACGTCCTCGTCGGCCTCGTCGCGGGACAGCCACTGCTCGCTGATCGGGCGCACCATGCCGGGCCCCTGCCCCCCGACGCCCGTCGACCGGGACTCCGGGGCCATCCGGCTCGAGCTGGTCCCGGCCCGGCAGCTGGGGCGCAGGGACGTGGAGCGGGGCGAAGAGCGGGCCAATAGGGATGCCGGGGACGACGGCGGCGGCGGCGGCGGCGGCGTGACGGGGAAACAGGACACTAGGGGAGGGCAGACCTCCACCGGACACTCAGAAGCAGACCTCAGCCCGGACGGAGCGGAGCGGAGCGGTCCGGGGCAGGGGCCCAGGACATATGTGGACCGCGTGGTGCAGGAGATCCTGGACACGGAGCGCACCTACGTGCAGGACCTGCGCAGCATCGTGCAGGTACAGAACACGGCAGCAGACGACACTCAGCTCGTACCTCGGCTAACCATAGTCTTGTGGGAGAGTAGGTTAGTCAGTGGTTTCCACCGAGGCTGTGTGTGTGTGTGTGTGTGTGTGTGTGTGTGTGTGTGTGTGTGTGTGTGTGTGTGTGTGTGTGTGTGTGTGTGTGTGTGTGTGTGTGTGTGTGTGTGTGTGTGTGTGTGTGTGTGTGTGTGCATTTGCAGAGGATCTGTTTTAGCTCTCTATAAAAGTAACATTATCTTTGAACGCTCCTGTACCACAGCCTTTAGAAGAGAGTTCCTGCTGCAGCTATCGGTGACCTTTTTGTTTTTATTGAAAAGTATCCTTCAAAGGTTACAATAAATAGATTTAACAGCAACATTTAGTTTATAACTTTGATACACCTGCATCCACTTGCAATGCACCAGCAATAGACATTGTACCATGTGATTGATGACCGATGAGGAGAATGGAGCATGGGGTCCTGAGGACTCTTCGGCTGGGCCGAGCCCATGGGACGGGCGCTGCCCGTTGGTCCACCTGTAGATGCGGCGAGGTTAGCTTGGTGGGGACTCGGCATGAAGATACTCGACACCGGGGTATCACATTTGTTCACATTTGTTCACACAACACAAAACTCTTTGAACTGCACAAAGCTCCTATTCCCTAGTGTCTGAGTGTGGCTTTTTGTTTAGGGTTGGGTGCAGTGGTCCGGAATGAAAGTTTACTCTCCCTTACTTTAAATGATTTGTTTAATCGACCTTTCTTCATTGCCCCCTCGTTGTCAGCAGTCACTCTTTTACGTCCCTTTTGGATACATGCTGTAGTCTGTAGGATATTCGGTTTAGTTGTGGAACAGGAATGCACAGTTAACATGGGCTATGTCAGGAAACCTTTTTGCAAGCGTGCGTGCATCTGGCGAATGAAAATGCATTGGGGGAACTATTGTAGTGATGCAAATGCAAGAGTAAAGTTTAAGGGGGATCTGTCGTTCTCTGTCTGTGTGTGTGGTTCATGGGGACCTTAAACAAGGCCTATCAGCTTCCCTAGAGATGGGAACTGGGATGCTGGTGGGAGGTTAGGCTTTGGGGGGGGGTGAGCGGCGAGGGGGGTGAGGGTGGTAGGGGTTCTCATAGAAACGGCTTCCTTCCTCCCTCCCTCCCTCCCTCATAGCCTGTCAGCCCCTGATCGATGACCCCACCTCTCCCCTCAGTCCTCTTCCTCCCCCTCCTCCTCAGGGTGAGAGAGAGAGAGAGAGAGAGAGAGAGAGAGAGAGAGAGAGAGAGAGAGAGAGAGAGAGAGAGAGAGAGAGAGAGAGAGAGAGAGAGAGAGAGAGAGAGAGAGAGAGAGAGAGAGAGAGAGAGAGAGAGAGAGAGAGAGAGAGAGAGAGAGAGAGAGAGAGAGAGAGAGAGAGAGAGAGAGAGAGAGAGAGAGAGAGAGAGAGAGAGAGAGAGAGACTTAGCCTTGAGATAAAAGTGTCTCAAAGTAGGTAGGAAAACACTTCACCTCCTCCGTGTGGAAAGACCCCTAGTAGACCACACACACACACACACACACAGCCTTCACTTCTTGCCATCAGACCACCCAGTTCTGGACCACACTTGCTCTGAACGACGGACTGTCCTGCAGCTATACTTTCGGTTCCGTACAGCCCTTCCCTTTCTTTAATACTGGTAGCGGTCAGCTGTTGCTCTGTTTCGGCTAACAGCAATGGTGCCCACAGGCCAGTGAATATATAACCCCCCCCCCCCATACAAGAAGGCTTTCAGGGAGACATTTTGAATAAGTGTCCTGCAGTGTTCAGCCAGCCTTCCTTCCAGCGCCACATTATCTTGCTTTCTGTTATTGTCACCCCATGTGAGGAACTCGTCACCTCCACCCCCCCCCCCCCCCCCCCCCCCCCCCCCCCCCCCCCCCTCCCCGTATCCTGCCGGCCCGCCAGGGGGTGTGGCTGCTAAAACGCAAATATTTACCCAGACTCCTTTTTGGCTCAGCAGTGCTCCATCTGTCAGTGACGTTGGCGTGGCCAGTGTAAACCCACATGCTAGGGGCGGGATTTGAACGCGCGCTTCTCAGTCACTTCCACATGCATTCACTATTTTCCAAGGGCTTTTTCATACTGTACATGCGAGAAAGTGGAAAAGGATTGAATGAACGATTGAATGTGTTTGGTTTATATGTTTCAGTTGTTCACATGCGTATTCAAATGAGTGGGAGGATGACTCTTTTTAAGAAGTGGGTATGTGTGTGTTTGAGAGAGACTGTTTACATGCATTATTTTATTTAGTTTTTCTCTCTTTGTGTTGCCAGTTGTTTGGTGTTTATTTGTTCAGTGCCATCAGCCCTCGCTGACACTGGATTAGTGTGTTAAATGAGGGGCCAATCAGTTTCCTTCAAACCAGCACTCTGATGTTGGTCCTCCCCCCATCTCTGGTCTCGCTCTCTCTCCCTCCCCCCCACCATCCAATTCTGGAGACCTGGAACCCATCACCACAGTGTTTGATGTTGACCAGGAATTTGGAATTAAATCTGGAACGTCACAGAGAGAGAGAGATCTAGATGTCTGGGCTTGATATTGTGTGTACAGAACGGACTCGTACGTAGGGAAAACTGCCGGAAATGTAGGAAGAATCAAAGTGTGTAATTAATATGGCTAATGTTTAACACCTTCAAGCCCTTTACAATTTCACATTGTGTCTGATGCCGTGTGTGTGTGGTATAGGTTACAGGTGTAAGCTTATTAGCATATTGCATGAGGATGTGTTGTGTGTTCAGCCGTTTAATAATGCATGCCTAGGGAGGCGTGTGTGTGTTTGTTTGTGTCGCCTGAACATCGGCCCATCCTTGTTCCCAGGCAGAGTGGCATGTGTGTCGAGGCAAGGGGTCAGACCAGGTCAGACCAGGTCAGGTCGGTGACCCGCGGCCTGTCACACGTCTGCCTCCTAACGGTCCAGCGACCCTCCACCCGGCCCCTCATCATTACCCCCGGTGTAACCCCAAACCCTACCTTGCCCGCGAGCCCAGCTTCCAAACACTATAATTGAACCCAAACCCCTGGCCCGTGCCTTGGCCTCCAGCCCTTTTAAACGTAACATTCCCAAGATGGGAATGGGTTCTCTCTCTCTCCTTCTCTCATAATATACGTTTACATAATATACTCTCTCCATCTCTCTCTCTCTCTCTTGCTTAACACCAATACATCATCAGCCAAAGGGGAGGTCTGCACATCATGAATCCATCAAACAGGACTTTATAATGACTTATAATGACTAGGCAAACACAAGGTAAAAACATAACACCGCAACCCGGGGCTAGGCAGGGGATAGGGAGGGGCAGAGTTAAAATGTTCCTCTGCCCCTCCCTCTGACTGTCTTTCTGTCTGTCTCTCGCTCTCTCGCTCTCTCGCTCTCAACATACAATACAATGTACTATTAATACACATGCACACACAGTAATAGCTGTGTATGTGTGTTATTTTAAATAATCTGGAGGCATGTGTGTGTCTGTACATGTCCAGTCATGTACTCTGTGCTCAGGTTTCAGACACCAGTCTGCAAAACCATTATGCCACAGGTTAGCTAGCTACTTAGCTACAGCGTCCCAAGTGCTATTTGTTGTGCTGTGGTTTCAGCTCAGGTGTGTGTGTGCGCACGTTAACATTTTCATGCATGCGCCAACCCACGCATTTGCATCACACCCTCTGAAGCCGTGCTTGTTTAGGGTTGAACCCAGGTCGGCAGCTGTTAAAGGTGCCTGCAATAATAGATGCTATCGGTACGTAGCCATCTGTCAGTACAACTACTGGAACTTTTATTAGTTTGCTTTGCTTGACACTGAAACAAGAGAAATGAGGGGAAAAAAAAAACAAATGCATGGCTTTCTGCAGCTGTACAAAAATCACTTTCAATTGGAGAATGAAAAACAATCAGTCGATTTATTAACGTTTGGAATGTGCTGGACCTGTGGAGGAACCAAACGAACAGTGGAGGAATGGAGCTCCCCAGTAGAGTGCTGTATGACTTGCATAAGCGGATCCATCAGTGTTCTCCACTGGCTGCCGAAAGAGATACCAGTTGTCATGACAAATGGCTTGGATGGAGGCAGTGATAAGGGAGACAGAGAGCTGAGCCCATGTGTCTATTGTCATGCTGAACAGACATACTGCTGACAAATGAAAAGTACTTTGTGTAGGCCTTATTATAGTTCATATGAGGAAAGAAAATCACAAATTTTGTTTCAACAGCCTTTTTGGATTTAAAGCAGAAGCATAATTGGCCTAATCAAAGGTAAATTACTTTGACTGGGGACCATTTTGTGCGCTGAAACTAACGTGTGTGTGTGTTTGTGTGTGTGATACAGTCTCCAGGCATACAGTCGCTTTTGAATGAGTATCATCAGTTGGATCTCCCTCCACACATTTTGATGTGCACCACTTCTGACACCCCATCTCTCTTCATCTCTCTCTTCATCTCTCTCTCTCCCTGCTCTCTGCTCTGTGTGTGTTTGATTGTAGGACTACCTGGAGTGTATCAGTAACCAGTCTCGCCTGGCTTTGAACGCTGAGGATAAAGGTTCCCTGTTTGGAAACATCCGGGACATCTACCACTTTAACAGGTACAGTACAGTGCAAATCTTGCATATTGTACCCTTAACTAAACTGTCAAAAGAACACGGTTTAGAAAATGGTTTCCTTACACAACGCAACTTTGTATATGTGTGTGTGTTCAGTCCATTTCCTCAGAGAGGCTTGATTTGTAGTGATGGTGGTCTGCGGGCAGCACCACACACACACACACACACACACACACACACACACACACACACACACACACACACACACACACACACACACACACACACACACACACACACACACACGTCAGCGTTGTCCTCACAACAGCAGCAATGACCTATTTCACTATGTGAACATTTGGCTTTTCTCCACAGCAATGTGCCCCATGACCTAGTTGCTGCACTCAGGGTGACTCCTGGCCGGCCATTGTTTTGAACAATGATTGAAGCCTTGTTCTTTTATTGTTCCATATGTTTAAGTCGTGTGTGTGTCCATGCACTTACAGGGACCTTCTTCATGACCTTGAAAGGTGTAACACAGACCCTGTGGCCATCGCTGAATGCTTTGTAGCAAAGGTAAGGACAAACGCACACACGCCTTTCACCATTTATCAGACTTTCACTCAAGCGTGAATGTTGAACGTGTTGAAACATGTCCAAACAGCTGGTTCAACTGGAAAAAAACTAAAAACAGGTGCACACTGGACAAACACACAGGCACCAACTTCAAAATTCACTTAAACACTTACCAACATTGATGCAGAGGATAGCAAATGTGAAGCAGAGTGTAGTTATTGCTAAGCTGTATCCAAGTTCCTGCGAACAGCGTCAGGGTCATCTTTCTAATGAGTCAGAACAAGCCAAGCAGTGATGAACACAGGCAAAGAGTCTACAGCCAATCAGAGGGGGTCAGGTTACTATTGTTCTTAACGACCCGATGAGACATGGCTCAGTGGAATGTCTCGTGGAAGTCTCGTGTCGTGGAAGAGTTGAGGCAGGAAGGGGAACTTTAGTGGAATTTTAAGGACTTTATGACATACATTTTACTAGATCAGCTGCAGGGTGGTTTATAGTCATGCTACAATAACAGGGACAAAAATACATTGCAACAGCATCACTGCTGCCTCTGCACTCTCGGTGTGCACACACACACACACACACACACACACACACACACACACACACACACACACACACACACACACACACACACACACACACACACACACACACACACACACACACACACACACACACACACACACACACACACACATTGCTCCCTTCATACCCCTTTTCAAAAAGGATTTGTTCTGGCCATGGCCCTTCATTACATGCTGCTTTCTGGAATTTGCGTTGGGGTCCCTAGCGTTGCCCCTGATGCACAGAACAGCAGATTGCACCTATATGTCTACGCATAACAGTTACAACCACAGCCCCCACCCCCCCTCCCCTTTCCAAAATCGAAAAAACACTGTCAAGACTCGAACCCACAAAACAACGCAATTATATGCATTATCTGAAATCCAATGGTAAAAGACTGCACATACTGTGGCCTTTCTCTTTGTGATTGGCAGAATTTCAGCCAATCAGAACTTCTGTTCACGTGGACATGAATTCCATTAGCTAATATCCAGCCTATCACGAACACAGGCAAGCTAGCTAGGGGGAATTGGCTAGCTACCACTTATGACAGAAAAAATGAGGAAGTACTTATAATAATATGTAACTTTCCCGCATTAAAATATATAAAAAATGACTTGACCTATGTTATGCATTTGGTTGAATTGTGTTACATTATCCCAATTGTTTCCAACAATGTTCAAACCCAGAGAAATCTGTAGATTTATTCACGTAACGGTCGATTACCTTTGGTTGCATGTCAATGGCGTCACATGCCCTTTAACCCCTAACTTCCAGGGGAAACACGCGAAAAGAGTAATCCAGTAGAGACCTTATGTTAACATAACGTTCTGTTTCATTAGAATTGAATTACATAACGTGAATAAACATGACTAAATGTAACATGAATACAACCTTAATACATGAACTTGTCCGTGAACATGATTTCTACCCGAGTCACGTCAGATCGATTTTCAGCGGTGGTGAAGACAAGAACTCCCATTCTCCCGGGCTAATTCACGTCCTCAAACCATGTCTTTTGTTGTTGTTTTGAGACTCCTAGTGGCAGAAATGACTAAATATACCTTTAACTTGTGATTGACTTAAACGTAGCAAAGATATCTCTTATCTGCTGATCATCTATAAGTCAAATGATAAAAAAACGAAATTAAAGTAAAGCATGGCAGCATGCATGTGGAAGAGTGGTGCTTTTGTGTGTGTGTGTGTGTGTGTGTGTGTGTGTGTGTGTGTGTGTGTGTGTGTGTGTGTGTGTGTGTGTGTGTGTGTGTGTGTGTGTGTGTGTGTGTGTGTGTGTGTGTGTGTGTGTGTGTGTGTGTGTTCAGGCAACGCACCCCACATGAAAATGTCTAGTTACGCTCTAAGAAGGTCATAAACTAGCAGCTGGGTCACTATCCCGGCCAGTGTTTGGAAATAGTTAGTCATCGCTGGACATGATGTGATCTCCATGGAGACCGGCATCCAGTGGGAGATCGGTGAATAAGAATGTGTGTGTGTGCGTGCTTGAGAGAGTTGTGGTTTTGTAAGATGCTTCTATTAATGTCTTTTATCAGTGGGACTTCTGGTAAGAAGCAGATTCAGCTCCAATAGGGACCAGAAAAGTCTGGAGTGTAACGGTCAGTCAGAAAAAACTCAAAGCCACGACTTGCTGCTTTAAAACACATGCCTAATGCACCTAAAAACACATACACACAGCTTCCAAGTCTGCATGCTTTTAATTACGACCCCTCGAAAGTGTTCAAAGGATTAAAATGCAGTCTCTCTCTGTCTGTTTCTGTCTCTCTCTCTCATTCTCTCTCTCATTCTCTCTCTACCTCTATAATTGGCAATCCCTCCTGATGTTCCTGTCCTTCTAAATTGGACGTACACTGAAATCAATTGAGTCAGCAGTTGAGGGCTTTCAGTGTAATGGGTCGCTACACGCTCGCTGAACCACCGGGAGCTTGTTTGAGCAACAAGATCACAATGTTCCATTGAACCCCAGATATCAATCGTCATACCAACACGCCCATGTTGCTGTGTCCGGACCAGTTTGGCTCCCAACAAAGACCTCCGATACATAAACCACTGCAGAATGTCCCCTCACCCCGGGCATAAACCTTGGACCTGGTCACAGAGGAGAGGGACGCAGCAGCACGGCACCTCCAGCTATTGTCATTGATTCCAATTCCTAGTGTTAAATCCAAGCCCCACACACACACACACACACACACACACACACACACACACACACACACACACACACACACACACACACACACACACACACACACACACACACACACACACACACACACACACACACACACACACACACATATATATATATATATATATATATATACACACACACACCTATGATTGGCCACCCATAGAAATTCAATCGCAAAATAACAAGTGCAAGCAGGAGCGGTCTTTTCTTTAACATTAAGTTGCCCATCAATAGTTAACCTTGATAAGCTGAAGATGCAGCGGTATAGTGTTGGAGCATTCCCATGCCCGATTTAGCATGTTCCCATTTCATTCCCATATAGTTCTTATTTGGATTTACAAGGACCACACATTATATTGCTGGGTTTATTTCAAGGACTGCTGGCTACTTCAAACTGTGCGTGTGCGCTTGCCATTTTTGCACTTGCGCGTGTGCCAGCCTACCACTTACTAATTGATGTGTTCCTATACGGGGGGGGGGGGGGGGGGGGGGGGGGGGGCGTGTGCGTCTTGTGGGTTTAAGGCTAGAGTGCGTGCATGCTGCCGTGGGCTATTGGGAGTGTGTATCAAGTGTGTGTGTGTGTGTGTGGGTGTGCGCGTCATCAGAACTCAATGGTGGCACATCTGGTTTAGCTTAGCAGCCGGTCTGCGGCGGCAGACTGCTGGAGACGGGGAGAGCCGTGCTCTTCAATTGAAAGCCGTTCCCTCGGAGCACCTCGGGCTGTTTACCGCCTGTGTGTATTTAAAGAAGAGTGCTCGGATGGAACCCTTTCTGGTCCGCTTGTGCGTCCCGCCGCTCTTGTTTTCTGTCCCTTTATTTGAAAAGACATGCACGTCGCCACTGCGGGAAAGCATGCCATGCACGCACGTCCGCCACTCGGCCCGACACACATCACCTGATGTGTTTGGTACGCGATGCTCTCGGATGGCCTGTTGGTGGCTCTTCCTGTAACAACCGTTAAACTTCCTGTGTCTGACACTATTAGACTCCCTGAGTTACTCTGTGTGCATGTGCGTGTGCAATGGGGGTCATGATCAGGCCAAGGAAGAAGCTTGTGAGGAGGGAGCAGGGGGGAGGCTGGAGTCAGATGGGGACATGAAGAGTGGTGAAAAGACCGGGCGATCCAGACGAATAGGGGCCTGAGAAATGAAGAACGGAACGGAGTCACTGACACAGACGGAGAAGGAGAGATGCTCATTCCAGCTTTGATAAGTCATGCTGCCACTGATGTCTTTGAAGTACAGAGGGGCTGGCCAGGTGGAAAGGGCCTATATTAAAGGGGCGTTGATGGTGTGTGTGTGTGTGTGTGTGTGTGTGTGTGTGTGTGTGTGTGTGTGTGTGTGTGTGTGTGTGTGTGTGTGTGTGTGTGTGTGTGTGTGTGTGTGTGTGTGTGTGTGTGTGTGTGTGTGTGTGTGTGTGTGTGTGTGTGGGGGGGGGGGGGGGGGGGGCGTTGTTTCATCGGAACTCCCAAGAATAGGCACAAACGTACAGGCAGTCGTATACTAGTAAACGGTGTAGACCAAGACTCTTTCTCCGTGGGCACATACCGACAGACAGACAGACAGACAGACAGTGTATAGTTCATTCAGAATACCTGGGTCCTCGCCGAAGCTACGCTGTCCTGCACATGCCAGCCATACGCACAATGCACCCGTATGCACAGACTTGTACAAACATAACAAGGCCTAACGTTGTGCTGCTGCAGGCACCTTTTGACACACAGTATTTTTAAGGTAGTTTTGCAATATCTCGATTTGCTGATTTTGCAAAAATGACCACAGTCAAGGTCAAACTCCTAACGTGTGTGTTATTTTTCTTTCTCTCAGAGTGAAGAATTCCATATCTACACCCAGTACTGCACGAACTACCCACGGTAAGATGACGTGTGTGTGTGTGTGTGTGTGTGTGTGTTTGTGTGTGTGTGTGTGTGTGCATCTGCACTGTTTCCTTGCAACGGTTTCCATGCGACATCAGACGCCAGGTTGAATTCAACTTGTATCTTGTATCGCAGCCCTGCCGTTAATAGAATAAAAACATTTCTTCCCTGACTCGTTGTCCTCTGCGCCTTCACCTCCACATACGACGTTCACAGCGTCTCACTTAGCCCCATCGTGCACATATGATATATATATACAGTATATATATATATATATATATATATATATATACAGTATATATATATATATACAGTATATATATATATATATATATATATATGTAGTCTATGATACGTCATATGAAGCCAAAACGACACGCTGCATAGAAAAGTGTCTACTGACTGTAAGGCCTCAGGCGGTCTTTCTCTCTTGCTCCTCTCCCCCTGTGTCTCTCTCTTTTCATATGGAGCATGTTGACAAAGGTACAGCTTACACACTGACAGATGGGTGTTATCCCTCTTACAAAACTTAACGGCTGTAAGGTTTTATTCCCACACTGTATGAGTGCTGTTTTATCACGGGACACTAAGCGGGCATAGAGTGTGCGTGTGTGTGTGTGTGTGTGTGTATAAATGTATGCATGTGCATGCCAAGCAAAGCCATGATTGGTAATGCTGGGTACACACTACAGGATAATTAGCCCGATTTATCAGTGCCTGATTTCCCCCTTCCGACCATGGTCAGCAAAGCCCCGGTTTCTTGATGGATGTAGAGCAGATTTTCACGCCGTCTCCATGACTTCATCCATAGTGTATCTTCATCTATAATTAGGTGAAACATCGTCTAGTGTGCGCCAGGCATAAGTGGCTTCAATGGTGTATGGTGCATGTGCGACCGTGTGTGTATGACTACATGCGTACAAAACCCCGCCTGCGTTACACAAAGAAAGACAAAGACACAGTTGAAGTTGAAAAGTTAATTGTGCGTCTGTGTGTAAGTGTGTGTAGGTTAAGACGTGAGGCTGTGCTTCAAGCTGATATAGTCACTATTCACTGCCTTTTCCCTCAGGCTACTTGAAAGTAGGTTTCCTCTGTAATGCTGTGATGAAACACGCAATCATTTATGAGTACATTATCTGTAATTGAGGGCTGATTTAGTATGGACGGGTGTATGTTATGTGTGTGTGTGTGTGTATGTGTGTGCACGAATGTGAAGGGGGGTATTGTCAACTGTTTGAGATGGACTCGCTCTCACACCCTCACACAGCTGGTGACCCCAGCCAAGGTCACACACGACACACACACACACACACACACGCACGCAGACAGTAGAAATGGAGGCTGCAGATGTATCTTGGTTTAACTGTGCTCTGAGGTCGGGTTTCCGTTGAAACAATGTAAGGCCTGTGTAGAGTTGAACTGGAATTTAGTAATGCACGTGCACACGCACACGCAGTACACACCGAAACACATTCTTAAATACGTAGTCTGAAATGTCTACATTTACAATAGCTCACATTCTGTCTTTATCATCAGTGCACCGACACACACACACATGCATGCACACAGGCACATTCACGTGTGTGTGAAGTCTTTGCCTTGTATTGAAAGGCTCCATTGAAACGTTCCGCATGGATCCACCACCAAATAATGGCAGTAGGAGATTGACCTGCCGTTACGTCCTCTGTGTTCCAGGGATTGACCTGTGAAATCTCCCCCCCCCCTCAGGTCGGTGGCTGTGCTAACCGAGTGCATGAGGAACAAGGTGTTGGCCAAGTTTTTCCGCGAGCGCCAGGAATCTCTGAGACACGCCCTGCCCCTGGGCTCCTACCTGCTCAAGCCAGTGCAGAGAATCCTCAAGTACCACCTACTGCTGCACGTACGTTTCTCTCTCTCTCTCTCTCTCTCTCTCTCTCTCTCTCTCTCTCTCTCTCTCTCTCTCTCTCTCTCTCTCTCTCTCTCTCTCTCTCTCTCTCTCTCTCTCTCTCTCTCTCTCTCTCTCTCTCTCTCTCTCTCTCTCTCTCTCTCTCTCTCTCTCTCTCTCTCTCTCTCTCTCTCTCTCTCTCTCTCTCTCCTCTCTCTCTCTCTCTCTCTCTCTCTCTCTCTCTCTCTCTGACACACGCGTGCACAAACATGCGCAATTAGACACCCACTCACTCACACACACACACACACTTAGCAAATTGATTTCTTTTTCTACGCACCCCCAGAGGAATACAAGCACAGGCACATTATTGGGTCTCGTGGGTGTAGTTAAACTGGAGTGTATTCCCTTGCATGTAACATTTGCAGTGCGTATGTGTTAGTATGCATTTCTTTTGTCTGTTTACTGCAGACACACACGTTGGTGGACGCCCTAATTTGTTCATACAAGTTGCCATATTGCTGCAATCCCAGTCATTACATCGTTTCAAATCCCCCTTGGGGTGACACATTTTCCTGTTCTAGTTTGAGTCAACAGCATTGTGTAGCAATGTCCTGCTCCACAAGCAGGACACAGGGTGAGAACCGGTCTATTGTGGAGTTTGAAGGACAAGGATGCATAGCGATGGTCATCCATGCTGCCATGTAGGAGATCTCCCTGAGTGTGTGCGGTGATGGCTGGTTTAACCTGTGCACACTGATTGCTCAATGTGCAACAGGTGTGCAGCCTCACCCAGCTCCAGACTCCAATCAGTCTGACTCGGGCCTGGTGAGGCTGCTTAAACCAGCCATCATCCACACACACTCCCACACAATGGTTTCATGGGTGCTAATAAAGTGCTCATTTGTACCTGGTTCTAATTAAACATCCCTATACATACATTTGATTTGTTTGGCAACTGTCCTCAACCAATCCGATTTTGGCACGCTCAAGATACGCCAACCGGACATGCATGCTGCAGTCCAAACGAGTGAATGAAGCGTGTGTGTGTGTGTGTGTGTGTGCTGTGCTGTGCAGGAGATAGCCAACCACATGGAGAAGGACACAGAGACCTATGAGGTCGTGCAGGAGGCCATAGACACCATGCAGAGAGTGGCGTGGCACATCAACGACATGAAGAGGAAGCACGAGCACGCCGTCAGGCTGCAGGTATGTCCACACACACACACACACACACACACACACACACACACACACACACACACACACACACACACACACACACACACACACACACACACACACACACACACACACACACACACACACACACACACACACACACACACACAGTGACTCGCGGGTTTCCTTGTGCCACCGAGCAGGTAGGAAGTCATCAGGCGGAAAGCCGTCTCAGATCCAGCAGCCCTGCTATGCTATAAGCACAGAGCATTAGCCTTGTTTCATGTTTCCTTATGGAGATCAACTCATGCATGTGAGTGGATGAAGCTCTCAGAATGGTTTTCTTCCTGTCTACATTGGTGTTGAATTGAAACTTTTAAAGGCATTTTCTCTAAGCTCGTTGGTGTCCAGACAGATGTTTTAGCTTGTCTTCCCACTGGAAAGGTTCAGTGCTGGCCAAGTTTGTGTTCACTGTTCTCCAATTACGTGCTTACAAACCCCTGCATCCAGCAACATGATTGGTCGAAACAAATATGAAGCGAAAGTAAGTGAAACGCCCCGTCTATCTGAAGTCTGCTATCAGACTTTAGATTATTAAACCAAACTAACTATTTTAGACTATGCAGAATGGATCCAAATGATTAGTTGGACACTAAAACACAAATCAAATGAAAATTGTTAAGCATATTGGAATAAGTTCCTGCCGTTTATATTGTATTCCTTATGATAGTTGGTCCCAGCAGAACAAAAAAATGCTATGCAGTCACATCACCACATGCACACTTGGCTTGGGCAACACGTGGACAAATCTTGTTTTTCGGATTTCCTACTTTCACTCAAATACTGGTGTAAACAAATTCCTAAAGGACTGAAACCCAAGTGGAACATGTTTGGTGGTTGTAGCCCTGTTTCAGCCATCTAAGCGGCTTCTCGATCATTCCTGTTATTAAAAGGGTTATTATTGGGCTCCTCCAATGGCCCCCTTCTTTTTATAATTCACTTTGCGGGACACGTTATGTGCTTGCCAGGTTTGAATTAGCCTCCCCTTTTCATCCATCCCCCATCGGCCTTTTACCACTGGGCCATCCTGGACAAAGAGGCAACAGGAACGGGAGAAGTGTTGTTTTAATCAACAGGGAGGCTGACGATTGCTGCGATGAGTGCAGGAATGTGTCTGTGGAATAATTTCTCTTGGCTCTTGGGAAGGGATTGGGCAGCCTCCGGGTGTTTTCCATGTAACCGCTCCATGTTCTGTGTAACATTGTAACAACACAGCCTCTTCTGGTATCCTCTGCTGTTTCGTGTTAGCTACATTTCACTCATGCTTTCTATCTGCGTTAGGTAACACTTCAGCCCAAAGCACACGGCCATGTCGGGATAGACTCTAAATATTGGTTTTGGATTTTTGCCTCCAAAATACACTTGAGTCCTTTATGTAACGAGCGGAAAAATGCAGCCTTGCCACGTTCGCGCTCTGTGTGCTTTGCTCCGTTAAAACAATACGATTCTATTTCTCTTTGGGTGGCTCTATGAATACAAACCTTGGGCTTTGTAAGGATATTGCCGTGATATCATGGTATGTACAGCTTTTTAGCGTCACAAATGATTAGAAAGTAATGGCAGCTTGGTAACCATCACTAATAATCACACTCATAGAAAGTAGTGATGATAATTGTGTCCTGTAGGGGTTGATGTAGGACACACAGGCACAGCCGAGAGACACTGGGAGGGGTCACCCTTTTGAACCCCGTAACCACGTCTGCCCTTCCACCCCCCCCCCCCCCCCCTGCAGGAGATCCAGAGCCTGCTGACCAACTGGAAGGGCCCTGATCTGATTGGCTATGGCGAGCTGGTCCTGGAGGGCACCTTCCGGCTGCAGCGTGCCAAGAACGAGAGGACCCTCTTCCTGTTTGACAAGCTGCTCCTGGTCACCAAGAAGCGGGAGGAGATGTACACGTACAAGGCTCACATCCTGGTGAGTCACCGGGTCTCACTCACACATACACATTCACGTGGGGATCCACTCAGGACTGCGTTTTACCCATTAGAACTGCTGGTAACCATTCAGTGGACCCTTGTACTTGGACATTTTAGACTTATCTTTGTCTTGCACTTGTACGTTGTCTGTCTCGCATGTCTTAAATGCACTGCACCCTTGTACCATGCAAACAAAGCATCTAACGGAAAAATAAAGTTGTTTGAATTTGGAGTGAATTTGATATGGTTGTGTGACGGCTCTCTCTCTGGCTCTCCACTGCTAGTGCTGTAACCTGATGCTGGTGGAAATCATTCCCAAGGAGCCGCTGAGCTTCAGTGTGTTCCACTACAAGAACCCCAAACTCCAACACACAGTGCAGGTACAGCACAGCTAGTTGCGGACTTGCAACAGTGCACATTACAAGCTACAGCCACTTGGCTTTGAGGCCCTGGTTTGAATAATCTCATCAGATTGTGTGTGCCCATTACCTATTGCATTCCTACATCGTCCAATGGGGTCGCTTGTGACGGTTTTTCTATAGATTTGGTTGGATTGCTTAATGATAGGGCGTGCAGTCAAATTACTTTTGAGCGTAGGATGAAGGGCGGTTGCGTCGATTGTCACGGCAGGTTTTTGGTTTTAAACCGTAAAACCCAGGTCAGCGTGACGCAATCAAACGGTAACTGCTCGTTTTCAGGTGTCTGGCTGTTCCG
The DNA here is from genome assembly GCA_026745465.1 of Lota lota. Classification (NCBI taxonomy): domain Eukaryota; kingdom Metazoa; phylum Chordata; class Actinopteri; order Gadiformes; family Lotidae; genus Lota; species Lota lota. Next base: position 187,026 of record JACYXH010000073.1, on the reverse strand, counting down.
TAGACACAAACGCTGGCGCATTTTGCCTTTTCAGCGCGACCAGACGTTGTTTTGCTAACTACTGTGTTTAGTGAGATCTGTGTTGTGTAAGCAAAGATCAATGGCCTGCGTCAACTATTTGGCGCTCTCATCTTCTAATTCCTCCTACTCCTACTTGCATTTGTAACTGTTGTGTGCGTGCTGTCCTCTGCCTCCAGGCCAAATCCCAGCAGGACAAACGCATGTGGATCCTGCACCTAAAGAGACTCATACTTGAAAACCATCCGGCAAAAATCCCTGCCAAGGTGAGAACCACGCGCCCATACACACACACACACACACACACACACACACACACACACACACACACACACACACACACACACACACACACACACACACACACACACACACACACACTCACACTCACGCACGCTGTCCTCGCTGATGTCATGAACAAAGAGCTTGAAGCGTGAGTGGGATATTCTGTAACTGATTCCTCTTGTTTCTTCTTATATGCCATATTCTTCCTCTTCATTTAATTCCTTCATCACAATCCCTCTGCTGTCTGGTAATTTGTCAGTGGGGTCTCCAGCAGACGGTCTGTGGAAAAATACAACATTCCTGAGAGGAGTCATTGTAGTGAGATACATGGGGATTACTTGTAGGGCTTTTTGTTTGGTAATGAAATACAAAGAAACATGTGATCTAGTGCCACCTAGTGTCGAAATGGCGTATTACCCCTTTCAGAATTCTCTACTCATACTCTAACCATGATTTCCATATCTTGCATTCTAGGCCAAGCAAGCCATTCTGGAGATGGATGCTATGCGTAAGTGCACTTCAAGTCAAATCGGCAATAAACAATGAATGGCATTCCCTGTGCAGCATGCACGCCTTTACATTTGGATATATTGGTTTGCTTACCTGTAGCGCGTGCGCCCTCTCTCCAGATCACCCAGGGTTTCACTACAGCCCAGACGGTGAGAAGAAAGCCACGCCTCAGACCAGGGAGGGGCCCTCCCCCCGACGCGCCCGGCGGAAGGGTAGGAAGCATCCCTTCAAAACCATTGGCAGTGTGTCGCTCATACAACTGTTGTCCAATCAATCCATGACTTTGTCTGTCTCTATGTAGAACCTCTGTCTAAATTATTGAAGAACGCCAAGCAGAGCGGGGCCAACGCAGAGGGCCAGAAGGTATGTCGTCAGGGTATCGACCAAAAGTATAGTGCCACACATTGGGGTTGGGGATTTTTTACAATGGCCAGTATATATCATGGTTGTAGAAAATAATGATGTGTCCATATCAATACCGGCTCAAAATGTGTGTCTCGCTATAAGCGTTTGTTTAAGTATTTTCTCACTTTTTCTCAAACCGCCACTGATCTGGGGTCGTGCTTACAGTCTGCTAGAGAATTTGATGCCACGTCAGCCAATCCATGGGAGGTGCTTGAGCACGAGCCACGAGCCTATGATAGAGAAGGTGCTAAAGTGGCAGCTAGCGCTTTTTCAAGTGAGCTAGATAAGAAAAAAAGATCTGACTGCAGATTCAACGCAATATGTGTTGGAGAATAAAGGCAGAATTAATGAATGACCTTTAGCGTACATTGAATTTGATTTGTTGACTTTAAACCCTCAATTGAATGCCAGATCAAATTCCCCGTTTTTTCTTTCCCCCAAATTTGCCCTACTTTTATGGCTTTATGGTCGATACGTGCGCAAAGCTTAGGCTATATAAATGTGAATGAAAGGGACGTAGAAAGTGCTGGCCGATTTCATCCTTACTCTACGACCTAAAATAGATGAGCGTGAACGAGTAAGGTCAAATTATGTCTCAAACTATATCGGCATACATGCAGAATATGGATAGAAAAGTGGACTTTTTAATGGGTTTAAAACAAAAGTATAAAACAGGGATGGGGAACAATAGTGGTTTGCAGATGATTGTTTCCACCCTGTGGCAGAAGAGAGCACAGCAGCTCATGGCACATCGGAACTGTTTTCAAAATAAAGACAGATGGCCCACCCCTACCACACATACACATATACACACGCCCATGCAGAGAAACAAGTGCAAATGCTCCTGAAAAACGAATGGTGACCATTTTTATCCATCCCAGCGGACCAGTCTAGGAGCCACCCTGCTCTCCCCGGTGTCCCAGCTGGCCCTGGGCACCATCGGCCGCAGCCGCAGCCTCATCAACCAATCCCAGGAATCCCTGGACCCATGTGATCACTATGAACACAGCGACCGAGAGGAAGGGGAGGAGCCTCACCAGCAGGACGCTGACGACGAGGATGACAGTGGCCTGGTGAGCCAATCTGTCGTCGCAGAATTTGGTGTCAATTGTATAAACACATGAACCATTGAAACATATTTCTGGCTCTTTCGTGTTTATTGTGCTTATTTTATCCACGTTGTTGTGTTCAGGGCGGCGCGAAGAGGCTGCGAGTCCCTGGCAAGAGCAGCAGAAAGAGGCTGAACCCTCAGGCCTCCGTGGACAGCATAGACCAGTGGAAGTCCTTCAACATGAGTCCCTCAGACTTACAGGTAGACACCCACAGACACTCTCACAGCCATGAGAACTGTGTTCAGTTGATATCAGGCCTAATACAAGGGGGGTTGATGTCTTGCACATCATAAATGCGTGCAGGGATATCACTCCTACCATAATATTTATCTTCCGGTGTGTCCTCCTTGACGTCCGTGCAGAGAGCCCGAGACTGTCTGGTCAGAGAGGGCAGCCACCACCCACCCCTCCTCAGGACACCCAACGTGATGGAGGAACCCCCGGAATCCCCCGTCCCGGCGCAGGCGGCGCCGGGAGACCAGCACCCGGTCCGGAACATCTGGGCGGACCACCGCGCCCGCCGGGCCATGTTCCCCACCCGCCAGCGCACCGTGCAGCCCGACGACGAGGACGACGAGGACATCTACCAGATGTTCATGCCCACCGAGGCGGGCGGCCCCGAGCCCGAGACCCCCCCTGCCGCGGGCTCGGAGGCGCCCGCGGCGCCCGCCTCCGCTCGGCCCTGCAGCTGGCACGTGGAAGCGCTGCCCACGGCGCAGGCGGAGCCCCCGCCGGGCGGAGCCGGCCGGGGGGTGCTGCGCCGGGCCAGCAGCGCGGGGGAGAAGGCCAGCGAGGCCGGGCAGGCCGGGCAGCACGGGACCCTGACGGACCACTGCAGCCCGGAGGAGACCCGCACCGGGTCGTCCAGCAACGACGTCTCCGGCTCGTCTTCGGCCGAGCAGCTGGCGGCGGACGGCGTCGATAACGTCTACGACAACATCAGCTACGAGGACCTGAAGAGCATGGGGCTGGTCCGCAGGGACGGGGAGGGGCGCCAGCCGCGCAAAGACTTGTCTGGAGACACGTGGGCCACTGGCACTCCGCCGGCATCTGGAACACTGCCGGCAACGTCTGGAACACTGCCGTCAACATCTGGAACACTGCCGGCAACGTCTGGAACACTGCCGTCAACGTCTGGAACACTGCCGGCAACGTCTGGAACACTGCCGTCAACATCTGGAACACTGCCGGCAACGTCTGGAACGGTACCAAGCACCCCTGGAACAATGCCAAGCAAATCGGGGACACATGACGCTGAAGACGTTGTTGCTTGCAGTCCCAGTGCCACAGAGTCTTTAAAGGAACCTGGCAGACCCTCAGAGAGCAACAGCTCCTCCCAGCAGGGGAAGGCCTGCGAGCTGGAGATAGTGGAGGAGGAGAACATCTACGACACCATCTGCTTCAGGGAGCCCCCGAGAGCAGAGCTTCGGGGAAGCGGCGAGGGGGGCACGCCGCAGCAGCAGCAGGTGGGGGACAGTCTGTTGGCCTCCGAGCCAGAGCTCAGCGACGGCCTGGGGGGCTTCGTGTCCGAGGAGAGCCTCCGTTTCGGGGAGGATGAGGGCCTGGACGCCTCCGGCGCCATGCGGTGCTCCTCGGAGCCGGACTACTCCTCCTCGTCTGAGTGCGTCTTCTTCCAGCGCTCGCGCCCCGGCGACAAGATGTCCGAGAGGGTGGACGAGATCTGGAACGACCTGGAGAACTACATCAAGATCAACGAGAAGAAGGCGGACCGACTGCCGGCCGCCTTCCCAGTGGGCTCGGGGGAGGCTCATAAGAGGCCCTCCTCAGCCAAGAGCAGCCCCACCAAGAGCGCTTCAGTCTCAAGCGGTGTAGTAACGCACAGTGGCTCTACCACCAAGAGCCCCCCAGCCCAGCACCTTGATCCCCCAGTCACCTCCATGGCTGTCACGCCCTCCTTTACCATCCCCATCATAAACATCCCCGAGCCCCTCTGCGAAGACCCCTCTGAGGAACAAGCAGAGGTGGAGGAGCGCCCCGCCCTCCCCGGCCCCTCCCCGGCCCAGCCCGCCACCCCAGAGCCGGCCCCGGGCACGGTGAAGAGCATCCGCAGCCGGTTAGCGCGCCTCAGCAGCGGCAGCTTCCGCCTGGAGGACGACAACCTGGTGGAGCTCCCCCGGCGGCCCGCCACCAGGGAGAGCCAGCTCAAGGACCTCCACAGCCTGTTCCCCGGGGAGCTGGCGGCGGGCCTGGGCTCCCCGCTGGCCTCCTCCTCCTCCTCCATGCTGCTGGGCGAGTCGGTGGACTTCCCCCTGGATCTCATGGACAAGACCAAGAACCGTGTGTTCCTGATGGCCCGCCAGTACAGCCAGAAGATCAAGAAGGCCAACCAGCTGCTGCGGATGAGGAGCATGGATCCGGGAGACGCTTGCAGTCGATCCAGGGACGAGAAGAGGCAGATGGACCTGGCCGCCATCTTGGAAGAGAAGAAGCAGGGAGGCGCAGCCATTGGTAACGTGGACCTCTTGTTTTGTAGCCACATTCACGGTTTGGAGGGGGAGATGGTGTAGAATACGGTTGCATAACATTGTCAATTTGCAGTATAACATTTCTGCGTGGTTTGGGAGAATATATGTATTATATTGATCATTCCTTCTTGTGACACTCTTCCAGGTGCAAGGATAGCGGAGTATTCCCACCTGTATGATCAGGTCATGTTCCCCACTGGGACAAGCGGCCAAGCGTCCCCCGCCCGCCACCCCGGACTGCCCTCCTCTCCCTCCATGCCCGAGCGCTCCCTGGAGGACGACTGGCTCCACTCCACCTACAGCAACGGCGAGCTGGCCAGCTTCGTCGCCTGGCCCAACGAGATGGCCTCAGCCCGGGCCTCCTCCACCCCACAGCTTCGCCTCAGCCCGGCCTGCTCCGTGCCGGCCCTGAAGACCCAGCCCGGCTCCCCCGCCCCCGCCAGCCCCCAGAGATGGAGCAGCTGCATGCCAGCGCCCAGCGAGAAGGAGGAGGAGCACGTGTACAGCACCATCAAGAGACATCCGTCCTCTTCCCACGCAAAGAACCCCGAGCACAATCGCTGTCGCTCCACCGGCTCCCTGGGAGACCAGGACCAGGACGGGAGGAACCCACCGGGGTCCGGCCACAGCGGCGTGGCGCCGGCCCGACGCGCGGAGGGTCCCGCCCGCCCCAGTCTGGGCTGGGCCGGGCGCCAGAGCAGCCTCCCGGAGCGGTGCGAGCTGAGGCGGTCCACGCTCACCTTGCAGGACAGCCAGCAGGTGGTGGTCCTCCACCGCGGGTCCGCGCTTAGCATCCTGGCCGCTACCCAGAACTACCTGGCCAACTTCAAGGACGACGACGACGACGACGACGACGACGACTACGTGGAGATCCGCTCCGAGGACGAATGCGAGGGGGGGCAGAGCGGCGGGGGGCTCTGCGGGTCTGTGGAGCAGAGCCGCGGAGCCGCCGTCCAGTCGCAGAGTCTGCCGTGCACACCGGTGCGCTCCTGCCACCCGCTGAGCACCGTGGGCCGGGAGAACCTGGAGAGGTACCTGTGGAGCGAGCCCCAGGAGAACCAGCCCACCATCAGCCAGTCGCTGAGGGAGAAGTTCCAGTGTCTGAGCTCCAGCAGCTTTGCCTGAGTCTGTATAACGGGCGTTACCGAAGCGGCAACACCACACTCCTCACCTTCAGCTGGGCCTCGAAGCTTGTGCTGATGCCAAAATATAGAGAAGGACAAGGAACAAATTAAAGCTACACTTTAAATACCTATCTCTCTTAAACGATATATTTGCCATTTCCTCCTAGTGCAACCCCAACGACTGCAATAACTACCTTCATACCGTTGTCCTAACATGCAGTTGAATGAAGCCAAGAAGCTTGCGTGCGATACCTAGCATGTGAGCTGCTGCTGCATCCATCGATATCTTTATGCATGTTTCACTGATCTAAATAAACATAGCAGTTCCAGAGATTACGCCCTAATCTAATACAGAAGCTGTTCAGTCTCTCTGTCGTATCAAGTGCTTCCGGTATAGATTGTTATTAGTACAGCCCAACGGTATCTTGTCCACTGCAGTCTACATGGGGTTATAGCCAGGAAATGTGGACTAATTGACTGAATGTGCATCATTGTAAAAACGCCCTTCATTATTTATTATTTACATTTTAAAAGAACTTAACTGAAGCGTTCATGATCTTGCCGTCCTAGCAAGTATTGACTCTTCTTGAATCATTTTATTTTTAAAGCAATTATTTTAAACTACCAATAAGGTTATTTTAACTGTATTTACATTACTAGTTAACCTTAACCTGTGTAATATAAATGATCCATGTAACTCGTTTTCAGTTGTTTCAGGCGTATCAAACAATTCTGAACAAGCAGCTTTCATACATATGCAGTTACGTATTTGCTTAGGCTTGATGTGTGGCAGCGCCAACATCAAGCTTTTTTTTAGGCCGAGCCAATGCAAAAAGGAAGCAACTAAAAACAGTTGGTTATAATGAGATACTTCGGATTGAACATCGGGCTTGTACAAAGCTTAGGTCATTTTGAAGTTACTGTGTTTTCTCCTCACCGTGTTTGCCCCATGCTTCTAAATCAAGCCAAGATACATTTGGGGTATTGTTGAGGAGCCATAGGACTTGATGTATTAATTTGCAGTCGGTGTGCAGAATAGTTCTTAAGCATACATCCATGGTGATGTAGAATGTACGTGCCTCTCACAATCGGGTGGTTTTTAAAACCCATTCATTTCAAAAGCCTACACGAGAGCTCACGGAGAAACGTTTTGCGTGTGAGTCGGTAAGGAAGAAAATACAGTACTGTATTTGGTGTGTTTTATTTTATTATTTAGTTTACTTCATGGGACACTCCCTACTGTCACGCTACTGATATTAAATCAAACCATCCCCCCCCCCCCCCCCTTTCACTCCACTCCCACAAGACTTTGTGTCATATCTCAATTAAGACTCACTCACTACGTTCTTGCTTGCTTTTTGTTTTTACTTGACCCACAACGTTTATAACACCCACTTGGTTTCAATGTTCATTTGGGGAATAAAAAACTTGAAATCACTTTGTAAATGAAAGTACTATATATTTATTAAAATGACGGTGAGATTTGGGTTTCAGAGCGCTCACTAAATTTGCTTCAAATACTGTGAATATTTCAGTAAAGATTCTATTTTGCGCACTGTACAAATCCAGTTTGTTGAAAAGACTGCTTTAGAATGATAAAAATGCAACCCATTGCTCATTCATATCACAAACCGGTTTCATCACAGTCCAGTAAAATGAAGTATATTCTTTGTTACGCCTTTTTTTATTCTTTTTTTCACAGGTGGTGATGTACAGTCTTCATTGGCTCTTTTTTGCACTTTCCTTTGTATTTAGATGAATTTGTTTCACACTTTGTAAAGATGTACATTTTAGGAGAGTTCTTCTTGTATGTTATAGTTATGCTTTATGAGGCTTTAATGTTTTAAGTTATGTGTACTGTATTTTTTAACTGCCTAGCTCAAGGAAACAATGTACTGGAGATAATAAATACATTTAAATTAAACTACTTCTAATGTTTTGATCATTTACCTTTATATTTTTTTCTTTTTACTAATGTAAGATACGTTTTTCAATCCCAGACTGGAAATTAGGGTGTCACAGCATAAAGTAAAAATCAATGGGAATATATGTATTTATTTAATTATATATGAAAACAATAAATATATATACACAAACACAAGTCTATACTGTCGACTGACTGAGTAGGAGGTGGGCAAGCTCATTGCATTGTGCAAACGACAGAACACATTGTAACTTCTTACACTGACCTCCTTTAAACTGGGCTATGCCGTGTAAAGCTCTACATTCATTTTCAGGCCGGAAAGGAGATGAGACTAAATAAAATTTATTTTCATATCATACATTTTAAATATTGAATGACGATTGAATTAATTGCCTGCCCTTATTTGACTTTGCACTAAATGTGTATATTAGGCCTATATATATTATTCAAATGTTAACCTTTTAATAATATTTTAGATATAATTGTGATAGGTTAGTATTTCGTTTTTACTTTGATATTGGCATTTTCTAAAATGAAGTAGGGCAAACTACCGTGAGCATATATTACAACATAAATCTGCACTCACAATAAAGGGTAATTCATATTTAAACTAATATATGATAAAAGTCAGTCTAATGTGTCGAGTGGATGTTTAATAAAAATGTTCAGACACTATAGAATCAGGCAGAGAATACACCATAGCTCCACCACCAAGGTTCGTGTCAGGTAAAATCACTCCTCAACCAGTTTACAACATTGGAGTGATTTTCCCATAGGATTTTCCCTCTTATTTATAGTCTCGTATAACAGAGCCCCTTGAGGGACCCGCATAGAAGGGGGGAAAAACAAGGATATATGCGGTTTGAAAATGAAAATGAAATGAAAAAAGAAATCACGGTGTGAAAAAATATGAGTTTAAAGAAATGGCGGGGTGAACTATTTTTATAATATTTTTTAAATAATAAAAAAAACCACAGATAAACGGAACGACATGGAGCAATTCATTGAGTTCTACTTTGCGCTTGGCCTAAAATCAATTCAGTGTTAGGCTCTAGACATGGTTTTCAAATAAGTGAAAGACATATTAAGAGGTTGCTCCGTGCCAGAGGGTTATCTCGACGGAAATATACGATGTATGTTCTCTTATGGGACTTCTAAGGGAAATATCACAGCAGAGGGCGACAAACAGCTACACAAAAATTAGGCCAATAGCATGCTGGGAAATGAAGTTTATATTTCAATATATGTTAAGAGTTTGATTCGCCTTTGATAAGACGATGCATTATCATATTACAATTCTGATAATTCTTATTATGTGTTTTAGACGTGTTTAAATCGATTTTAACACGTCGGTTAAATACATAGGTTTATTTATTTCTGGAACATTCTCGTTAATGCTGGCTTTCCCAAAAGCCACTGCGTCATTCCCCGGGTTTACCCACAGTGCAACACTACACTTCCTTTCTTCTCGGTTGTGTGGTAGTCGAAAATGTCGTTATTAGATGGTCCGTTAAATGTGCTCGGCCAGAGAACGACTGGCGAATCTGTTCGCACTCAAAATGGTAAGGTGCCTTCGTGATTACTTTGTGTTTAAGGGGATGCCGTGTTTCAGTGCGACGGGCCCCTCGGTACAACTAACTGAAAGGGTAGTCTCAAATAGCACGTGCGGATTATGCTAGCTAGGCATCTCGCTCTTCACTAGGACCATCTGCAATGAGCAAGCACATATTCTGCAGCACATACATCTGCGATGTACCAGTAACATTCTCAGCAGCGTCATTCATTCTCATTCACTTCTGTTTCGTGTACAAGCACTGGCGTCTCTTCCTCTTTTACTATCGTTCATTGTAATTGACGATTTAACGGCTATGCTAATGGGATGCAACGTTAGTTACTGTCATGCTATGAAGGTGTGGCTCTTTTGAACGGGATTCGGTCCAGTTGTAGTGGCGCAATAATAAAACTGTTATTTCACTAGTGTAAACTCAAGTAAAGCTATTTTTGAATTGAAAAAGAGTGTTAATGCTGTGAGTGTAAATGCTAAACCTGCTATCGCCCTTCCAGTCATGGCTGCATCCGCCATCGCTAACATTGTCAAGAGCTCACTTGGACCCGTTGGGCTGGACAAGATGTTGGTGGACGACATTGGGGTAGGTGTTTTGATAATGATGATTGCTGTCCAGCTAGCAAATTAGGAAAAAGTTGAAGTTTGAACTTTGTTGTTATGGTTGTAATGACAGGATGTGACTATCACCAACGACGGGGCCACTATTCTGAAGCTCCTAGAAGTGGAGCACCCGGCAGCCAAGGTTCTGTGTGAACTGGCTGAACTGCAGGATAAGGAGGTTGGGGATGGGACCACCTCCGTGGTGAGTAACGACATCAGCTTCCTCATAGATGAAGGATTTCCGCGGTGTGAATGAAGATTTGGATGTGTTTAGCTATTCTGTGCCATGATCATAGATGAAAATCTGGAGATACATTGAAGAAAAAGAAAAAACATTCCTGTTTTACTACTGCTCATCTGACTCCCCAGAGATGTGTGGCTATGCTAACGGGATAGAGCGACTGTCCATCATTGTCTGAGGAGGTTTTGGCGGCCTCCATTCCGCTACCTCTAAATGAAATGATTGCACACGTCTAGTTAATATGTGGGTCTATTCGAAGTCTAATATTTATTGTGTAGCATGTACATTTTCAGTGGTTTATTTAACTACTATTAACAACATTGTATATTAAAGTGGTCCTCCCTCCTTCTTAGAAATTGTATTCAAAATGTGTGTGCGATTTAGAGCTGAAACAGGGGGTTAACTTATATGTGAAGTATCACAATTTAAGAGATGAGAAAGTATCATGAATTGCCAACAGTTTTTGTTTTATTTATGTGTGCAACATACTCAAAAGACCGGTGAAGCCATTTTAGCGGCACATTGACTTGTGTTATTTGTCATCTGACTGACCATTAGAGACCACAGATCAAAATATTTGGAAAGAATAATGGCCCAACGATGGTGGCAGATCAATCAGAGCACCCTTACATTGGTCAATTAAACATGTCAGCATCATAGCCTATAGTTGTCTTGACTACTTCAAATAATAACAAACGAGGCCTGCACCCTTTAAAGTTATAGCCCATGTGCAACGCAGTTGTATACTTGTAACCCTTAAAAAGATCATGCATAATGTTATATTTGTTACATTTTGTCCCTAGAAAGCCAATCAATTAAAATCCTAATTGTTTTAAATTACAAATATTTATTATACAATTATTTTGATTGTCTTCCATAATGTAGTAATGGGTTTTATATTGTGTCTGTGCAGCAGCACTAGGCTTATAAACCTAACGCCCCCCCCACTTTTAATACCAGCCTTTATTTCACTGAAAGAACATCGGCGATCAGCATCGTATCATCAAATCACATATTAACAAAATCGGTGATCGTTATTGGACAAAAAAATACCTGATCGGCATGTCCCTAGACTTTTGTATCAGCCTTTTTTTTGTATCGTTTTTTTTTAAAGATCAGCCTTACATGCATTATCAACCTACTTGTAACTTGAGAAATAGTTCCAGACCTAATTATTACAATATATAAATAAATAAATAAAAATGAGCCAACAAAGGACAGTTGTCACTGCATTCTTTTTTCAGGTGATCATGGCAGCAGAGTTGCTTAAAAGCGCAGACGAGTTGGTGAAGCAGAAGATTCACCCCACATCAGTAATCAGTGGATACCGTTTGGCTTGCAAGTAAGAATGCACACAATATCCTGTTGATATACATTTGTCCTTCCTTCATTCATTGATTTTTCAGCCTCTGACATGCAAAAATGGTGTGTGTCATTTACGTTTTGCAGAGAGGCAGTGCGCTACATTAATGAGAACCTTACCATCGGAACAGAAGACCTGGGAAGGGAGTGCCTTATTAACGCAGCCAAGACCTCCATGTCCTCCAAGATTATCGGCGTGTATCCTTCCAGCTTCAAGTAGTCATGAATGGTGTCTGTCTAAACTGTTTTAGTGAAACGTGAAGGCATCGGCAATGAGCAAGTGCAAACTGGCTATTGGGGTGCTTGGATTCAGTGATATCATGGTTTATGAGTGTAATCTTTTCAACGATTTCTGGGTTTGTGTGCCTTGACCAACACCCCCACAGTGATTCAGAGTTCTTTGCTAACATGGTGGTGGATGCTGCGTTGGCTGTGAAGTTTGTGGACAACAAGGGCGTGGCCAGATATCCCATCAACTCAGTCAATGTGCTGAAGGCCCATGGCCGCAGCCAGAAGGAGAGCTTCCTGGTCACCGGCTATGCAGTGAACTGCACAGTGGGATCACAAAGTGAGTTTTATTTGATGTAAAACATACAGATGGTTTATAATATACAGTGTGTGTGTGTGTATATACCATGTATCGACTCCCATGAAGTTTGCCGTTTTGTCTGTTTGTTGTGGCACAACGGTGAAAAACATGGGAGATATCACCCTGACCTTTAAAGGATATAGTTGCAGTTATTCTCCATAAACTGTGACACCCACTTCAGGCCAGACATTTGTCTTATTACAGAACTTGCATAGCCCAGTAATTGATGCCCCGTTAAGTTGACTTGAATATTGGGCTGTTATCTATCCAATTATAGGCATGGTGAAGCGTGTGGCCAATGCTAAGATCGCCTGCCTGGACTTCAGCCTTCAGAAGACAAAGATGAAGATGGGCGTCCAAGTCATCATTAATGACCCAGAGAAGCTCGACCAGATCAGACAGAGGCAAGGAAGACGATGCCTTCTCCCCTTTGTATTATTATTCACACAAGTCGTCCCATTTAAAATTTGCTGTGATGCTTTGCCAATAGTGTCCACAGTGATACGCGTGGGATAAAATATACTCTTCTGAGTCGAGGCTGTAGCTATACTCCAAGCTGTTCAGCCACTTATTTGGACTGGACACCTTTCAGCATTTAAACTGTTAAAATGATTATGAATGCATTATCCTTTGGCAGAATCAAGGTATTACAGTATACCAGGGTTTTTGAAAACTTTCTACTACACTTAGTTTTATGAATACATTTTTACTATGTAAGTTTTGAAGCAGGATATATATTTAGCTAGTCCATGGCATTTGCATATTGTTGAAACTAAAATAGGTTATTTTGCAAATGTTTAGTGGCTCGGCCGGGTAGAACTCCAGATATTGAAAGTGAAATGTATAGCAGCATAGAGCTACTGTGTGCTTTTGTATTTAAAGAATCACATCTCAATAGCAGTTGTATGTAGTTTGAAGGTCGTTTATCTTTTAAAAGTTAGAAGGATGTTGGACATACAACAAATATTACCTGGATTACAGGAACTAAAGACACGTTCAACAGTAGGAGTCCTGTGTCCTGTATCCTCCCCCTACAGAGCACTCCCCCTATAGAGCCATCATTTAGACAATATCTCTACACAAAAGGTGAATTACAAAGTACCCTACCCTAAAAACATAGCCTTACTAAAATGCATTTAAACCATGATACGTCATGTTTCAAAAGGTCTCATTAACATTACAGTGGCGGTTTGGAAGTGTTCCGCTAGTTCTACAACAGTAAAAAGTAATAAACTGGCTACTAGAGCTCTGGTGTGAATGTATCAGGTTAAACTGAAATCTCAACCAGTACTCGTTGAGATTTGGACCGAACCTAAGTTGCAAGGATGCTCATTTGCTATCTATTCACATTCAAGTATTTAAACCCAGCCAGACTTGTTGAAGTAGGCAAACTGCAATATTTGACACACAGCATTGAGATATATATATATATATTGTTATTCACAAAAACCGTCACATACTGTATGGGAAATTGGGAAAGTGGAAAAAAAATGTATGCAATACTTCCAATGCACATGCAGCTTTATATGGCTCGTGCAAACCAATATATGCAAGATGTAGTTGTATTTTCTGTAATGGGTTCCTCATTTTAATTTCAAACAATGATTTGTCGCTCTGCCAGGGAATCTGATATCACCAAGGAGAGGATCCAGATGATCCTGGCGTCTGGCGCTAACGTCATCCTGACTACTGGTGGCATCGATGACATGTGTCTCAAGTACTTTGTGGACGTTGGCGCCATGGCCGTCAGGAGGGTGCTCAAGAGGGACCTCAAACGCATTGCCAAGGCAACGGGAGGTAAGGCCCAAGTAGCTATGATTGTCTGGTGGTTCCTTTTGTTGTTTTGTCGTTTGTATGCTGAACATTAAGTTTTCTTAATGTGTGAAGTTCATTGCTTTTAATATATTTATGTTTGTCACATCTCAGCGACCATCTGCCCGTCCCTGACCAACCTGGAGGGAGAGGAGGCCTTCGAGATCACCATGCTGGGTCAGGCAGAGGAGGTGGTGCAGGAGCGCCTCTGCGATGATGAGCTTATCCTTATCAAGAAGTAGGAACCCTGGACGATGTCGTAGAACTAATTTCACATGAATGAAACGCTTGGCGTGGGTCTGCAACATTAACTGTTGTATGGAACCTTGGCATTCACGGAGGAACAATAGTTAAGGGGTACATGATCTACAAAGCAAGTTGGCTGTTATAATTTGATTCGCCCTGTTCAAAGAGCTGTGGCTTTAGCAAGTTCTTGTTTACAAATGTAACAGAAGTCCGACGAACGGCTCGTGGAAGGTGTTTCAGGAAACTGAAACTCTTGCCAGTGTTCCCATTTAAAATTTGCTGTGACGCTTGCCCAGTAGTGTACACAGTGATACGCGTGGGATAAAGTTTACCGGTCTGAGTGAAGGCTGCAGCTGCACTCTGAGCTGTCAGTCACTACTTGTGACGGGACACGTTGTCATTCAAAATGTTTGCCATAGTATATTGGATACTTAATGCCCTGACGGTTAACCGGATGTTTTGTTGACACATGCCTAGAAATCGGTCAGAATTGAGCACATTATGATCTAAGACGCCAAACGTATTGTAAAAACCTATGATAAGAGCCATTTGAAATGCTAGTTTAAATGAGGCTGAAAACATTGACATTTTGTGACATGCTTTATTGTCGTATGTGTGCCGCATGCTACCTGTGGAGCTGTTACGCAGGGGGGCAGAACAGCTAGGAGTTAGCTATATTTCCTAAATGGAAATAATCATCTTAAATAAATCTTTGTCAAGACGTGATGATGCAGTGGATCGGTCCTGCAAGCGTGTCGATCCGCTTGCTGAGTGAGCAAGCAGTTTGCGTGAGGGGCCTAGCGATCAAACTTGGTAAAGAAGGTTAAAACATAAGTACATAAAACCGCTGGATTATTGTTTCTTTAGTGTGAAACAAACTGAATTGGGTGACATTCGGTCTACGGTCTACAATGTTCCTCCATCTGCTGTCCAAAAGACCACATGGCACCCAAAATCAATTCATTCAGAGATGATTGGATTTGACGCTTTCTCAATGAACTGTCTTTGGCGGTAAGAATTTAGCTTTGGTGGACTGAGATTTTAGCGGCGGCAAAATATATCCTGTGGTAGGAAAAACCCGGCTGCTTCACCCGAAAGCAAATCACTGAAAACCTTTTTGAAGATTATTTTCTTTGAAGTCTTTGTGTTTGCAAAATCGACCTATAAGCCGCAGTGACAGTTTTGGTTCATAGAATCAAGATACAAGCCGCGGCTTTATTTATTTTAATGCGGTATTTGTGACCATCCCTAACTAGAACTAGACCAATTGATGTCATGCATGTTTCCAGGGAACGGGAAATAGTTTGCTTACCATTCAATGACAATGGTTTGCTGTTATTCCAGGGAGTCACCCATGGCAGTGCGTTGTCATAACTTTGTGTTTTGTCTCTTAGCACCAAAGCACGTACGTGCGCTTCAATCATTCTGCGCGGGGCCAACGACTTCATGTGTGACGAGATGGAGCGCTCTCTGCACGACGCCCTGTGCGTGGTCAAGCGGGTCCTGGAGTCCAAGTCTGTGGTGCCAGGAGGAGGCGCTGTGGAGGCAGCACTGTCCATCTACCTGGAGAACTATGCCACCAGCATGGTGAGCCCCCCCATCCCCCCTGTTGAATGACTCATGGGGATAATTCCTAGATCATAGAAAAGCAGTTACTCAGGATTTGAATCTTTATTTCAAGAAGTGGGGTGGATGCTTGCATAGTTTTTGCATTTAGGCTATGGCTAATTAGTGTCTTCTAATTGTGTCTTCAGGGTTCCCGGGAGCAGTTGGCCATTGCAGAGTTTGCCCGCTCCCTCCTGGTCATCCCCAAAACCCTGGCTGTGAACGCAGCACAGGACTCCACCGACTTGGTGGCCAAGCTTCGTGCTTTCCACAACGAAGCCCAGATCAACCCCGAACGCAAGAACCTCAAATGGTGAGTGGGTTGTCCAGCGAGTACTGGTCTACCAGTATGGAGCATCAAATCACATCTAGAGTCCTCTAGTGCATTTGATCTTAAAGGGACAACAGAAATGCGTAGCCTGCTTCTAATTATGTGAAGGGTAATCGAGGTGTGCACAACAGGGTTTTTATCCTACCTCGAATTGAGGCCAAGGAGGTACCATCCTGATCATGTGAAGACGTGTGTTTGTACAGCGCCTTCAACGAGCAAATTTGATCTTTTATTTTTCCTTGCCAGTTTTAACAGTGCCTTTCCTGGTGCTCTGGGCTGATTATGATACAGCGCCACCACATTGCCGCAATTGCAGTTACAAATGACAGAAATCCACATAGTACAACACTTTTCAGAGATGTTCACAATACATTTTTAACAAGTACAAGACGCATCTCAATTCTCTTGCACCAATGCCACTTTTTCATTACCGGTACTGATTTAGAGTACGCACATCTTTGAATATGCTGATATCGATCCGATACCAAGTAGTAAAAATAAACCATTAATAAACTGAATATTAAATAAATGGTGTGAGCGCCAAAGTACAGTCTGCATGGCAGTTAGTCCATGGCTTAAGATGGTGATGGGTGTATAATGTAGTGTACAGTTAGTCCAGGCTTAAGATGGTGATGGGTGCATAATGTAGTGTACAGTTAGTCCAGGCTTAAGATGGTGATGGGTGTATAATGTAGCGTACAGTTAGTCCAGGCTTAAGATGGTGATGGGTGTATAATGTAGCGTACAGTTAGTCCAGGCTTAAGATGGTGATGGGTGTATAATGTAGCGTACAGTTAGTCCATGGCTTAAGATGGTGATGGGTGTATAATGTAGCATACAGTTAGTCCAGGCTTAAGATGGTGATGGGTGTATAATGTAGTGTACAGTTAGTCCAGGCTTAAGATGGTGATGGGTGTATAATGTAGTGTACAGTTAGTCCAGGCTTAAGATAGTGATGGGTGTATAATGTAGCGTACAGTTAGTCCAGGCTTAAGATGGTGATGGGTGTATAATGTAGCGTACAGTTAGTCCAGGCTTAAGATGGTGATGGGTGTATAATGTAGTGTACAGTTAGTCCAGGCTTAAGATGGTGATGGGTGTATAATGTAGCGTACAGTTAGTCCAGGCTTAAGATGGTGATGGGTGTATAATGTAGCGTACAGTTAGTCCAGGCTTAAGATGGTGATGGGTGTATAATGTAGCGTACAGTTAGTCAAGGCTTAAGATGGTGATGGGTGTATAATGTAGTGTACAGTTAGTCCAGGCTTAAGATGGTGATGGGTGTATAATGTAGCGTAAGTTAGTCCATGGCTTAAGATGGTGATGGGTGTATAATGTAGCGTACAGTTAGTCCAGGCTTAAGATGGTGATGGGTGTATAATGTAGTGTACAGTTGTCACCTGGCCATGCGCAGCAGATGTGTTGGGTTACGCATGGTAATGGATCATATTTCCTCCCTGTTGAAGCGCCAAAATAAATAAAGATGGTCTGCCCATATCTCGAGTCCCAGTCAAGGCTCAAGACTTTAAGAAGATTCGAGTCGTTAACGCGAGTCTCAAGCTGAGGCACCAGTCAGTTTTTCTCAAAAGCGTGAGACGGCAGGAAATTTGAGGCGGCCGCCTCATTATTCTCTACTGGAAAAACCATGATTAAGCCTGATAATATGCAATCTATTTTCCCTCCAGCTACAAAGCCCAGCGGGTGACCAATTACAGTATACTTCCATTGCCAAGCGTGAACAATTACCGTACACTCATTACGGAGAAGGTGCAGCTAAATGAATCTACACAAAACAGAGTGGGGGGCGGGGATTTAGAGATCACCCACAGAGTATTTCCAAGACTGAGTTGATGGGCTGACTTTGAGGTGTATATTGGTATACCTTTTGATATTTTCAAGATGTACGGTAGGTGTGCAGTGGCTACATCCCTCTGTGATAGGTTATGGTTATTGGGTGTTTTAGATCCTGTTGTCCATCACTTAAAATGATGTTAAACTGGCTCAGGCATGTAGTGTTCTGTGGTTCTGGAACCTCACTCCATGGTACCGGGTTTTCTTGGTAGGATCGGTCTGGACCTGGTGAACGGCAAGCCCAGAGACAACCGCCAGGCAGGCGTGTACGAGCCCACCATGGTGAAGACCAAGAGCCTGAAGTTTGCCACGGAGGCCGCCATCACCATCCTGCGTATCGACGACCTCATCAAGCTCTTCCCCGAGCAGAAGGACGGCGGGCCCTCATACGGGGACGCCGTGGCATCCGGGTCTCTGGATGGTTAGAGGGCCCCCTGACCGCCAATCGCGTCCTTGTAGCGGTTGCAGAGCCACCTGAGGCCCTGCCACACATCCCCAAGTGTGTTGTACGTGTATTTATACGTAAGGAGCTTTAGACAGTCCTGTTGTCAATAGCGTAGGCCTGCACTTTGCTCGTTTAACTGTCCTTCACTCCTGCATCCATTTCGCTGCCTGTTATTGTGGGGATTGTAACAGATTTGTTTTGAACACTTGGAAATAAACCCTCAATGGTTGTAGACTGTTGATTTGTTAACTCAATTTGTCTGCTGTCTTTCTAAATTGCACTTTTATAATTTATTTGGGAAGAAAGCACCCAGGTTGAGATTAGGTTAGAATTGTTTATTCATATTTACATTATCCTTGGTAAACATTTTCCCTTTGCTATTATAATGGTACATAAGGTAAATAGGGTATTTGATTTAAAACTGGCTATTGACAGGAAACACTGCTGCAATGTAGAATAGGTGCAGTAACATCTGCACAAGGAAGTACTGATTTGAGATGAGAAGACATTGCCAAGACACTGAGGAGTGGAATGCTAGAGAAAGATGTAAACTCCTTTGGCACAATTCATTAAAAGTATGAATAATGGGGATTAGTTAGTATTTAAGAGGTGAAGAGTATTGTTTGGTTATGTGTTAAATATTTGCCCAGCTCTCCCTTTTACTATTGTCCATTTAAATATTTATTGTCAAAAGGCATTGGTTATTTGCTGTGAACCAAAGATCCCAGCTCTCCTTGAGGTTTCATTCGATGCTGAGTCATGTCTGCAGGTACCATTAACATTCTACTTGTCTACAAAAACCTGATCATTTCAACAATCGTGCTGGAAAAACTCACCAGGAGAAGAGATAACATAAGTAGCACATATGTCACAAGATAAGACCAGGTCTTTGATGGTAGAATGTGTGGTAACATCAATTAGTCCTGCCATGGGTACGCCTCAAGGACAGCCCCCGTAAATTAGTTCGTTTCCAGATAGTCTGTAAACAAATACGGTTACAATATCCCTTACAGCACAGTGATCTACACCCTCTCCACACACATTGCAATGCCCATCCCGCCTCCGATGCAGAGGGACGCCACGCCCTTCTTTCCTCCTGTCCTTTGGAGTGCGTGCAGCAGGGTGACCAGCACTCTGCAGCCGGACATGCCTATGGGATGGCCTAGAGAGATCGCTCCTCCACTCACGTTCACCTGGCGAGCACAAGGGAAATGTGTAAGGCAGTAGAGTTGATAGGACCGGATCAATCAAATGTTTGCTTCTTCATGCATTCCTCTGTTTTGTGAATTGTGAATTGTGGGGACTACTTATAATATAAAAAACATGGCTCACCTTGTCTGGATTCAGGCCTAGCTCTTTCACCACAGCGATTGACTGTGCAGCAAAAGCTTCGTTGATTTCAAAAAGGTCAACGTCCTCCAGCCTCCATCCTGCTTTCTCCACCTGGACCACAATCATAAATAAATGAATCGTACAAGAAGAATATAGATTCATTGAATTGTATTATGCTAAATTTCCAGTTCAGCTCTCACCGCTTTCCTAATGGCTGGTATGGGTCCAGTTCCCATTATTGATGGGTCAAGGCCAGCTTGAGCCCAACTGGAGATGCTGGCCATGGGTTTTAGGCCCCGCTTCTCAGCCTCTGATTGGCTCATAAGAACAGTTGCTGCTGCTCCATCATTTATACCTAGCAACAACAAAAAAAGAAAACATAAGCTACAGTTAACCTCAACAAAGCGATGGCAGCCAATTGATTCGGCTGACACTTCGTTTACATCATGTCTGGCATGTGTACCTGAGGCGTTGCCGGCGGTAACGGTTCCACTGCTGTCCTTGATAAAGTAGGGTCTAAGCTTGGCCATGGCCTCCATGCTGCTGCCATGGCGAGGAAACTCGTCTGCCTTCACCTCCACGGGACCTAAGGGAAAGATGTAGCAACTCCTATTAAACACTGTTCCAGATGTAATAGACGATGCATGTAAACATAGTTTCGGTTTCAGGAAAGCGGCCCTTGCCTTTTCTGGACGGCACCAAGACCGAGACAATCTCTGCTTCAAAATGTCCCGCCTTCTGAGCAGCCTCGGTTTTTTTCTGCGAATGGACTGCAAACTTGTCCTGCTCTTCTCGACTAATGCTCCACTTCTCGGCCACATTCTCGGCTGGTAAAGAATTAAAAAAAAGGGCAGTTTAAGTGGCGGCCTTCCAAGTAGTCGCGTCTTCGGCAAAGAGCGCATTGCTGGTCGTAGTTCATTGCTGCATAGGCAAGGAAATCCATAGCAAACCCTTGTCAACACTGGCGGCTCAGTGTTGAGTGTGTAGCTCTGTACACCAGTGCAGGCTGTCCTCACCTGTTATGCCCATGTGGTATCCGTGGAAGGCGTCTGTCAGGCCGTCGGCCACCATGGAGTCCTGCAGAGCGGCGTCGCCCATCTTCACCCCTGCCCTCATCTGCAGCGTGTGGGGGGCCTTGGGGAGAAGCACAGACCGTTCATGATCAGACACCCAGGCGGTAGGGACACCTTTCGTTTGTCTTATCGACACGTGCGCTTTTAGAGACTTGCCACACCCACCCTGCTCATGCTCTCCATGCCCCCCGCCACCACCACAGCCGAGTCTCCGGTCTGGATGGCCTGGGCCCCGAGGCACACGGCTTTCAGCCCTGACCCGCACACCATCTGGCAGCTCCAGGCGGGCACAGGGTACGGGATGCCCGCCTTGACGCTTGCCTGCCGTGCTGGGTTCTGCCCATGACCTGGTTTAGGACAGGACGGGGACCCCAAAAAAAGGTAAATGACTTCTACGGTCTATTTTAGCACATGCTTTTATCCACAAGCGGTTTGCAGTGTTCTTCTCGTTTGTATACATCATAAGTGGGCAGGTAGGGGTTAGGCGTCTTTGCTAACGGGCGCCTACAGGTAGACTGCAGACATTGGAGATTGAATCTAGAACCTTTCGGCTGGGAGTCAAGCACTCTCAACCACCAGTGCCCGCCCCAGGATTGCCCTGTTCACAACGATCCCATTGTATCTCTGTGATGTCGTCAGCTTTACCTGCTGTTAGCACATGTCCCATGATAACCTCTGAGACCTCCTCTGGCCTCAGCCCAGCCCTTGTCAGGACGTCCTTGATCACCACGGAGCACAAGTCATGCAGAGGTACCGTGGACAGAGCACCGTTGAAGGAGCCTTAGCGAAGAAAAAAAAAAGCTTTTGTTATTTATGTTATCCTTAAACGGTCCTAGTCTTTAAATAAACTCAAGAGTGCACAAAGACTAAATCAACAATCAAAAGGCACTGTAAACATAACGATGGTGGTTATAATTAACACTTAGTTATTGTATAATTAAACCAAACAGGTAATACTACGTACGGTAAATAGTTATATCAATAGATCAGTTATAAACAATAGATTCAAGTGGTAAATGACTTGAATGCATCAAATAAGTTGAACGAGTTTGCATGTCACTGTCAATAGAGCTATTACGACCGGTCGCACTACAACGGCTCAGCCAATCGCTGCCATGAATGCTATCAGTACAGGTTGACCGGCCAATCGGCGTACCGCAGGAGCAAACACAACCTAATTAAACCATAAAAATACGCATTTTTTTTTAACCAAAAGGCCGAATGGACTACAAATAATTATTAGTTTGCTTATCTTTATTTGTTTCGCCATTGTCTGCCAATTACAACGAAGCGAACAACTACAGCAGGGCAATATTGTAGTCACATACTTATTAAAAAATAACAATTATTACGATGAACAAAATATAACGTTAGCGATATTGTACTCTACCAATTGCTGTCCTTGCAGCGGAGACTATGACAACTGTTTCAGTATTCATTTTAGAAAGATGCTTCGGGCTGCTTCCGCGTCGGACTGCTGCTGGGGTTCTTCTCCGGTGCGACTGGTTGGTGCACCAAGGCTGTGGACTGCAGCGCTCCACACACCGGTGAAGTCGCACAATGCACGACTGTAGAAACCAGCGCCACCGTGCGACCAGGAAGACCTTTCCCCCGGAAAGCGTCATTGGTACAGCGGTTTTTTATTCAACATCCCTGCTAAAAGCTTATTTTTTATTGCCAATTGTGTCCTTTATTGGTAGGTTTTTAACAAATGATTCTTCACAATACTATTAAAAGTATTTATTGATATTTGGTCAATACATGAAAAGGATTGAAGTCAGAATAATATGAACAAGGTACTTTGCATATAAACTACACACAAGTCAAACAGAATCTATTCAACAGGAAACTCCTTTAAAAAAAGAAAATGTAAAAAAGAAAACCACCAACATCTTCAAAAAAAAAAAAATGAAGAAAATTTAACTTTGCAAAGCTACTGTGATTTAGTGAAATGGTCATTTGCAGACTTACTGACAATGGGTTACGCCGGTTCATTTTCAGATAATCAAGCAATAGAGGAAAAAATAAAATCGAATCTTGAACATATACCTGCTCAAATTGAGTTGACCAACATTACCCAGTCATGTAACATTCCTGCTTAACAACAAAAATGGGGCAGAGGCCTCACAAAAGAATAGGGGAGCGGGTGCAAACGGAGTCGTTTCCTGGACAACAGCACTGTTACATACTAAGCCTTTGTGATCATGTTTTGTATTAAAAAAAAAAGAGAAAAAAACAGGACCTTAAGATGTGTAATACAAAGTACATACACCGTACACTACAAAACCGCGCCGCTGCTCGCGCCCGAGTCCAGGCCGTTCTGAGCGTGCCGCGACCCCGCAGTCCTGCTGCCCTTGACCACCGGCGTAGCCTTGTGCTCCTGCGGGTCCGTGTTGGAGTCCGTGTCGTTTGAGTGCTGGGTCAGGGACGTCTCGCTGCCCGTCGGCGAGTCCACGCTCTCGTACCCGGCGCTAAGCTGGCTGCCGAATCCGCCTGCCCGTCCTCCCCCGCCCGCCTGGCTCCCGGCCGCCTCTTCTTCCGAGCGCCGCGGCCGCTTGGCGTCACTTTCACCGGGGCTGGAGGCCGCGGGGGACATGGGGAAGTCTTCCTCGGTGCTGCTGACCTCGCGGTACAGGCTGGGCGTGGCGGTGTCGCTGCGCTGGGAGGAGTTGCCGTTGCTGGGTCCGTTGGAGACTCTCCCTCCATAGTCTTTGCCCGGGGGGTCTGAGGGCACGGCGGGCTGCTGGCCAGAGTTCTCTGCGGAGGAGTGGGAGGCGCAGGGGGACAGCCTGCTGGGGCGGCGGCGGCGGCCGGGTTGCCGGGGCCGACTGACAGCTGCTGGCGGGTTTCCTTGAGCTGCTGCTGCAGCACCAGGATGGTGCTCTGCATGCCCTCCACCTCCTCATCTAGCTGGATTATAAAGTCATTCAGCTCTGGAGGGGGAAGGAAGCCACACAAGGAACAAAGTCAGAAGTCTTCAAGCTGACCAGGGAAAAAAATCATCGAAAAAAAAAAAAGAGGAACAAAAAATGTGCGGGAAGGACGTGAGCGGTCGCCAAGGCTAGCATGTTACCATCTTGGCTGCTCTTTAGCTCCTCGCTGTACTTCTTCTGCAGGGCCAGCTCGGCCTCCAGCTGGGCGATGCGTCCCTGGGAGAGCTGGCGGCCCAGCTCCTGGTTCTCCTGGATCAGCATGCGACACTTGGCCATCAGCTTCTTGCCCGTCTGGCTGCAAGGGAGATAAGTCTCACATCACACAGTGAACCAGCAGACAGAGCGTGTCCAGAGGTAACAGAGCAGGACGGCCTACTGTCTCCCAATGACTTGGCCTCTCCACCAATACTAATCTAATAAGAACAACTGTAAAGAGTGTTAATCCATCTAAAGTCTTGACAAGACTCGACCGGGTACATCTACCATGTCGTCCTACTATAGAAAGGTACATATACCATGTCGCACCGAGCAAAACCTGAAATTATTTCCCAATTTGTTCAAATTCTCGTGGATTCCTTCTGACTAGGTTTAAAAATAAATTCAGTAGCATTACCACAGTAAAACTGAAATGAACAAACTAGGCCATCCGTTAACTATACTATGACCCTAAATAAATATACACGGCCCACATCTCTAATATGTTCAAGTACAGTGTGAGTAGGTTGGAGCATTCTAGTATGGGATCTTAAAGCAATTGAGCCACAAAACAACCCTCAAATTTAACACTGGCTGGAGCGCTGCATTCAGATAATGAGTATAAAATAGCTTTGAAAGCACCAATAATTACAAACACAAAGTACAAGCTATACTGTGAAAGACACACCCTGAGCCCACGGACAGGATGAAAACAGGAAAGCCCAACAGTGACTTAAAGGATAAAGAATCCACCCTGAACTGCAATAACGTTTAAACATAAAACATAAATAAAATCATGAGCACTAAAAACTGGAAACTTCCAATGCCATCTCACATTAGACCCAATGGCATAGTTAACATTGCCACAGTCTTTCTAGCATAGTGTGGACTATGTGCTAAAATGGAGTTGCAGACAAAGCTGAAAAGTAAGAATCTCATGTTATGGTTTTAAAAACATGCATGCGGCCATCTTATCTAGAAAAAGATATGCTAGGCATCATAATGTATCTCATGATTTAGGTATAGAAGGGATCTTTTCCAGTGTTTATCGTTAACTTATCACACTAGAGGTCATATTAAAAACTAGTCATGATTGTATGAGTGCATTAACATTACATTCACATACTATCACCTATAAGACAAATGTGTTAAAAATCTGTTTTTTAAAGTACAGTACTGATGGATTACCACATTGGTGAGAATGAAAACTAGATGGGGCTGCTAGTAATGACTGAGGGGTGGATTGTGACGTCAATCACAAAAATATACAGATGTATACAATTAATACATTTGCACCAACTTGTAACATTGCTTGGTTTAGACATTTGCATTTAACAAGAGCACTCGCACCTACAGCAGTGTGTCCCATTGAAGGCTTGGCAAGGCTAGACCTCGTAAAGCTCAATTCATTAGATCTTCTAGCACTTTTACATTGCAGTCAGTAAGAGCAGAAAAATGCTTTCGTGCCAATTGTTCTAGATTGTTCACACACTGCAGTGAGTGCAGAGGGGCTTTAGGGAATAAAGAGAAAAAGGAAATGAACAGCAACATCAACAACAACAACAACAAAAGAATAAGTCACAAAGAAAACATGGAAATACACTCTACCCGTGTGTCGGCCTGTGTTCAGAGACACGGGCTGTCGGACCGTCGAGCCTCAACCATAGTCCCTTCAGGACTGGGGGTCTGGCTCCGCCTCCACAGTCTTAAGCATTCTATTGGCTCCTCCCCAACAGTCTTAAGCATTCTATTGGCTCCTCCCCAACAGTCTTATATCATCACTACCGGCTCATCCCCCAAAGTCTCAGAACTTATCCTAAAACCTTTTTTGTTATTGCAAATTATTGCAATGTACTCTAGACTGTGTCCCATGATGTCTTTAAAAAAGGTTCTCAGGCAACCTGTCCCACAGTCTTTTACAAAGTGGTACGGGGACAGTCTTTCAAGAGTTCAACTGCTGATTTAGGCCTAGGAAAGCCGCTTGCTTCAGCCAGGATTCCCTCCCCCAAGACTGACTCAATCTCCACCACAACTCCATCTATATTTAATAGTCAACTGTCTGGTCTGGGTTTGGGGGCATATCCATGTTGGAAGTGAGTGACCACCTCTTCACAACAAACAGTCCCGACTCCTTCAGGCCCTTGGATGATGAGGGGTTAACGGGGGTGGGAAGGGGGAAGAGATCTGAAAACACAAGTGTCACCTGACCATACTGTCTTTTTTTTTCATGTTACATTATGTGATATGTAGCTGGCACAGTGCAAGAGTACATAAAAAACCCAACATGGCAGTTTGTTTCTGCAGTGTCTGGCTTTCAGTAAAAGTCTGAGTCTCGTGGGGAGTACCTCTGCCTCCCCTCCACCTTTAGTTCCTGCATGCCTGCAGTGAGAGTGGGGTCGTGAGGAGGTCTTGACTTTTGTTTTTGGGAGGGGAGTTATTTTTTGGTTTGTTTTTTTGATTGTCTTTACCTATCAGGTGTAAATTTCCAGGCACTCAGTTCATTTTGGGCCTGCTCCAGTTTGTCTTTAGTCTGTTCCAGTTCGCCCTTCATTTTGAGGAAAAACAAGTTGATGGCCGGGTCCACCATGGACGTTCGCAACTGGGCGGCACTCGGCTGCTGGACTTGCTTGAGGTACTGGATCTGGGTCTGCAGAGTGGGAGAAAAGGGCCGTCAGTACAAGCACAACACAGGACTACAAACGTGGTAGTTACAGCTCCAGCCCCTCATCCTATTCCTTTTAATCAATCAGCATCTAGAAGCCTCAACCAGAAGCCACATCATATTCGCCATTTGTGTTCATCAAGGTTATCCAATAGTGTTTCAAGCCAGGGTCACAAGTTGGAAATATCAATGACATGTTAGCGATAGACCCGTTCATCCAGAAAACAGGCAGTCAATTTTAATGAAAGCAACCATCCTTTAACGCAAGCATATAACCTGCTCTCCCAGGAAAAGTGGAGGCGCAAACTAAATCTGCTGCCAAGAAGGAACATATACTCAGAAATCAATCACATCTGACTACACCTCCAAAGACAGTAGATGGGCACCAATACTTCCATTGCTCACAAGCTCAATTCACAATAGGGCTTCACTCCACAAACACTCCCCCTCAGCTATCATTTTTTCAGAGCAGACAATGCTAACTAATGCATTACCGTGCAATAAATAAAACAAAATTATAAAAGAGGATACTGGCAGGTCACTATTTACATCAAATCGCATAAAAAGAGAACCAGCCCGACCCCTGCAAACAAACTGGATGGAACTCAGCTGGCACAGGGCAACGATTAATGGCAAGAGTGGCAACTGCAGGCATTAAGTAACTAGGGGATCCACTGAAACGCCAATCTCATAAAAGCAGAAAGGGGACCAACAGCCACAGGCTTTTTATAGACCTTTATGACTTATGTGGTGCAGAGCAAGGTCATTATAATAATAGGTCCGCAGTGACAGCAAAAGGTACATCAACAAACTGCAAGGAAGAATACACAGCTTATTACAACTTTGTGATTATCAATAATAATTGTCGCACATTAATGGCCCGACTTCTTTTGCCTACTATTCAATTTCTGCTGTTGAATGGGCATGATTGGCTTCAGCAAACCACAGGTGTAGGTCATCTGCAGAAATGACAGCAGATGCTCTAATAAGCGGCACACGAGTTAGATGAAGAAGCACATACCGTGCATTCTTGCATCTCCTGCTCCTTGGTGGCAAGCCTCATGACCAGGATGTTCTCCCTGCGTGCTGACTCCTGCTGCTGCTGCTTCAGCTTCTCCTCAGACTCCTTCAGTCCCGTCACATCATTGGCTATGACGATGCACAGAGAAAAATACCATGCATTAGAATATGGGAGCTAGTCGTGGGACCTGCTGAAACAGTCACAGACATGAACTATTAAATCAGCATAACGTACATGGACATAACGTTCCATGTAACGTACATGGAATAGTTTGAGTTTACTTTAAAAAAGAAAAAAGCGTTGCACTCACAACTCAAGTCAGCATATTTTGCCTCGAGGACCTGGACATAGGTTTCATGTTGTTTCCACCTATAAAAAAAGAAAAGAGAAAGATAAAACGATTGAACCCAGTGTTAAACAGAAGCTCCGTAACCACACTAGTTCACAGCCCGGCGATGTTGCGGTTACCTACCTGACACACAACTCTTCCCTGGTCAGTGTCTTCATGTCGGACTCACTGAGACGAACCTAGACGAACAGAGAGCCGATGCATCAATGGAAAGGCCCTCGGCGCCACAGCACACGTTACTGCGTGTGTAGGCCGGATTTAAAACGGGTATTTTAATCGCTGAAGCGTATAAAAACAACTCACCTTCTTCGGGAGAGGCTCCTCGGTCATTATGAACTCTGCAAAACATAATAAAAAAAGAAGAAGGTATAAATGTATCACAACCGAGTAGCTATAACGCTATGCTCGAGTCCAAAGACTTCCAACATGTTCTGTTTACGTGGTCATGTTGGCGAACAAGATAGCCTGTCAAATAGTGGCGGAAAGTTTGGAAGACACATTATATTCATATAGTACATCTCAAAGATAAAGAAATACACACTATAAAATCCAGTGACGTGCCGTGATAGACTGGACGGACGTCTGCGTGGAGGCGCGTGCGTGCAGTGCACAGGATCACTAAATGTAAAAAACGTGTACTCCAAATACGTATTAACTACATTTTAAACGCATGTTCAACACACGCTGCGTATGGCATAGCTTAACAAGTTCGTCAGTGTTCAGGCCGAACAGCGTGTAAATATTGGCTCCGTTTCGGCTTCTTGTTATCACAAAATGGCGGTGAAGGAAAAGGCTCCCTCCCTGGCGCTCCTTTTCCTGAAACTAGCGGACTGCTGCTAGCTGATTATCGCTCCACTTACCCGATCAGTTTCCTACAGATCTGTACAGTCAGGTCCAATAATTGACGATCGAACGCGAAGTACAGCCACCGTGTTGATTGTAGGTGTAGCTAGTTGTTATGTCCGTGTGTCGATACGGACGCCATCATAATTAGCAGAAAAAGATATGGCAGCCGCAGAAAGCCCAATGCGCCGTAGCTGTCCTTCGCCCGCACTTGCTGTGCTGCAGAGCACTACCTCCTGTGAAGGGGCGGAGCGAAGCTCACATGATTATTCACTCTGTATGAGTTTGAGCCTTTTCCTAGGATTAGCAGGGTGACATAATAATAGTTCTTTTTTAATGGCATGTTGCATCCACGTTATCAATAAGAAACACTGCTTGAATGTTTAACCAGCAACCAATTTACATAATCTTCATCGATATCTTTATTATTATTATTAACAGTTGGACAAAAATAAAACAAACCCAAGTTTATTATTTATAATCACATCGCTGTTTCTAATATGACTTTCATAGACCCTGCATTTAAAATATGGTTTGTGAGAATGAAATCAGAGGTTAAGTGTAATTTGTTGTTTTTACACATATATTTTAGTCATAGATGGACTGCCCACCCCTGCCTCGTGAAAATGGTTCGCTCCGCTAACTTGAGGTAGCATTTTCAAGGGCAGCAACTGTGTGAATGAACTTGTGCCTCCAGTACTGTGGAGTCTGAATACTGTGATCATGCTCGGCAGAGTTGGCCAAATGCACAGGTAAATCTAATGTCACCGTAGGATGTAACGCAAATGGTTTTTTTTAAGGAGCATTGTGAAATCAAGACAAATACTATTATAGCTGTTCATGAATCTCAGAAACACGAGACTTGGCTAGGTCGCCTGAATGCTATTGTAGCCTAGCATCACACATAGGTTATCTTGGGATCATTCAAATGCATTTGACAACTTTTAAACGTGTCCGCCTAGTCAAATAGCAATACAAACGTACCACGTAAATTGTCACGGTTTGATTAGATAAGATGATGCATTCATTGTTTCAACAAGATAGGAACCTTGGGAGTCCCAGCACTATAACAGCAGATACGGAACATACGCAGTTGAAACAGAATATAGCTATTATGGGGAAATGTAAAGTTACGTAAAAAATAAAAGAGTAATCAGAACTTAATATGTACTGAAATATTATGTTTTCCCTCCTTCCACTCTTTTTCTTTGGAAAAACACTTGGAAGTCTCCTTTATTAAGATGCTTAATGTTCTGTTTGTATACTAACACTATCCCTTACAAACCATTACAAAATAAATAAATGCCCAATCTATATTGTTGGTTCAGTCTTATTCCGGTACTGATGTTGCTATAGATTATACAAGGTTTCTAATATGTATTGGGTTTTTAGGTGCACTGCCACCTTAAGCAAAGCGGTAGGCCAGGTAGTGTCCGTCAGACAGAAGCACGTGCTCCCCGATCTGACCTACGACTACGCTGCCCTGGAGCCCCACCTCAACGCGGAGATCATGCAGCTGCACCACAGCAAGCATCACGCCACCTATGTCAACAACCTCAACGTTACAGAGGAGAAGTATCAGGAAGCACTTGCAAAGGGTATTTACCTTCGTCACATGATGTGCATGTACTATTAAGTCATCAAGGGGGGTTCCGAACCATTTGCAAGCATATCGCTGGGCGTTGCAGTAATACATGATACATTAAATCGTCACAATTATGTGTAGGAGTTCTATACATGTTTTAGCACTTGGAATAGCTGATTGATCTCTTCATTTGCGTAATTCAGGAGATGTGACTGCACAGGTTGCCCTGCAGCCTGCCTTGAAGTTCAATGGAGGAGGCCACATCAATCACACCATCTTCTGGACAAACCTCTCTCCCAATGGTGGGGGAGAGCCACAAGGTGAGGGAGAATCACTGTTTCATATTATAACGGTCCAGGGATTAGCGTCAACAGAGTGGACTTTATGCTTTCGAAACTGAAACAATGACTTTCAAGTTGAACTCTAGATTATTATGAACGTTATGTGTGACAGTGTGGGGTACTTGCATGGTTCTGCCCTGTTTTAAAAGCACCCTGAGTGTCGATTTAAAATAATAAATACCGTTATGTAAATCATGCAGCTCCCCATTGACCACCATCTCGGTGCCCTCAGGTGAGTTGATGGCAGCCATCAAGCGAGACTTTGGCTCTTTCCAGACGATGAAGGAGAAGATGTCCGCCGCCACCGTGGCAGTGCAGGGCTCCGGCTGGGGGTGGCTGGGCTACGACAAGGACAGCGGCAGACTGCGCGTGGCAGCCTGCGCCAACCAGGACCCACTTCAAGGGACCACAGGTTAGCTTTCCAAATGGCTACGTTCACATACTTCTTAAATAACTCGTTGAAGCTAAGCAGGCATGCGTACTGGTTCATATACTTTAAGTTAAATCAAGAACTACGTTTTGGAACTTCATTTACTTTCCACTTGTTTAAATAGTCAACGTAATATGAATTCGCAAACAGCCTACCAGAGGTACTGAAGAGATAACAATCTGGCAATATAAAAAAGATATAATCTTGTAACATTTTTTTTTGTATATCAGCTCCTCTATAGTCTAAAATTAACTTATCTTTTAATAAACATTTTGCCTGAGTGGAAGACGCCACCGGCTAAGCCATTGTTTAATATGTAACCCTGAATTATTTGACCTGCCAAATGGTCAAATCTGGCCACCGTTAACCTTTTTAAATAAAATGTTTTAATCTAGGTATCTAAACATGGTGCGTTCTACTGCAGTTGTGCGTACGGAAAGCACTGTAGAAAGCAGACGTGCTTGGCGGATCTTCACAGTCAGTCCTCTCTCGGTGATTTGCGTAGGTCTCGTTCCCCTGCTTGGCATCGACGTGTGGGAGCATGCCTACTACCTTCAGTACAAGAACGTACGGCCCGACTACGTGAAGGCCATCTGGAATGTCGTCGACTGGGAGAATGTCGGCGAGCGTCTCCAGGCCGCTAAAAAGTAGCCCCCTCAACCATCCCCGCACAGCCCCCTCACTCGGCGGAACCGGGTCAGGTGGGCTTCACACTGATGGGAGGGGTTGGAACAACGCTAAGGAATCGCTTAACGCACAATGTGAAGCTAATTAATGTTGGCAGTATAGAACAACACAATCCCAAAAGGTTGAAGGCATTTGACGCGCGTTCCAGGTTTACCGACCGCGCGTGAGTCACTGGGCTGGCTCTTGGATTTGTACACCGATAGCACTCTCTATACTACGTGTTGGAAAACCAAACCACAAACATGTATAGCCCCGTGAGTTCTGTTGTGGTTGTCTCAGCTTGCTTAAAATCCTATTATTTGATTCAGTTTTTGATGTATTATAATAAAGATATAGGAATTGAATTAAGCTCTGTATGTGTCTACATATCATTATTGTTATTATTATGCTTATTACTACTACTTTTGAATTTTGATGATGATGTTGGACTTTTGAATGTCTTTTTTATACACCCAAAGTGCTTTACAAGAAAATATATATAAAACAAATGCTGACTACTACTTCACCACATGTTCAATGTTTGTAAGCTTCTTTCTACACTAAGCGAGAGCAACCAACCAGCATCAAATTTAAATGTGGATATCTGAAATGCTGAATTAAAAATGTGCACGTCATTAATTGATATATTTTATTTAATGTGGTTGTCTCGAGAGTTTATAGTTCAATCCAATATATTGAAGCGATCATAATTATAGGATAACAGTACAACCTCCAGGTGGCAGTGTTCTCCAATGTTTTCATCTGTGTTCATTTGGATTAACTCATCCTCTACATTTATTTTATAATATATAATATCTAAATTACCTGGAATTCTAAAACAAATACGTTTCTGTCAAATTTAGGCTAATTGCTTTACTTGATAAATATAAAGGGCGCTAGGTGTACATTTACATGACAACTTTCAAGAGGATGATGCTGATTTAATGTTTTTCAGTAGCAAATGCTTTTAAGCTTTTAAGGACATCTTTGGACATATTGCCGAGGCTTTATGTGAACTAAATGTCAACTGAAATGTGACACTCCCTGCACAGAGGGGAAATTTTATGTTGCAAAAAATGAAGTTCCAATTGAATTCAGACTTCTGTCCATTTACTGTATTTCACCTTGTCATCGTAGGTCAGTCAATTAAATCAATTAAGACAATTTAAGTACTTTGATGTTTGTGTGTGAGTTTACAAGCGCAATTTTAATTGGTCCAAGCTGTTTGAGCATGACTGCCATCAGGCCGCCCGTCAAATGTTAGGAGTAGTTGGTCACTCAGAATGAACTTCCAATTCTTCATGTCCCACCCTCTTCCTCTTTTGGTGTTTGGGATCGTGACTGTAGCAAAGTCCAAGCTACACGCCACCTAGGTGGCTGCCATACTCCACCTGGGTGACTTTTCTTGGGCTCCTCCAAACAAAGGACACAGGGTGGTGATGTTAAACCAGTTTATTGCCAAGGTTGAGTATATTGATACAAACAGATGGTGATCCATGCTGCCATGTAGGAGATCTACCTGAGTGTGTGGTGATGGCTGGTTTAACCTGTGCACACTGATTGCTCAATGTGCAACAGGTGTGCAGCCTCACCCAGCTCCAGACTCCAATCAGTCTGACTCGGGCCAGGTGAGGCTGCTTAAACCAGCCACCATCCACACACACTCCCACAGTGACCTTGGAGAGATCTGCTGTGCCAGTTGATGTCGCAAGAACAACCCCTCAACGATGCCACCTTTACACGATGCCTACAGGTAGCCTGCTCATGGATCATTCAAAGCAAGAAATGGGTTCACTTTGTTTTGTATGATTTATACTTTTTTCTTGTTGCAAAACAAATAGTTTGCCTTTTCTGTTGTATGCCAATACAATGTCTGCATATACTATGTGCTTCACCTTGGTTTCATGGGGTGTATATAATGACAGATCCTCTCGAAAAGAATGCAAGGGACAAAATGGGATCTTGCTTTGATCCACCTTTTTAGTGCATAAACAACCTAACTTTACTGCACCATGCTATAAACAGACAAGCTAAAACACCATTTCAATTAGAAGACAGTTTAAGTTTTTCGGCCTGCCTTTGAAACTGAAGTCTTCTCTGGATGATGGTATGTCTAAATGTAGCTATTAATTTCCTCTATAAAAGGCTGGGTGTACCAAAAGTATTATCCCTTTTTTCTCATGAAACATTGAAGAGCTTGCTCAGAATAGAGCTGCTTAACCTCTGAACGAAGTGCTGAGGGAAGTATAGCTAATGTCTCAGGCAGATTTCCACTCTAATTATGTTGATATTCACAAACCCGCATTACCAACAAATCATGCTCCACAAATGAACCTATACATTCTAGTTCCCTCCAGGTTTTGCATATTGCAAATTGTTAAAACAAATGTTTGTTTAACTATACAACTTTTGAATTAAACATATTTGAATAAGAAATCTTAATTGGCTGCAAAGTACAATCGATTCTTTTTTTTTTTTTTTTTTTTTTGTTTGGTAACATTATTTCCACTTTCATGTAACACACACACTTTAGCAGACAGTCTTGTGTTACTGTGGTTTTTCAATGCATCTGGAAAAGCAGTGAGCGGCAGTGTCTGCCATGCTCACTGATTCCATGCTGTGTTCCTAACTGTCCACATTATGGCTTGGAAACATCTCATAGTCTTGAGATGTGTGTACTTAACCCTGCTGATCGATGTTTTGATGAGCAGTATGAGTTGACAAAGAGAGAAAAATACATGCCAGCTCACAAGAATGTAACTATTGTATTAACAATTTATAGTTGTTCTTGTGTCTGAAAACCATTTCTCGGTTAACATTGGCTTGGGTTTCGGAAGGTCATTAAAACTATACTCTACTTGGTATTTGTACTTTTCATACTTTCAGACAATTCTGTTCCCTTTGTCATCTGTCGGTCTGTCTGTTGGTTGTATGGAAAGCATTTGGTCATTATTTGAATATGTGAGTCCACACGTTGAGTCTGTAGTTTGACAGTTGAGATTGACATCTGTGCCGTCCCATAATGGCCAATCAGATCTTGTACATATTCTGAACTGTGGCCATAAGATCTAGTAACAAGTAGAAATTCTTCTGTCTGTCTGTCTGTCCTGGAGCCTCTTGCCCACCTGCTGTGCAGTCCCTTGCCCTTCACTGCAAACGCTGTTTTCCAAATCAAGTGTCCGCAAAGCCTCCTTTTTATTCTTCAATGAAACGCAAGCATGACGCATGGGCCCCTGCTCTGCAACAGGACCTAGTAGTGGGAGAGGGATGCTACATGCAAGGGCACGTAGCACAGCCAGAGGTTGTAATGAGGGGGGGGGGGGTGATGGCACTGGATGGACAAATCGTTTGTCCTGCCAAACCCCGGTGCCCTTGGTGTTGAAAATGAGGGGCCAGGTGGACAAGCAAGCTCCTCCGAGAGTGTGGCGTAATGGATGCATGCGTTTCATTAACACGTTGTGCGTCGGCTGTCTGTGTGTATGTGTGTATCACTGTGTAGCGTTGTATCTTTTTGAACATCCAAGTGCCGAGAGTTGCTCTCTGTTTGCTTAATTCCTGCATCGGCTTTCTAAAAATACTCTTTGCCTTGTATGGATTTGAAACTTAACAGCAGTTTGTTGCCATACAGTTGAGCAGAAAAGCAATTACATAGCTGCAATTTCTGATTATTTGCAATATCTTTCAACATCAGTTATATTCAACTATTTTCTCTACAGCAATTGCATGCACTTCTAGGAAGACCATAAGTAACCAGGTTCATGGAATACGTCCATACTTTCCAAAAAAACACATGCTTGGACAACGTCAGCTTTGATCTTGTAAACAGAGCCATCAGTTTTGTGTTAGCTTGCCTTTCACAGTTGTGTTCCCTGATATTAC
This sequence comes from Lota lota, assembly GCA_026745465.1. NCBI lineage: Eukaryota > Metazoa > Chordata > Actinopteri > Gadiformes > Lotidae > Lota > Lota lota. Next base: position 151,204 of record JACYXH010000073.1, on the reverse strand, counting down.
TGCTGCTACACTGACTCTGTTGCAGTCTGCAAATTCTAATAAGACGACATGCACTTTTTAGGAATTCCATTGTTTCGAGTAAGGACACACATATTCCATTTCCCATCCAAAGCCATGGAGTCATGAGGGGGAGCTAAAGTGTTGTGTTGGAGTCTCACTGAGAGGATCTGCAGTCTTCACACCCGTGAGGCCGTGAACGGTGATTTCAATAATTGTTCGTACTGCTGCACCGTCACCTCTGGATTGGATTGTTTTACTTGTGAGTCACTTGCACTTAGAAATGGGTTTGAATTAAGAAGCGTGTCTATGAATGGGATATATCATGTAGGCAGAAGGTGTGTGTGTGTGTGTGTGTGTGTGTGTGTGTGTGTGTGTGTGTGTGTGTGTGTGTGTGTGTGTGTGTGTGTGTGTGTGTGTGTGTGTGTGTGTGTGTGTGTGTGTGTGTGTGTGTGTGTGCGCACATTCCGCGTACACTGAGGCTCAATTGTATATGTGACACGAGTGTGCGCATTTGTTTGTGCTCTTTTTCCTACTCTCCGTTCCCTCTTGCTCGCTCTCTCATCTCTGTCATTATGTTCTATTTTCTGAAGCGTCCTTCTTCCTTTCCTTCTCTGTATTATTCATCTTGGTAATTGGGCCTCTTGGAACAAGGAGACAGCTCTCCCAATGGATTTAATCAAGTGAATGCAGGAGAAAGGAGAGGTGCTGTGTGTTTTGCCAAAGTTCTCCTCTCTGCTCTATTGTGCGAGCCAGAGCCCGGAGCCCGGATGCTGCCGGTTGGCCTGGCCCAGCAGGATGTCAGGACCGCTGTAGACGGGTGGGAGTGTTGAGGCTATGGAGGACGCCCGTAGACAGGATATGGTAATGCCAAGAGGGTGCTGCTGCCATGTGCTGTGGAATTGTTCTTTCCTGTCTCGGTGTGTGTGTGTGTGTGTGTGTGTGTGTGTGTGTGTGTGTGTGTGAGAATAGGAAATGAAAAATCAAAGTACGTATTATAGTATTTCAACAGGCTAGCAGCCAGAGGTTGTAAAGTACATGTAGGATGTAAAATGAGTCTTTAGAGCAGGGTTTTCATGCACTTCATCATCGTCCTCTTTGTTGTCATCACCTCCACAATGTCTGCTTGTAAATCCTATTTTCAAAACAAAAGCTTTTCCTGAGGGGTCACTCTTCTTCTCCGGGGACGTTCCAGATACACTTTCAGTTTGAGTTGCAGTTATGCTTTGCGGTGCATGTTATTGTACAACCTTGTGTTCATCTGACCATTTCTAAGGAGTGACGGGGAGAAAGGGAGAGAGAAAATAGATTTTTCTCAGGATTGTCAGGGGGAGGGGGATAGAAGAGGCTGAGAATGCCCTGTGAAACGACCCCTGGATTTACTGGAGAATCCCATCAGTAAAAAGTGTTATCTGAGTCACAATTATTATCCACCAAAGGAACGATTATGCTTGCTTCAGAGGGCAATGGCAGCTTCTGAATGCCAAAGTCAGAGTTGGGGAAAGAAAATCTGATTTAATTATATTAGAGCAGATGTAACTATTTTAAAGAGCACTTAAGAGTAGAAACTGTTTCTTTCTGAATGGGAAGATCCGTTTTAATTCCTTTCTATTTCAATTTTTTTCAATTCCACTGACTAGGTCGATCATCTGGAGTTTATTACAGAGTTGTTCACATTGTTCGAGACCACATACAGCAGAGTGTCGAGGGAGAGATTAATCTCTTCTAGTGTGATGAAGTGAATGGCCCAATATGATACTTAATTATAACAGGGTTCTTAATTCCTCAAAGCTGTCCTGTTCAAATTGTCAGATATACACAGCATATTTCATAATAATAACATACGACAATAATAATAGTCTACAAAACATCCATCCACATTAACAATCAAGAGTTTATTTTGACCATAGTAAATAAGTTGTGTAGTTCAAACCACCACCACCTGTTGAAAAGGGGGAATTTCCGATCTCTCACGGGGTTCTAAGTGTGTGTGTGTGTGTGTGTGTGTGTGTGTGTGTGTGTGTGTGTGTGTGTGTGTGTGTGTGTGTGTGTGTGTGTGTGTGTGTGTGTGTGTGTGTGTGTGTGTGTGTGTGTGTGTGTGTGTGTGTGTGTGTGTGTGTGTGTGTGTGTGTGTGTGTGTGTGTGTGAGAGAGAGTGAGAAATCAAACTTCATTTCTCATCCAAAATATCTCAGTCTCTTCCTAACATCAAGCAATTGTTAAGCCTTGTTATCTGGCAAAACCCCAACATGTTTGTGGCCAGCAGCACACGATACCTCCTCCTTGTCTGGTAATCAGTGGCTGGACTGAGAGACAAAGCCCACCTCTGTGCTGAGCAACAGCAGGTGGATGGCTGGACTACAACAAACTGAAGCTGTCTGGTCATCGGATTTAACGTTGCTGTAGGTACGATTACGATAGTTGTAAAGAGAGAGAGCGGAAAAGATTTTGAAACTGAATCACCAAAAAAAATGTCCCCTCCCTCTCTCCGTTTCTCCACCATTGAGACTTGTTGCATTCACTCACTGTGACTGACAGGCAAGATGTATGCCCTGATCGGTCAGAAATTAGCCGTGAGCGGTCTGAAATATAAATTGGCTTATAGAGACTGAAGGTGCTGTCAACTCGAAACAGATATTCTCACAGCACATTTCACTCCCTAATAGCTGACGGATGGCTATGGCAAGATCTAACTAATTACATTTCAAATGTAGCTCTTAAATCTCCCACGTGTGACTCTGTAAGGTTCTGTAGTGAGTGCATGTTTCTTATCCCTGGAATCTATAAGCATTTTTTGTCTTGTCATCGCACCACTCTACCTTTTTTAAGTGACAGTGGATCATGATTAGGTAACAAGAGGAGAGCATAGATGAATCAGAGGTTAAGAAAGGTGACTGGGCCCACTGCTGGGCGAGAGAAGGTAGTTGCTCGATCCCAGAGACCAAGCACACAGTGGGCGGTACCTCTCTCAATAACCAACCAATCAGCAAGGTGTTGAGGTTGCTTTGTTCATTGCTTTTTAAAAACATGTATATTCTGCAGAGTATCTTGGTTCAAGTAATGCCCTCTTATGTTGTAACCTCTTCAAAATGATCATCCAACTGTTCTCATGCCTATATTTTATTAGTTGGATCACCCTCTCAAAACATCCCCAAAGCCTGGGACTCGTATGATAGCTGGTCGGTATGGTAACCTATTATAATGGACTGTAATGTTAAAATTGACAAGTAATCAATTGATTTAATTTAATGTATAATACAGTGTTACTTAAGTGACAACACGGATGCATATAACTTTAGCAAGCATTCAGAGTGGTTTAGCACTTTATTACACTCTTGTATCCTGGAGATTTGTTCATGCTAATGGGGTCGTTTCACAATTTGTTAATCAAGGGAAATAACACTGATGGTGTGAAATCAGCATTCAAACAGTTCTTCTTTGGTATTTTGTTTAGTAATATTTATTTACATTTTTTTCTTTGCAAATGGTAAAATGCAAGTCAAGTTTCTAGCAATAGCTATTGGCATATTGTAAATGTTTAGCTTGGTGAGTCACAATAGTACCAATATAACTAAGAAAACAGTAGTTATTGGTCCTGACTTTCCAGAAACAATATATTCCTGCCTTATTGCATGCAGTGTTCCTATTCTGTTGCATCGTGCTAAAAATGTGAGTCTAAGATAGTCTTCTAAAGTTTGAACAAGGAATAATATATTATAGTACTATATATTACTTATTACTACTTATTATTATATAATATATAATATATACATTGGTTGTTTGTACTGGTGAAGTAAATGTTTCTGTCTCCTACTGAATCAAATATATTTTGTTAATCATCCATTTACACAAACCAAAGAAAAATGGTTTGGGCATATACTGTTTATCTCTTTCCCAATCAATGTCTTTCTAATGTCCTGGTAGCAGCTCTGGAAAAAAAGCCTGTCAGAGCTGATCAGTGAGGGGGGAAACATCCAAACCCTGCTCATGGCCAGGCCAGTAAAACCAGGCAGCATGTCGGCATAATGTAAGTCAAGGTCGCTGCCGAGTTTCCGTGTAGGCTATCTTTGTTCCTGAGGTCCACATTGCCTTACATCTGGTCCTGGGGGAATTCAACTTCAATGCTGCTTTCCCCCTGACAGAGTGTTGGGCCTTGTGGTGAACCGGCGTAATACAACATTATGCTGACTCAAATAGGAATTAACTAATGTTTAGGAAATCTCTGGAATAGGTTCCATACAATGAAGGGAAGATGGAATACAAGTTTTTACTCAGGGAAAACCTGGATGTATTTTTGTTATCAGAATGTTTACATACCCATGGTATTCCTGTAAAAACCTCAAACATTGCACACAACACAGTTTCCCTTATAAACATTTGTGGAATTATGAAATAACACAAACTCAAATCAAATCTTCAAAACTCAAATCAAATGAATTCCCATAACTTATCTTGTTCTAGATTACAAACTTCTGCAATGCAGCAAAATACAATTAGGTTCTCATCCTAAACACAAACCAAAACTGACTAACTTTGTGAAATTCAATACAGTATACTGAAATACGGAGAGAGGGAGAGAGATGGATATTTGTAATTCTGACTGATGGAACATTTGATCACAAATCAAAGCAACATGTTTGCTTTGTTATAGCCCACCGGCTGGAGATAATGGTGCTTCGATCTGAGGCGTGTGCACGAGCCTCACATGCACTGTGGACTGAACATGGAGGTAGGTGCAGTGGTGTGTTTTGTGTTATGACCATTGGCTATCCACTTGGGACTCTCTATCAATGTCTATCTTTTTTTCTCTTGACTGTTGCTAATGTTGGACATATATTTCCTCTGAAACATTTATCGGCTTTCTTTAATCTTCGTCCCCCTCCCTCCCGGTGCTATCACATGACTGTTATTTATTGTTAACTTTGTAGAACCTCGGCTTGAAAAAAATAGATCAGCGTTTTCAGTTCTCTGTTTAAACGAACTAATTGAATCTGTGAAGGATCCCCGATGAAGTCATGGATCCAGTCATACATACCTAACCGGCTGTCTAAACAAAGCTCTTCAAGCTGCTCATGGAGCACTGGGAGTGATAACCAAGGGTGGAAAAAATTACAACACAAGATATTTTTAAAACGAATCGAAAATCGAAAACAAATGTTTGTGTTGCTTATTTTTATTTTTTATTTCTCAACATCTTGTCCAGAGAGTATCAAAGGGGGGTAGTAAAGATATTAATATCATTACATAAAATAAATACACATATCTCTAAAGATTTGTTTGGATTGGATAGTGACAGGGAGAGGATCATTCTTGGAAATTAGGTTCTGTTTTCACAGATGCATGCAAGCACACGTTTAGAAATGGTAAGTTCATGGTGAATGTTGTTTAAAACGGACAAACCGCAGTGAGATTGGCCTTTTCAGGTCCTGATAAATGTTGTCTAGACCACATCACCCTGACAACAAACAGCAAGTAATTGTAGGAAAGGTATAAAAGTTGTACGTAGCCGTTCCCAAGTTTGTGTGTGTGTGTATGATCTGTTTCTGTGGTGTGGGGGAGGGGAGGGGGGGGGGGGGTAGATGGGCATGATGGTAGTTGATGAGACAGCAGGTTCTGTGGCCAATGGTGACCCCTCGAGGGGTTAAAAGGCCAAGAGTCAGCCAAAATGTTGGAGAGCACAAGTTTGAGATCTGTGTGTGTGTGTCTGTCTGGCGGAGTTAGTCTTTGTCAGGGGATTTTCCATCGTTTTGGCCATACCCAGCAACAGATGCAATATTGGCAGTCAGAACAGCAGACAAAAAAAAGATCCTTCACAGCATTTTTCCTTCTATCCCGTCTGATTTAACACACAGCCACTCTGTCACGGATATATTGTTCCTATTTGCACAAACTCCTCGACAACAACTCGAATTCCACTTCCCCGCCACCAAATTTTGTTGGGTCAACTCTGTCAAACCTCTGGTTATGCCTGTTCCCCTTTCTTATTGAACTGTCCAATCCAACAGCAGAGTTTAGCCCTTTTCCTCTCCAAATCACGACCCACTGGATCACGTGTACAAGTCGGGTTCTTCTGTGTGTTGTCCCCAAAACAAAGCTGTGATGTTTCATCAGACACTTGATACCACGCGACGTGAATTCACATCTGGATATTCAAAATAAACCTTTGCAATTAGAGGCAAAGGGATATCAAGATGTCCTCTTATTGATACAATCCATTTATCATGGTCTCTCTTGCCTTATATCATTCCTCTCCTGCTGCCCAGTCCCACTGTGTCTCTGTCGATGAAAGGGTGGTCCAACGGCCATTTAACGCTTAGGGACATGCATATATAAACTGCTCAAAAAAATAAAGGGAACACTAAAATAACACATCCTAGATCTGAATGAATGAAATAATCTTATTAAAACCTTTTTTCTTTACATAGTTGAATGTGCAGACAACAAAATCACACAAAAATTATCAATGGAAATCAAATTTATCAACCCATGGAGGTCTGGATTTGGAGTCATACTCAAAATTAAAGTGGAAAACCACACTACAGGCTGATCCAACTTTGATGTAATGTCCTTAAAACAAGTCAAAATGAGGCTCAGTAGTGTGTGTGGCCTCCACGTGCCTGTATGACCTCCCTACAACGCCTGGGCATGCTCCTGATGAGGTGGCGGATGGTCTCCTGAGGGATCTCCTCCCAGACCTGGACTAAAGCATCCGCCAACTCCCGGACAGTCTGTGGTGCAACGTGGCGTTGGTAGATGGAGCGAGACATGATGTCCCAGATGTGCTCAATTGGATTCAGGTCTGGGGAACAGGCGGGCCAGTCCATAGCATCAATGCCTTCCTCTTGCCGGAACTGCTGACACACTCCAGCCACATGAGGTCTAGCATTGTCTTGCATTAGGAGGAACCCAGGGCCAACCGCACCAGCAGATGGTCTCACAAGGGGTCTGAGGATCTCATCTCGGTACCTAATGGCAGTCAGGCTACCTCTGGCGAGCACATGGAGGGCTGTGCGGCCCCCCAAAGAAATGCCACCCCACACCATGACTGACCCACCGCCAAACCGGTCATGCTGGAGGATGTTGCAGGCAGCAGAACGTTCTCCACGACGTCTCCAGACTCTGTCACGTCTGTCACATGTGCTCAGTGTGAACCTGCTTTCATCTGTGACGAGCACAGGGCGCCAGTGGCGAATTTGCCAATTTTGGTGTTCTCTGGCAAATGCCAAACGTCCTGCACGGTGTTGGGCTGTAAGCACAACCCCCACCTGTGGACGTCGGGCCCTCATACCACCCTCATGGAGTCTGTTTCTGACCGTTTGAGCAGACACATGCACATTTGTGGCCTGCTGGAGGTCATTTTGCAGGGCTCTGGCAGTGCTCCTCCTGCTCCTCCTTGCACAAAGGCGGAGGTAGCGGTCCTGCTGCTGGGTTGTTGCCCTCCTACGGCCTCCTCCACGTCTCCTGATGTACTGGCCTGTCTCCTGGTAGCGCCTCCATGCTCTGGACACTACGCTGACAGACACAGCAAACCTTCTTGCCACAGCTCGCATTGATGTGCCATCCTGGATGAGCTGCACTACCTGAGCCACTTGTGTGGGTTGTAGACTCCGTCTCATGCTACCACTAGAGTGAAAGCACCGTCAGCATTCAAAAGTGACCAAAACATCAGCCAGGAAGCATAGGAACTGAGAAGTGGTCTGTGGTCACCACCTGCAGAACCACTCCTTTATTGGGGGTGTCTTGCTAATTGCCTATAATTTCCACCTGTTGTCTATTCCATTTGCACAACAGCATGTGACATTTATTGTCAATCAGTGTTGTTTCCTAAGTGGACAGTTTGATTTCACAGAAGTGTGATTGACTTGGAGTTGCATTGTGTTGTTTAAGTGTTCCCTTTATTTTTTTGAGCAGTGTAAATTACCTCATCCTCTTCTTCCTCACATGTGTTTTAACACCCACCACAGACCCCCCCACTTCCCCATAGAGCCCCATGGAGTTCTACTCTGGCTCTGTAGGAGAGTGCACATGTCAATGACTCAGTGAATGGCTGCCCTTTTAGATATTGCGTGTGTATACAGGTGCATTCATATTCCACATGTCAATATACATGGAGACAATCTGTACACACGCACGCACGCACGCACGCACGCACGCACGCACGCACGCACGCACGCACGCACGCACGCACGCACGCACGCACGCACGCACGCACGCACGCACGCACGCACGCACGCACGCACGCACGCACGCACGCACGCACACACACACACACACACACACACACACACACACACACACACACACACACACACACACACACACACACACACACACACACACACACACACACACACACACACAGCATTCTTCATTCTGAAGCGTCCATAAACGTATAACTTTAGCCATCCTTGGTCCCTCCTCTTTCCTTTGTGCTGCTGTCTGTCTATTGGCTATTGGTTCTCCTGAAGTCCAGTTCCCCATGTGATGGGACTTTTCCATCCACAGCCGTGCGCAGCTGCAGCCAACCGGCCCAAGCAGAGCAGGACCTAATCCTTCTCGGCATCTTCTGGCTGTTTGGAGAATGTGGTTTTTAATACCGGGTGATTTGAGAAAAGTTTCCACGTATGACTCTATTCCCCCCCCCCCCCCCCCCCCCCCCTTTGGTACGAGATGGCTTTTCAAGATGTGTTGTTGTTGTGTGTTGCCGCTGTTGAGATTTAGTAGGGTGCTACGGTTGCCAGCGGAGGAGGAGGTGGAGACCGTCGCATACTTTCAATCCCAGGTTTCAGATCCATCCTCGCTAGCATCGTCTGGGTGCCGCGACGCCGTCATCCAGAGTCCCTTCTCATTCGTGTGTGTGTGTGTGTGTGTGTGTGTGTGTGTGTGTGTGTGTGTGTGTGTGTGTGTGTGTGTGTGTGTGTGTGTGTGTGTGTGTGTTTGCTTGCATTCGTTTCCGTGAGTGTGTGTGTGGATGCGTGTCTGGGTGTTATTTATTTATTTATTTATTTATTTATTTATTTATTTATTTTTGGTTGGCGTCTGGGGCGACACGGACATGTGGAAGTGTTTGTGTTTCCGTAAGGGCCGGTAGAGCCGTCTCGCGGGCCAAACCAACCGGAGCCCCGCGGCGCCTTCCGAAGGCAATTGCTGCTAACGACGTCTATCATGACAGGACCGATGTCTCCCCTAGGCTGCAACAGCTACCCATGCCTCCAGATGTTTAGTCTCTCTCTCGCTCTCTCGCTCTCTCGCTCTAACACTTTTTACTTCAGTCTGTCTCTTTCTGGGTCAGTATGTGTATCAAAGGTCTTCCTTTGATACACATACTTTGGGTTACAGTTAGGGCTTCAAGTATGCTCAGTGAAAACACATTCAAGTACTAAGTACTCTAAAAATTGCAAATGAGCGTTGCAACATTCAAGTACATGGCAACGGGCTAAAACTGTTCTTTTTTTTCCCCTCTCTTTGATATCTCCAACCTTTATATTTGGACTATTTTATGTGAAATACTTTCATCTTATCAAAGGTACTAAATAAAGTATCTTTATTTTGTCACCTAAAGAAGACAAATGATGATGATATATAGCGATTGCAGAGCCCTTATCACAGATGCACGTTCAAGTGTGAATCTGTGAGAAAATGATCAAACCAGTTGGAGGAGTTGAAACCTCCCAGCTGCGGTGAATCCTATTGCACCTGGTTTTTCAAAGCAGGTTCAAACAAACACTAATAAGGATTCCCAACAGCTCCCTGACCCAGGCTTGGTCATGGTTGATTTGGTTGAGAGAGCGCAGGAACACCAAGACACACACTTATCCAACAGCCCCCAGGCGTAGGCGCCGAATTCCAGCGCAACAACGCAAAGATTCCACCTCCCCTGTAACACATGGCACGGAGAAAAGAGTCAGCCCATGTCAACCTTGTCTGCCGGTTTCAGGGAGAGAGGGAGGGAGAGAGCGAGGGAGCGAGAGCAATTAAAGGAAATAAAGGCAACCTAACACTTTCCATTCTATGACCTCTTGCAGAGAATGACGAGTGTGTCTGCAAAATGCAACTGCTTGTCAAAGCTCGTTCTTTATGTGGCATGGAGGGAAATTGGGAAAGGGGGACGAGAAGGAGGTGGCGTTTGAGGGTCGCGCTTCATTACCAAGGGAGAAAATACCCCCCCCTTTAATTGCTGCAGGAGAGCTGTCCCGTCACAGCTTTCATGGAGCACTCTTTTTTTGGAGTGCACTTGTTCTACATGCTAACCTGCCGTATTTACTTTGTGTCGCCTCCGCTCGTTGAAGGAGGCAATCTGATTCATTTCAGCGCCAGACCACAACGAAAACAGGGAGCGCGTGATGTCTCACCTTCATTTCCAAGAAATGATGGCCACCGACCCCCCCCCCCGACCCAAAATACACCAAACCCATTAGCGGAGGAGATGAACAGTCTCCTCTCATTCTGCTGAGAGACTGAATGTAAACACAGAGGCGCTGTGTTAGTGCAGATCTTTGCTTTACTGAGTTGTATTTCAAGGCCGGGGCGGTCACTCACAGCCCAATCACAGAGAGCCCGGGAGTCAGGATATGGGGACGGGAGTCAGGATATGGGGACGGGAGTCAGGATATGGGGACGGGAGTCAGGATATGGGGACGGGAATCAGGATATGGGGACGGGAGTCAGGATATGGGGACGGGAGTCAGGATATGGGGACGGGAATCAGGATATGGGGACGGGAGTCAGGATATGGGGACGGGAGTCAGGATATGCGGACGGGAGTCAGGAAACGTGTAGGGAAGACGAGTAGCTCCAGGAGTTTAGTGCAGTGGGATTGTGCAGATCCCTGAGAGGAATTCCCATTCAACAGCAAGGGAATGAACTGTGAAGCCTAGACATCCCTGGCATCTAATACCAAGGTGCCTCTGAGCAAGGCAGCCAATGCTCATTTTCTCCTGTCAAGCTGCAGATCATTGTAAACTTTGTGCAGCTCTCACAAATTGTGTGTGTGTGTGTGTGTGTGTGTGTGTGTGTGTGTGTGTGTGTGTGTGTGTGTGTGTGTGTGTGTGTGTGTGTGTGTGTGTGTGTGTGTGTGTGTGTGTGTGTGTGTGTGTGTGTGTGTGTGAAACATTACCAGGGTGTGCTGCCTTTCATCAGTTTAATACAATGGAATCAAACTCTTAATACACAAAAAGGCAAAGAAATGCTGGAAAGGCAGAGAATGATAGCATCCAATATCGTAGATGTATGCAACCGATGCAGTAGTTGGCACCGTTTTAAAACCTGTTACTAGCATCAGTGTTCATTGGCATGGACTTTCCAATGAGGTATTTGTTTGTTACGCACAGGTGGAGGACAGTTCCCGAAGCAAAAGAAAAGTGAAATGCTTTTGGCGCAACACAAGAGGAGTTGTGTGTGTGGGAGAGTTCAGCTGGTTTAATGACCAACGGTCTGTAACCAGAGGCTGAAACGCACGCCGCAGTGGAGCGCTACAGACGAGCCCACTTAATCACCGAGGCTTTTGTAACATAATAAATTACAGCAATATATACATACTTGACTTCCGCTGCCCCCCACCCTGTTATTTGTTCCATTGATCTCTAGATGGTATAAACACCCGTACTCTTCCTCAAAAACGGTTTAAAGTCAGTCAAGCATTTTCCCAATCCTAGTTGACCTACTCTCAACACAATTAAAGACTTTTTCATGGGTAATTATTTGCCAGAGTACAGTTGTGTCCACCCAAATGAAAGCTGAGTAGTTGTATGTATTGGCTGTTCCTGATTCAAACAGCCACGCAATAAGGCTGCCCTACATTCAGTCTACAAATGTTACCCCCTGACAGCTGTAAATGGCAAATAATATTGAATAATGAAAGACACTGGTGTTTTGTTTTGTGGATGTGTGTAGTGTGCCTTTTCTATGACACCCCATTTTTAAAGCTCAGCTGAATTTGTCAGTTGCCTCATTGGTTTTCCTGCATTTGATGGCTTCTTATAGCTATGGCTGCCCTTCTTTAGTGCGGAGATCAGCCAGACATACTTGCCTTCTGTGTGTGTGTGTGTGTGTGTGTGTGTGTGTGTGTGTGTGTGTGTGTGTGTGTGTGTGTGTGTGTGTGTGTGTGTGTGTGTGTGTGTGTGTGTGTGTGTGTGTGTGTGTGTGTGTGCCAATGCATGACAATGATTTATAGCTCTCATTAAATGATCCTAAATGGTTCCCTCTTGTCATCTTCTGACGTAAAAGACAAATAGCTGAAGGAGAGAGAGAGATATTTTTTATTACTGTTATTTTTGAACTACAATGAAACAAAGTTCTACAAAGGCAGTTTTTCAGTACCTCTTTCTGGTCGTGCACATTTTTTTGCCCGTTGATCAATCGCAATGTCTAAAATGTACATTATGAGTAGTTTATTAGATTTTCTAAAGACTGCTGTGTTTTTACCAGAAGATGAAAAAAAGAGAGAATAATGACAGATTTATATATACTTATATATTATACTCATAACACATAGTATCATGAATTTAATACCAAAAAGCTATTGGATTTGTAAAAAGTCATAGTAATTGTAAACACATTCGATTCTTTACTTTACAAAGACATTGTGTGTTTAACCACAATACACACACACACACACACACACACACACACACACACACACACACACACACACACACACACACACACACACACACACACACACACACACACACACACACACACACACACACACACACACAGTAGCAATTTTGAATAATTTGTAAGTAAGTTTTCTGCTCTCTCTTGCTCTGTCATAATGATACTAATAATAATAATCACTATCATTATAACATTCTAAATTAAATTTCAATGATCTGCTCAACATAGGCTTGACAACAACGGTTTTTGGAAGATAAAACATTTTTGGAGATCATCTCTTCCACACCAGCATACCTTATGTTCCTCCCTTTCTGCAGCCTGCAGCCTTACTGGCCAGGTTTCTCACTGTCCTCTGCATGCCTGCGTGACCCATGCCAGTGAAGCCAAAGTGGAGAGAATCACAGCCAGGCTCCACCCACAAACTCCATGGGGGGCTCTGAGCTCTGAGTAGTGGACGACATGAGACTCCACTCCCGGCCAACGGGGAACACTTAAAGCATTGAAGAGGAACTTTCTCCCCCCTCACCCCCGCCACTCTCTGCCCTGCTATGTCATCCCCCCTCACCCCCGCCACTCTCTGCCCTGGTATGTCATCCCCCCTCACCCCCGCCACTCTCTGCCCTGGTATGTCATCGTGTTTTAGGGGAGGTGACGTCTTCTTTTGTTCTGTTTATGACTCTGGTTTTCAAGCACTTTTCAATCAGGTCCAGCTAGGCCCACCAACCCAGAAAAACAGCAGTTACCATGGATACAAGACATCATCAGACTCAATTGTTTAGTCAGCTTATTTCACACAGCACCTCTCAAAGTGATACCATGCTTTAGTTTGTCCTATTTTTCACATGCAGACCTTATGAAGCCATCCGGAGCGACTGTTCTGTAAAATATTAACACATTTTAGCTGGAAAAAAAACAAGTGACCTTCTGTGTGACAGATGTAGTCATCTCACCCAACCGATAAACTCTTTGATGTAAAAACCTAAACAACATGTTTCTCTTGGTCAAGAGCAACAACCATTTACAAAAAGGCTAAGCTGTTATTACAACTTCCTGTCTGTTTCACTGATGAACGACATTGTACAGACATATATTACTCACCAACGGCATGTGACACACTTTTACATTATATTCACATATCAAAACTCAGGGACTTTATTGTGGAACATATTAATAAAGCAGCCTGATGGCAATGGATGGTTGTCCAGTGACACAATGTGAAAGGTAGTTTCCATCCCAGCTGGCTTTCGTCAAATGTCGCTTTTTTGCATTTGTCTTCTTTCCAACGTTTGAGCTCGACATGACACCGGTTAATTGATACCAGGGTAGGTTAATTGATACCAGGGTAGGTTAATTGATACGAGGGTAGGTTAATTGATACCAGGGTAGGTTCATTGATACCAGGGTAGGTTCATTGATACCAGGGAAGGCATCACTTTTGTCTTTCGTGAAATCATCAATAATCTCTGTTGAAAAGTAATTAAATAGTAATTAGAGAAACAGATTGCTTTAAACATTTTTCTTCTGTTTTCTTTGTTGCTTCCATTCCCTTACTCTAATTGCTATCTGGATGAGGCTCCAACTCAAAGGCATATACAATATATTTGTTTTAACATATGTCTCAATCAATCACTGCAAATTCAGCTTTAATGTCTTCCAGCTTGAACAAAATATGACCCACTGCGATAAAGAAAACTAAAAAACAACAACTGGAAAATGGTTTGAAGATCGACATTTTTCCGAGGCCACTGAAAATAGTTGCCTGATGAGCTCCGGAAGCCCGCAATGAAACACTAGTTCTGTCCTTCTTCTCTCGAATGTACTGGGCAATGAGGTCAGGCCTAGTAGACATAGAACTGCGTTGCAGCCGGTAGCATCTTGCAAGCATTTTCGATACTGATCTAAGAAGAATAAGCTCGTTTATTTGATATAAAGGCTGTGTCCACGTGTGGAAATCCCTGCTAGGCCTGGAGTCAATCAGGCCTGCGTGGCCTTTTGCCATCCTTTTTATATAAAGAATCAGCTGCCTGCGCTGCTCTCAGACCTTGACTTGAGATCAGCGCATTACAACTATTATGGAGACTCTGACAGAGGCTGGAAAAAGCTCTGACATGTGATGCGCTCATGGCTGATGATTTGATCACCATGGACTTCCAGAGAGCTGGCCCTGGTGGTGCCGTACAGAGTGAGTTGAAATGGTGAACGACTTCGGACTAGTTCAAATAATAACGAGGTGTGTGTGTGTGTGTGTGTGTGTGTGTGTGTGTGTGTGTGTGTGTGTGTGTGTGTGTGTGTGTGTGTGTGTGTGTGTGTGTGTGTGTGTGTGTGTGTGTGTGTGTGTGTGTGTGTGCGTGCGCGCGCGCTGTCAGCCTCGCGAGGATATCAGTATGCTTTGAGGGTGATCTCCAACAACCCCCCCCCCCCCCCCCCCCCATTTTTCTGATCTCAGTCATTGGCTGGGTTTCCGAGCAGATGCGAAACTCACACAATCCAGCGTTTAACCATCAATGTTCGGACTGCGTGGCGGGAACTGCAGATGATATCAGCCCAGCCGTAACGAGACTAATGACAACTCTCAAGAGGTCAGGCACCCATGAGGCATACACAGAACACCCCGCTTCTTCTGACCCATCAAAAGCCGACATGCTGTTTTCAATAGATGGCATGTTCTAACAGTTCAATAAGGACCTTTGGTATTTATTGGTCTCAGTACAAACAGTTTAAACATAATTTTGAGTTTTATTTGGCAAAAAAAAATAAACGTATAAAGAAATTCTTTAAAATATAAGATGAACGCCTACGCACGCAAGCGCATGCACACACATGTGGTCATTGTTCTGAGCAAAAAATTTAAATACTCTATGGTCTTTGTGTTGGTTCCATGGTTTGGTTGAGCCAATCAAATTTCTGCTTTTAAGATTATTAGCTTGGTGGTCTACAGCCGCACAACCCACTGAGAACTATTGCATGGCCTGGAGAGACAACTGGCCTGATAACTATTTTGTTTTATGCCATTCAGTTTACAAAAACATGCAAACAACCAGGGTGGTCCATTGGCACATCTCTAAGAATATTATCTCTTCCCTCTCCTCTACTTATTTTCCACTTCTCTCCCTCCTCCCCTCCCATCCTCTCTTCTCCTCTATCCTCTCTTTCCTGGCACATGAAGGGACAAAATTGGAATCCATACATTTTGGATGGTTTCCCCTCCTACTGTGTGAGTGAGCCGTGTTTAGGTGTGGATATATATTGTGTTATGGCATGCAGAACATGCATATTCCAGGTAACACACCAAGACCTGTTCCCCACCCCCATCAGGCCTCTGCATAATAACAAGTCTTTGGGGGTCAAACCAGAGTGTCACATGGTGGTGGTGGTGGTGGTGGTGGTGGTGGTGGTGGTGGTGGTACCAATACAAATATGTTGTTGAGAAAGAGAGAAGGCATCGCTCACTTAAAGGACATGGTTGCACCACCAGGAACCACCTCCTCCTCAGCGTACCTGGCAGATGACCGTGTCCAGACAGCCGTCCCTCCCTGGGCGTGTGTTGATACAGGGCTGCCACATCGTTCCATTATCTTTAGTTCGAAATCTCAGGGCCTTGTGTTTCAGGGCCTTTTAGGTTGAAACTGCCATGGTTCATCTGAGACAAGGCAAATAAACCGCAGTCTGACCGCTACAGGTTGGGGGGGGGAGAGGAGTCTATCGCAAAAGAACAAAAAAGTCACAGTAGACAACTCTAGCCAAATGAGTTGGATTGGACTGGCCTGACTAACGCTTTCTTGAGTTTTCTATGAGAATCATGTCTCATAAATCTGGACGTCTGTTTCCATCCTCCCATTGTCCTCACCTCCATTTTGTCCCGGTCAGGGTTGCTGGAGCCTGTCCCAGCTTACTGCAGACAGCCGGGAGGCAGGGAGACGAATGCCTTTCTGCTAAAGGTCATTGAGTCATACTGGGAATTCTGCATTTTTGACATTTTCAAAACATTGCTTAATCCAAGATTTGTAGATTTGAAGCCCAACCGCAACACTTAACTGGATAAATGGTGCAGAAATATGGATATCAAACCAGAACCTGGTAATGAACCACTTACCCTTAATAAAAGCCATGCACATTCAAATATATTATTATAAAAGAATGGATGAAGGCTGGAGGCAGTTGGGTCTGGCCAGTGGCTCAAACCTCCTAGCGACATGCGTGCCTCGCCGTTATGATCGCCTCCTGTGGAGCACAAAAACACCCGGGGGCACTGCAGCCAGTCCTATCCCCCCCCCCCCAGTCCCCCCCCCCCCAGTCCCCCCCCCCCCCCACCCGCTTCCCCACACACACAAACACAGCTTGATGCCCTGGATGCTGGTTCTTATTGACTTAGCCTGGCCCGTGCAGCAGAACAAAAATGCTCTGGGAATTCTTTTTATATGAGCAACAACAATTTAGCCCTTTCCGTTCATGGAAAAACATCCAAGATGAAGTAAGCGCAACCCATAGGGCGTACCCGCTCGATGTTGAGCGGGAGATCATGGTCTTTTGCAGACAACGTCAAAAATGAATACCTTCCCCATACTCCAATGTATTACACAAGTTATGTAGGTTGATATGAAGTTAAGGATTTGCAGGAGCAATATATATATTTGATAAATATGCTAGCTGCCAATCTGTGTCACCCAGCCTTTAGCGTGCTAAACTTTCAAATTAAAGAAGAATTCTCTCTCTCTCTCTCTGGCCCAGGTGTATCTTTCCACCCTTTCTAATGTGTTTATTAAAACTGTAACCTTACAACCCCAGGCTGACTACTCTTTCTATCAACGTCCCTGCTCTTCTCTCGTCTCGCTCCCCACTTATTTTGTAGGTGATCCCTGACGTGTCACTCGTCAAGGCGGTTGCTATACCAACAAATAATGTTCTGATTCATGTCTCAGGATTCCGTTGGTTTCCATAGCATCCTTTATTTAGCCTCCCGCAGTTCCTGAGCAAAAAAAAACCGTTTTTATTTATACATTTCTTTCCTGTATACATACACTTTTTTTGTGTGCGGCATCTGGTTAAAAATAAAAAGGGTAAAAAAAAAAACAACTAAAAGGATCTTCCTAAAAACACACTGGTTTTGTTTCCATTACATTACACTATGAAATGAAAAAATCTCTCATTTTTGTATCAACACTTATCCACGCCTCAAACGCAGACGGGCATGGTTTATTTCTTCTTCTTCTCAGTTTCGTTTTTGTTTCATTGGTCCAAAGTGGCACGTCTGACTGCTGGCCTCGTGTGCCTTCTTTCTTTCTCTTTGGTGAGATCAATATCTCTAGGGTTAGGGAACCTGTCTCTGGAATAGTTGGGTAGTACAATAAAGACGCTTTCCGATCCGGAAGACAAAAAGAGTTAAACTAAGCAAGAGCAACATGCTTCTTTTTCCCCTCATATACAGACTGCTTAATATAACAAGTGCATTGTACATGACACACATTAGAGTTAGTTACTATATTCTTCTTCCTCTGAAGCTTGTTATTAGACTTGCCATAATGTCTTTTAGCAAAGAAAGTCAATGTTTTTGTTGACATTGGCACACAGGGCTGAGGGTTGAAATCCAGCAGGAGGTAGGACCGTTGAGTAGCCCTTGGTTGTGACGTTCATCGCTGGAAACACCTACTTCCTGTGATCACCACCTACTTCCTGTGATCACCACTTCCCTGGTATGGGCACCCCGCACTCGTACCACCCCACAAAAGGATGGGCCGTGCGTCTGCCGATGGTCCCGAACGTGACGGGCTCCTGTCTGTATGCACGATAGAATCCTGCAAGAGGGGAGTGAATCTGATGGATGTTGTCGAACGTAACCATAGTAACTTGAAAATGCTAGCACACACATGGTGAAAGCGGTGGAACCGTTTATTGCGGATGAGGTTCATGAACAGTCTCAAATGAGTTGGCAAGTGGCATTCGTTGTACTTCTGAGCCAATCATTGATTTTTTTATTGCAATGACCCACTCCTGAACAAAGATGGCGTTGTTCCCTGGGGTTAACTATAACTTGTCTCTTTGTCTCTTGCTATAGCTTTTAAATCAAGATTATTCTCTTTATTTTTTTTATTACCACAGAATAACTTATTGTATGCGTAGCTGGCACTAAATCACACATGAACCGTAAAGTAAAAGATACCAACCCTAAAGAAATGGAGAGAGATCAATGTGTTCACCTTGAGCTGCCGGCAGTCCATTGGAGAGGTAGACGGGGCCGGTCCTTCCATCGAGGTAGGAGTCCACGAACTGGCAGTGGTCCTCCCCCTGGCCGAACGTGTCTGCTACACTGTAGAAAGGCTCTGGAATAAAACAGAGAGGAGGGGAGCAGCGAGGAGTCATAAACGTGCTTGGGCCAAATGTTCCATTATGTAATGGTAGCTGAAATGTGACAATAAAATCAAATGTTGCTGAGTGAGAGAGTGGGAGAGGGAGAGAAAGCCACAGAGAGAGGGCATACAGGGACATAGTGAGAAAAGCAAACGAGAGAGAGGGAAATAAAGAGAGAGGGGAGGAGTTAAAGGAACAGTGAGTGATTGAGACGGACGCACATGGATGCAGCTTCAACGTAATGGAAATATCAACAATGACAAGATATTGATTGGCTTACCCCTAAGCCCCTCCCCCATGAAGATCTTGTATCGCAGGGAGTTGCATAGAATCACTCCCACGAACTTCCTGTACCAGGTGCGCTTGACGTACTGGCTGCCCTTGCAGCCGCTGTGGGCATGGTTATACTTGAAGGAGAAGGGAATCCATATAGGCTCCCCACCTAGACAGAAACGCCAGTAACATGTGTTGTATAAGTAAGCTAGCATTGATTCAGACAGAACATTAGCCCAGCGTCCCTATCATTTATTAGGCTTGCCGCACTCTGACGCAAGATTTAATGTCCAGTGATTTGAGTTCAAGAGCTCACAGAAAAAAAGCAAAAAAAAAAAAAGCTTCTGTGAGCCCCTAGTCCTACGCACACTTCCAAACGTTGACGGATTATTCAAAACCACGCCGCCTCACGTTCGCATGTGTTAGCCTGTCGGTAGCGCACAGTAACAGCGACGCATGTTAGAGCTCAAGTCAAAGAGGGGAAAGAAGGAGAGTGATGGTCCTGCCGCGCCGTAAATCATCTCGATGCGCTGTGCGCAGCGAGGGGAGCCGCTAAAACCTGCCAGCGGCTCGAGGCGACGGGCCGGTTGACAAATCGCGCATCACTCCATCACTTCTGCTCAGCAGCACCTGGGGTTGCGTGTGCACAGACGCCACACTCCTCCAACGCTTCGACGCGCGTCAGGCCAAGGCCACGGGTATTTGCGGCGGGGCGCCGGCGCTCCAAACGGCGCGCTTTATGTGAGCGGCGTTTGACAAATATGATGTGATGACTGGTCGCTGCACAGATGGTCAGCTCTTCAAAAACTTCCAACACTGGATTCCACAGAAAAGAAGTTGAACAAAAAAGACCTAAGACTGAGCTGAGTGATCGGCCAGGGGGAAGGCACTTACCAGGTGGTCTTTCAATGAGCAGAGGATCGTCTGAAAAGCAGCAAGCAGAGAGTGCAGGTTACTCGGGTTTCCAGGGAGGAACTGCACCGTGTGACAGCGCCATCAAAGCGCTGATGCGTTCACCTGATTATGCATGGGAAACCCGTGACCCTCTCCTCCCTAATGCGCTGGGCAGCTGTGAGCCCTGTTGCCATGCGGCTGCAGCGCCTCATGCTTTCATGGGGATAACTAAACATCAAACCATAAAAACCCTCAGCACCTTTTTACGCGTCGTGTACGAGTATGTGGCTGACGCTCATATTATTATTTATCATTTTGAGACAGTCCAAATAACAACTGCCAGAAGCTATTGTTCATTGGGAAAGTCACTTGTTCACGTTGGTCGCCAAGCACATCAATCTGTCTAAATGAATTAGTCGTCTGCAGCCAGGTATTTATAGATCAAGAAACGCACGGTACACACACCTGATTCAGTCACGTACGTAAGCGTTTCGCTCACAGGTCCCAAGCCAAACACGTTCTTGGCCTGAACTTTGAAGTAGTACCTGAATTGGAAGTAGAAGAAACACACACGCACACACACACACACACACACACACACACACACACACACACACACACACACACACACACACACACACACACACACACACACACACACACACACACACACACACACACACGTCATTAGGGATTTAATGAGTTGATGCCGTTGATGCGACTCTCGGCCAGGTTTTTCTTTGGGCCGAAGATGAAAAATATTGATGACCACAGCAGATGACCTGGCACGCTCGGCTCCTGGGGTCTGATTTAAGAGGGGTCCCGTTTTTATTCTCATGAATCCAAAGTGAGCTGCGTTTCCAATAAAAACAGCTCTTGGGCACATGTTGAATGCGGTCGCAGCAAGCAGGGATCAGCCAACAGGAGATTAGTAACAATAAAAGGAAAGGAAGGACTAGAAGGAAAACTCAAAGGTGCAGGGATTAGCGTTTGGGGTGATGGGGATGATCGGATTGGAGGGGAGAAGAGAGAGGGTGGGAAGGAGTACACAGCAGGGAATTAGTGTCAGTGTGTGAGAGGCTTAACTATGGGATGCCAGAACCGAGAACAGCTGTCTGGAGCTCAGCTCTGTTAGTGTCTGGGAGCTTTGAAATCAGGCGGAGGAATGATGAAATCCCATCAGATTCATAACACCATGATTTACTTCTCAATGGCGATAAAGGCATTTTCCCAGTGTGTCTGTATCCGTGTGTGCTTGTGTGTGTCTCAGGGCTCCATGGTCACATACAGTAAGTTCATGGTCTATTCCCTTCAAGCCAAACTATTTAGCCCCATGATGACAGCAGGCCTGGGTCCAATAACCACAGTGACAAGTCCACCCTTTGAATATATAATACTCAAGAGTGACAAGTAACTAGAAAGAATTAGAGAAAAGGGAGCTTGGGAGAAAGCAACATGATGAATAGAGTGGATAAAGAAATGAAGCAAGACGTAAGAGGCCAATTGGTATAAAGAAGTTGGAACGAAGATCTATATATATCCAAACCACCCAATCAAGTAACTTAAACCCGACACTGTTATTACTTTAAAACTTAGGGGCAAGTGTGCATATTTCCAAAATGATGTTCCAAAGTTATTAGCTTTCCATCTAAAGGAAATAGTCAAGCAAAAAGCCTGTGTGAGTTGATCTCGTGAGTAGAAGGATTTAAGCATTCAAAGAAAACAGATCTTTGTGTGCGTGTGTGTGTGTGTGTGTGTGTGTGTGTGTGTGTGTGTGTGTGTGTGTGTGTGTTTGAGTGTGCAGCTCTCACTACCAGATGCCTTAACCCTCTAAAGGAAAATGTCCTGATCTGTCCTGTAAACCATTGTTTGTGATCCACACACACACACACACACACACACACACACACACACACACACACACACACACACACACACACACACACACACACACACACACACACACACACACACACACACACACACACACACACACACACACACAGTCACGCTGCTGTCTTTCGCTCTCTGCTCAAAGTTCCCACATTAAAGATGAGATATTTATCAGAGTACTTCAAACAGCCGGGGGTTTCCAGCAGGTACAGCTCCAGAAATGGACCTGGATCCAGGCATCTGCACCCAGTTAACCGTCTCCAGTTGATAAAGCCCGAGCACCACCAGAAACCTCATAGACATCAGCCTCAAGCCGCGTTTTTTGCCCGATGACGTTTTCTCTAGCCGAGGTGCATTGTTGTGTCGTGTCATGTTGTATTGTTACATTGGATCATTGTTATAGCATGCGCCCTGACACCTACATGAACTCAGCCGACTCACGCTCAGCTCGTACCGACCTCTTGTGGGGAGATTAACATTTGTGGAAGCGCTCTCTGTTTGCGTCTGGCTTATCTTTAGGTGGCCGGCGGTTCAGGCGGCTCCGGTATTTACCCGTCTCTTGGTGGAAGGGTGCAGAATTGATTTCAGCGGGCTTTGCTGAAAAGTGGATAGCAGATGTTCCCCCTCCATTCACTCTGCCGTGAACGGACGGGCCAAGCCAATCAAAGCGATCGCTTTTTCCTCATGAATATTCATTTTCACAAAGGCTCCCGGCAACAGTCGTCTCACTTAACAAACAAGCCATTGTGCGTTGCGAACCCACAAGGGCAAAACAAATGTGTGTTGATACAAAACGCTTAACGCAGTAAGCGGTCAGTATCTCCTCTGGCTCTTGAGGGGCCACATGCTGGGAACGCTTTCCATGCTCTTACTTTGAAAGCTATGACCCATAACTCTTGATGCAAGGTTCTGAAAACATGGCCCTAATAACGAAACGATGCAACCCTTTATTTCTTCGTTTGACTTTTTTTTTTTTTACCTGTGTGTCAGACGATGTTCGACGTGTTTATGTTTCCAGGAGCGCGGTGAAGCTTTCCTAGGAAATCACATTTCAAGGCTGCTTTAAGAGCCTATTCTCAACCTGCTCTTACATTGCCAAGTGTGATTTACTTCACGTCAGTGTGGACTTTTCCGTTCATGTCGACAAGCATGACTTTATCACTCCTGGCCTGCTCCGAAATCGCTAGTGGAAATGTGTACACGGCATAGAATGCAGATCCATGCACACACACACACACACACACACACACACACACACACACACACACACACACACACACACACACACACACACACACACACACACACACACACACACACACACACACACACACACTAACACACACACTAACACGTGCAGGGCGGTTACCTGGAGTTTGGTTTGAGGTTCTCCACTGCCAAGTGTGTCCCATGTGAATCCAGATAAGACCACCTGTTGTTGAGGACGTCATCATATGACGCACTGTGGACCAAGTAACCTGCAGGCGCCGGGATGGGAGACCAGAGCGAAGGGTAAGGGGTCAATAGAGAGGGACGATAGACAATGTTCTCTGTTCTCAGCGTTTAAATGGAGTTTAAGCATTGATCTACACCATAGGCAATGTAATGGTGATTTATTGAATTAAATCACCATTATTATTTGAATTATTATTATTCTGCTTTTAAAGGTTGCTGTCTGTAACAGTGTTTTGTAACCCTAGAACCCACTTCTATCTCCTTCCTCCCTTTTATGATTGCATTTATTCAAGGTTTTACGCTGTCTTTTTTTGTCTGAGGCAGACTGGAAAAACATGTTCCATTTACCGACCTCGTTTTACAAATAATAAATGCAAATGGAGGAATATTTGATTCCCTTGAGAGGTGGAGGAATAATCGTGGTGTGCAAGGCAAAATGTCAGTCTACAGTAGGTAACTAGGAACTGCTTCTTCTAGCTACCTGTTCAGAGGGCCCTTGGATTATTTCACCCAATCAGATCTCATCTCTACACTGTCATTCCTTTACATTGGCTGGTTCAAAACCTTCTACTCTGAGTGGTGCGGCGCCAATACAGCTGGCTTTGGGAAGGAAATGGGAGAAAGAGGAGTGCCGACACTTTCCTTCTGTCTCTCCATTTTGCATTCTTTCTACCATGTCCTACTCACCCACATGCATACTGCGTGTGGGTGCGCATGCGTGTGTGTGTTGACTTCCTTTTGTAGTTTGTGTACCCTTTTAAACCCTTAAACCCCTTTTAAGTCGTTGCCAAGAAATTGGCAACTTAAAAAGTATTTGACTTTTCAAATGTTTCGCCATTGAAGGTAACCTCTCATCATCCCCTCATAAGCCCACATCCCCCATGACATCAATGAGGCTCTTCTGCTAGACTGCTTGCCTAATGTTTCAGACAGTTGACAACGACCACGGGACTGTAATGTGATCGAGATAACTTTGGAAACATGTGGAAAACCGATGTGGCCGGTGCTGAGAGATGACAGAGGAGAGGAGAGAGAATGAGAGAAGGGCTAGATGGCTAGAAGAGCAGCCTGGCTAGGATATCATGCATGTTAGCAATGCTAGTAAAATGCAAACTTTGTGATTTGTGATTTTCAACCTTTCTTCCGACAATTATCTAAATATAAACTTTTCACGTTGGAGGTCAACGGATGGTTTAACGTTTTTAATGTCTACATACTGCATCAGCAACGACGACTAGTCAAATTAAATAATCATCCACATTTGACAGCCATGTCTCACCAAATCACCCATTTTGGGGATTCATGGTTGTAAATTTGTTTTCAAATGATAAGGACCCTTTCAACCTAACAAAATTTTTTGCTGTCTAAGTGCCTTTCGGAATAAAACAAAACCCAGATTTCTTATATCCTCTGAAACAAGAGGCCAGGAGGTACGGAGGATATGTCAGCACTCACAAGGCGCCACATAATGTGCCACTGTACAAAACTAAACGTACAATACAAATGATAATAATGGGAACAGTCTACTCTAGGTGGTGTGTGTGTGTGTGTGTGTGTGTGTGTGAGAGCAGGGCAGACCTTGGGGGAGAACAGATGGAAAGAAGGAGCAGGAGAGTGAGGGTTCTGCAATGTACACACACACACACACACACACACACACACACACACACACACACACACACACACACACACACACACACACACACACACACACACACACACACACACACACACACACACACACACACACACACACACACACACACACACACACACACACACACCATCTATCTGCTTTAACTATCAGACAGAAGCCCTCGGTGTGACCTGGAGCTGGTGTTGACCTGCCAATGACAACACAGTGCTCGCCTGGCTGACTGAGGACCTGGTCTCTCATAGGCCACCTTGGCACCACAGCAGTATGGAGCTGTCCTATCCCATCACTCCACTGCCTCCTGGCCCCTCCGTCGCAGGAAGTTTTTATTCCACTTTGATAACACCATGGGGACGAGGGGATCCCATTCCAAGGGTTTAATGCAGTTCCGTTGTTTAACTCCATCATTTATCAAGGACGGAGGAAGGAAGTCATTTTGCTGCAAATTCCTCCAATCTGATTACCCACGTGGGGAAGCTTGGCGTTTGCATAACTGTTGATCCGTTGAACCATGGCACGGATATTTCAACGTTTACAGGTTTGTATCCCGAATAACATTTTATTATACGGCGGAATTCTAAATGTGCCTTCGAAAGGTTTCCAGCGGCACCCGTACCTGACACCATGTCGTCCTTGAGTGGACGGGCCCAGTCCAGGATGACGAAGGAATGGCAGCCCTCTATGGCGACGACGGTGATGTTGTGCGGCTTGTTCTTGGGGGGCTGTTTCTGATTGGCGAGGTCCTTGTCCATCAGCTCCCCCAGGATGTCCACCTGCAGGTACTCCAGGGCCTCCGTCAGGGAACACGGGGCCCCGGGGTCCTTCTGGATGTACTTCATGTAGGGAGCTGAGGGCAGTGGGGGGAAAATAGCAGTTTTATTACTTTGTTATATATATATGGCGGATTTTGATATCGCATATATATATTCTTTTATTTACTGTATATGTATGGGTAAATTGAGGGTGTAATTAGACCAAATATACTAAACTAAATAAAAATTTCGGAAAACACAGAAACCAAAATTAAAATATGCCTTTTACGAAAACTCAATGTGTGAAGGCCCATATAAGTAGTCTCTACAGTCCTTCCACCTCTTGTTAGATAAGGTGTGTGTGTGTGTGTGTGTGTGTGTGTGTGTGTGTGTTGTGTCACATCAACACACTTCCCCTCTATGTGCTGAATTAGCTTCAATGAGTCGGTTACACAATACCAATTCCTCAACGCGTCTTCTTGAAAGCATCCCTAGGACATGCCCTGAGGTTTGCTTGTATTAAGCAACAGAGGTATTCTCCATGAAATCAAGCTTGGATCCAGAAAGTACCGCTAAGAGGCTAATACTTTGTAGCCCCTCCGTGTGGTTGAAATAGGGCAGAATGGAGGCATAGTGCGGGCTAGAAGGAGATAATAGAAACGGAGGGCGTTGCACATGAACAAAGCGAGGTACACGGTGCCAGAGGCTTATTGGGGAGCGTGTCCATCCGTCGACTTGCATGCCACTGAGAGCTCAGTACGAGATATTAGGAAAGCTCATAAATAAGAGAGAGGAAGTCTCTGTGGCGTGCCAACGTGGATCATTCTCCATTCTGCTGAAACTTATTTTTACTGTAGTCCTTTTTTCGTTTTGTTCATGTCAGCTGAGAATGGGGGAGGATTGGGGGTGGGGTGGGGGGGTGGGGGGGAGTTGTAATTGGTTTCAGATAGAGTCGGCCCTTCGCTTCTGTTCTGTGCGGAGGACAGTCGGGTTTTTACCAAGACAGATGGCTGCCATGAGCTTGGCTTTTGTAATTGTTTTGCTGTTGCTACAGGCTGTCCTTGATCATGTCATGGTTATAAATGGGCTTCATTAAAAGCCAGAGAATAACAGAGGGAGAGACTTCATCTAGACGGATTGTACGTGTTCCTTTAACTTAATGACATCCCAATAGGCACCCGATCCTATCTACAAATCTGCGCTATTATCATAATTGACTCCCTCCAACATATCCACATATCCAGTCAGTCTTTTACTGTGATGGACTAGATAAGACCTCTTTTCCCTCCTTCTAGGGAACGCATTGTTTATGCAGCCAGTTGAGGTGAGAGAGAGAGAGGGAGCAGTGCCGTCCAAAGCCAGCCCATAAAGCAATAAAACAGACAATGGGAGGCCAGTGTGTCTGGCCAGGGCCTGGCTGTGTCCTCCGTCAACCTGGCCTCTCTCATACCCGTCAGTGGGAAGGAGTGAAGCTACTTAAGAAAAAGAAGCCCTATGTTTTAAAGGATTATGAGGCCGTAATGAGGCCTTGATGCAGTAAGTGGAAGGATTCAGTCCAACTTCTGGTGTGTGTGTGTGTGTGTGTGTGTGTGTGTGTGTGTGTGTGTGTGTGTGTGTGTGTGTGTGTGTGTGTGTGTGTGTGTGTGTGTGTGTGTGTGTGTGTGTGTGTGTGTGTGTGTGTGTGTGTGTGTATGCGTGTGTGCTCACGTATTGATTTCTTCTTGAGGTGTGAAGAACGTTTTTTGTTGGAGTGTGTGTGTGTGTGTGTGTGCGTGTATGGATTTTGTCTTGAGTTGTGGCGAAGAATGTGCTTTCGTTCCGGTTGGGTTATTTCTTTGGCACTGCGAGCCGCGTAACGAGAAATGGCAGCCTTGTGTCAAACACCTGTTCATACGTTGTTGACACCCTGCGTTTCCCAGCCTGCGCGGTGACGGGCCAGCACGCTGTCCGCACTTGCTGTGGAATGAAGGTGGCGGTGGGAGCAACCTACGTCAGCGACATGTCTTCTACGATCCACACGAAACCGCTACGGGAGACGTCTAATCACCCGTGTCATGCGTGTAACCCATTGTTGTTCGCACCTTGGCTTATCCAAAACCCCTTTCACGCGGGGGTTCCGCCGAGCAAACCGGGTCCCCTGGATGGTAATGACTCACACGGTTACACTGGCTGCACCATCTGGTTTCATGCTGCTACCCATCCATTCTATTATTGCAGGGGTGTTTGCAATCTTTTTGATTGTCATCCCAAAGCAAAACCAAAGCGGATTATATGTTCTGACCTCAACGGTCAGAGTCGGCCAAGTCTCGTTCGAGTAACAGGCGCCAGCCAGGCAGGCAGAGTGAACATATTTATAACCTGGTGATTCTGGGAGCCAAGCCGAAAGGGTCCTGAATATATTATCCTCCCTCGTTATTTACAGCACGGAGAGACTTCTCAACACACATGCAAGTGTAAACTCATTGACACACAAAGGCATGCACACTGCACACTCATCCATAAACATGAACACGACACAAACATCCAGGATAATTACTTCTTTTACTTTCTAAAACCATATATAGGCAATCCGACTTCAACGTCAAGGAGTTGGATCGTGGAAATATTTCCAGATCTCAATATCTCTTTTCTCAATCTTTCTCAAGACCCTCTTCCTCCGCTTTAGTTTTTGAGGAAAACTTTCCAGAAGCCTTTCTTTCCACAGAAAGATAACCTTATTAGTGTCAAGGTCAAAGTACTGTACATCAAGCAACACACAGAAGGATAACCTTATTAGTGTCAAGGTCAAAGTACTGTACATCAAGCAACACACAGAAGGATAACCTTATTAGTGTCAAGGTCAAAGTACTGTACATCAAGCAACACACAGAAGGATAACCTTATTAGTGTCAAGGTCAAAGTACTGTACATCAAGCAACACACAGAAGGATAACCTTATTAGTGTCAAGGTCAAAGTACTGTACATCAAGCAACACACAGAAGGATAACCTTATTAGTGTCAAGGTCAAAGTACTGTACATCAAGCAACACACAGCTACATGGCGCGTGAACACCCACCCACACGCGTGCATTTTGGACCAAATTTGTCAACGGCGTACCTGTGAATCGTTTCTTCCCTGTGAGGTCCAACGCAGATGAGGGGTTCTTGTTGAGCTGCCCTGGCAGTGTTGGGTGTTCTTGTGTGGTGGTGGGTATTGTGGTGGTTGTGCTGTCTGTGGTGGTGGGATGGGGCAGCAGTGTAGTCGGAATCAGGAAATCATCTAGCAACAACAAAGGACTCTGTGAGCATTCCACTCTCAGCCCGGGACAACCCAATAACACAACAGCACGCCATGGTTCAAAACCCTTTGTAACCGTCCCCACAGTGTCGGATATTCATATTTTCTTAATGAATTGTGGAACAACTGTGTGGCATCATAGGAAATGACCCCCTTTATTATTTTGATGGTCTACTCTTGTGTAATGTTTTGCTTTCCACATTTTCCATTTGGAATGGGAAATGTGCAGGAGCACGGTGAGGGGGAGGGGGGGGGGGTGGGGGTTGATGAAGTCAAGCAATTTCGCAACCTATTTTTGTGGAGCCAGAGTTGCAGCCTGACAGCCGCGGAGGGACTGGGTGAGTGGAATTCAATGAGATCCTTCCACTTCCAACACCGTCAGACCCACCTGCAGGTGGGGGCCTCAACATGACATCAATATCCGCACGTGCACGTGCACACACATGCACTCACAAACGCATGCACGCACGCACACGCGCACGCATGCCCGTGCGCACACACACATGCGCTTACTTATGTGCAACAGCAGAAAAATATTAGAATGTCCCATGTGAATATGTTTTTTTTTTTTTTCTGATTTTAAAACCGTAAACAAACAACTGCAAACCAGAAACTGCTTACATGCAACATGTTGAGACACTTTAACACAGCTTTAGCAACGCTGAGGCAGCTTCCCATTCAATCACTCTTCATATCCAGCCAATGTGTGTCCATCCATAACAAAACAACATCAAGAGGACCCAGCGCGAGACATCACTGGGCTGGGGCAGGCCAGGGCATTCTCTCAGGGTTAGTAATGCAGTTGGAGAAGCAGCAAGGCTCCAGATTTTCAGAGAGACTGAAAGACATTGAAAACAGTCCATTATGGACATAAGCCCCACAGAGAGAGAGAGAGAGAGAGAGAGAGAGATAGAGAGAGGCTAAACATTCAACAGGCGATTGAAACAAACAGAAATCGTCTGGCACCGACACATTCGCGGCGATTAAGTCGGTTTGTAGCCATACTCTGCCAATACCTTGCTCAAGAGCTAAAGCATCTGTAAGCTTGTTGTCGGACTCCATCCCGGACGACTCCTCTGTCACGGAAGAAGCACAAGCTACAGGTTCAGATATCGAAGTGTGTGTGTGTGTGTGTGTGTGTGTGTGTGCTACGGTACATTGCACGAGCAGCAAGCGCACGCATACATACACTCACACACAGACACACACAAAGGTACTCAACAAATGCAACAACAAAAAAATTAACGCATGAAAACAAGCGATCAGGATTCACACACACTAACAGACTTCCACATGTGCGCACACACACACCAGTGAGTGGTGTTGGTTAAGGTTGTCGGTGCCTCTTGTTGGATGAAAAACATGTTTGCAGAAGGAAGGGTGTATTATATTAGGATAGTTAGATTAGCCTTTGAAGAACCCCAAATCAGGGCGTTGATATGAGTGTGTGTGTAGACCGGCAATGGAATAGCAAATTATGCCATTGTTAATAAATAACTGAGTTTAAATTAATTTGACTTTCTCTAACATATTTACAACCCAGGTGTGTTTGTATGTATGTATGTGTGTGTGTGTGTGTGTGTGTGTGTGTGTGTGTGTGTGTGTGTGTGTGTGTGTGTGTGTGTGTGTGTGTGTGTGTGTGTGTGTGTGTGTGTGTGTGTGTGTCGTGTGGGCGGAGAGACATGTTTCTTAACCAACACAAACAGCAGTGTGTCAGTCTTTGGCATGGTTGCAAACCAGTATCATTCACTGACCGCAGCCATGCCCCCAGCTGCTGACTCTTACATCTCTCTCTCTTAGACACACACACACACACACACGCACACACACGCACGCACACACACACACACACACACACACACACACACACACACACACACACACACACGCGCACACATCCACACATGCGCACACATCCACACACACAACCACATACACGCACACATCCACACACACAACCACACACACACACACACACAACCACATCCACACACACACAACCACATACACACACACATCCACACACATCCACACACGCACGCAACCACATACACACACACACACACACACACACACGTGCTAAACACTTCCAAACACAGAACAGATCACACAAAGTGATCAAACAAACAACACTTACATCTGCTGAGATGAGCTGGATTTTTACAAACAATAGACTTTTCTGTCTCCCAAAATACAATGTCTGTTCGCCACTAGCTAACATCAGCAGGGAATAAAGAGAAAGCTCATCGCAGGTATAATATATGGAATGCACGTTTGGTTGGACCAGTCGACCAACGCTTTCTCTGTCCCAGCATCCTGCATACTGGCAGATGTATGGCTTACCCTCCGGGTAGCAGTCCAGTACTCCCTCTGGATCCAGGACTGGGTAACCGTATTCGTTGGTCTTAGAAAAGGTGCCAGGCGGGCAGGTGGGGTAGGGCAGCATGGTGGTGCTCTCCTCTGAGAACCACTCTGTGGTGGTCGGAGCCCTGACGGTGGTGGTGGGGGTGGTGGTGGTGGTGGTGGTGGTGGTGGTGGTGGTGGTGGGAGCTCTGGTGGTGGTCCGATGGTGGGGTCGGTCCAAGCCGAGCACGGGCTTTCCGCCCACTGTTAGAACCTTGTCCTTGGGGTTGACCACGGGCCGGCCGTCCCGTCCGTGGCCGAACAGAGCCAGGCCTTCCTGGTTCACCAGGGGACTGCCCTCCAGATCTAGAGGCCGACAGGTTGGATGGGAATGGAGGAATGGAAGAAGAGGAAAGTGCCTTGGTATAATGTGGTTGTAAGTGTGTGTCCTGATCTAATGAAAAACACCGTGAGGTCTGTTCACCAAAGATGGTCTGTCCATCCTCTCCGAGGACCACTCTTCTGGGTCTGCCCTGGGAGTCCTGCAGAGCCTGCCCCTCCTCGTTCATCAGAAGGCCTTGGTCCAGGTCCACTACCTGAGAAAGAATGTTAACAAATGTCAAAAAACAATGGACAATGTCATTACAACATTACGCAAGTCTCTACAATGTTGTAGAATGCAACTCCTTGTGTAAATGTTGCTCTCAGTCTCGTAGAAATTGTTTGTTTGTTATTCGATCTAATAAAGTATTAATGGAGAACTTCTGGAGTTTTCAACCTGGACCCTATTTTCCGGTCATTTGGATGTCCGGGACTAATGCAGACAACAATTTTGGAAATTGCGCCACAATTGAGTGAGAATGCTGCAGCCGTAATCTGCGAAATGGCACTGCAACGTAATCCTAAAGGGCAATATCGCCCCATCAATGTATGTCCTCTAAAAGTGTGTGTGTTTGCTCCTGCCGCTGCTAATTGTCAAAGTAAAAAAAACACCATGATTTGAGGCGTACTCTTTTTTTTCATCTGTGAATTCGAGTTTTGAACTCTGCTTTAATGCTTGAAGTAAATTCCATTTGCTTTAAATGGCACCATTTTTACCAGAGTGTATTTGCTTTAGATCAGTATTTGTACTTTTCCTTTGGTTAGGAATGCCGGTACTTCTCCCTACTCTGCGCCAGTTTCATTGGCTCATGAAGCCTCGTGAATAATATTTTGAATGGGATTTACTTACCCATTTCTTTCCATCAGGGCCAGTAATTAACCTGCGGCGAGCCTTGCTGTCTAGCTCCGATGTGGAGGATTCTTTATCCCGGGACGTGCTAAGATTTGGACGGCCATTTTTGTCTAAACAATAGTATGTTGTTAGAGCAAACAATACTTCACTTTTGAATGGTATTTCAACATGATTGAATCGAAGCAATATACTTTATATATAATTTCATTTACTAAAAGGGTACAACAATTAAGCATGAATTAACATTAGTTAACACAGTAATTAGCATTAACTAACAATTAACTAACAGTAAACAGTTAGTAAAAGTATTTGATAGGGCTTGGTTTACCCTTACCCTATAAAATAATGTATAAATTAATACATTTTTTAACATGCACCCCATTACCTTTGTTAACATGAAAACCATAAGTAAATTATCACTAGACCATTAGTTAACTATTAATGAACTGCTAGTTATTGTTAGTTAATGCTTATTACTGCATTAACTACTATTAATGAATGGTTAATTGTTGTATGCTTATTGCATAGTGTTACCGTAATTTCTATATCACACGCTCACAAACAGTATGTTACCATTTCCATTGACAGGTTTTAGTGCTTCACCATTAGTTGCTTTCCCTCTGAAGTTAGGGTAACGTGCTCTTGTCTTTAAATTGTCTCTGGATGATGCTGACGAAGATGACAATGATGGTGTATATGATGCTGCTGCTGATGATGGCAAATTCCCTCCAGATAATCCCCCTGTCCTTGTGACGCTAGAGCCACGGCCCTCCCCGCGGTCAGAGGTCAACTCCGGCCTGGGCATCTTTGACGAGGACGAACGAGAGCTCGATTCCGACAAAGAGGACGAATCCGACGTAGTTGGCGATCTGGCTCGAGTGTTTTGCGCCGGTTGGACTCTGAAGGGCAGCCTGTAGCCGCCAGACTGCCTGTTTGCTAGCACGGGAGAGCGCACCCTGCCGTTAGCAGACACAGCGGGCCGCTGATAGGAAGAGCTAGTCCTGCTTCCACTGGAGGGTTCTCGTTTGTCCCCACTGCCTCTGTTTACTGAGGTTTTGTGATGACGCACCGGAGGTGAACTGGTGGTTTTGGGGGCTGCTGTGGGGTCCGGTACTTTTTGGTTTCTGTCAACGATGACCTTACTCCCCTCGTGGAGATAGTCATTTTCATGATCATTGTCGTTATTATTATTATTATTGTTATTAGAGGCTCCTCCATGGATGGCCTCACTGGATGCTCTGTGCCCACCTGAGGAATGATGGGAATCGGAGTTCGAAGAGGAGGGCGCAGCGGAAGAGGTAGATGGTTGTCTAGATTCGCTAAAATCACTCTTTCTTACTGTCGCAGAGGGTTTGTGCAAACCTTCTCTCACCCCTTTCTTCAGCGGGTTGCGCGCTGAGGCGGCTTCCACATTTTCACTCGTCTCCTGTATCTTGGAAACACCTGCCGCTCCACTGGCCCCTGAGGCCCTTCTGGCAGAGCCCTGCAGCACGGGCCGCCCCGCCCCTACAGAGGACGAGGTCCTGCCCCACGGGTCTCTGCCCTCCTGCCTGTTCGACAACACTCTGGTCCCAGTGCCAGACCTTCCCGGGAAGCGACCCGCCAGGGACGGCGATCTTTCGGCGTGTGAAGGCTGCACTCTGGCGGGAGGAGGAACTGTTTTCTCCTCCTTTTCATCCCGACTTTCCCCCGTCTCCTTCCCGACGTCCCCAGCTTGTCTAGTCTTCCCTCCTGGGTTTTCCTGCTCAGCGTTATCGGACTCCTCCCCGTGCCTTTCGGGAGAGTGTGAGGGCTGTGGGCTGTGTGGAGTTGCGTGGCTATCGGCCACTCTGCGGGAGGCTGACCGAGTGCCTCCCGAGTCGCGGGCTTCAGAGGCGGTGGGCGTCCGCGATCCGCCCCGAGACGTGGATGGGAACGTTGGTTTGTGCGCGCCGGCGGTCGAGGGGCCGTGTGATCGGGAGCGGGACGCGTCCGAGCCGTCTGCGTTTGACGTCGTGGAGTTGGACCGGGAGACTGCTGAGTTAAAAGTGCCAGATGTTTCGCGGTTTTGAGATCCAGTTGGCAAAGGGGATTGCGACTTTGAGCTGTCTGCGTTTGACGACGCGTGGTTTTGAGTCCGGCCTGGCAAATTTGACTGAGCATTGGCAGTGGAAGCAGGCCTGTATTTATATCCATTTGGATATCGGGTGAAATTCCCCCTCCCCCCAAGGCCTGAATTCCGCTGGCCAAAACCAAATCGCGAGTTCAGCACAGACCCACTGGTACGCCCGGCCGTAGCAGAATCTCTACCCAAAGGTGGTGCTACTGTTTTTGGCTGTGCAGCCGTTTGCGTTGAAACAGGGGTGGAGGGTTTACTCTGGGTTATACTTGGCTGAGCATATGTGGCTTTGCTCTCAGGCTTTAGAGAATCTGTATAACTGTCCTTTTTGATGACTGATGACTCCTGGGAATGTTTTGGAATTGGTAGGGAGGAAGAAGCCCTTGATGACGAAGAAGACAAGGATGTAGACGACGAGGACGACAAAGAGGGAGATCCCGGTTTCTGATGAACCCTGACCTTGATGGGCCTTCTTGGCGGTGGTCTTGGGTGGGTCGTGGCGGCTGTAGTCGGAGCCAAAGTCACAGATCTAAGGGTAGTGCTCATGGGAGTGGGCGTGACTACCAATGTGCTAGTAACCTGGGGCTCCGGGTAAACAACGTTGTTGTCGGGCTCTTCCTCTTCCACAGCCTCCACGGTCACTGGCTCTTCTTCTGGGGGTGGTGTGGTGGGGGACGTCTTCTCCTCCTCTCCTCCTCCTCCTCCTCCTCGTCTGCTTCCTCTCTGGCTCTCCCTCTGCTGGAGGCTCCGTTCCGGGCGGAGCCCCTGACGGAGGAGAAGATGCTGTGGTAGGAGCGGGACTGGGAGAGGGGGCGGACCCGCCGGTTGGTGGACTGGGCCTGGGTTGTTTGAGGGGCTTCCGTGACGTCTGCTGGTTGGAAGTCGCTTTCAGCGCGGCTCCTGTCCTTCTGAGAGGAGGCGTGGCTCGCTCTGCTGCTTTCCTGGCTTTTCGACGATGACAGAGCTGGGAAGAGATGGAAAATGTGGTCTTAGTGAAAGCACCTGAACCGCAAAATGTGTACATGATGCACATGTGTGTGTGTGTGTGTGTGTGTACATAGGCACACACACACAATTAAACTTACTTACTTCCTGGCATGGCAACGCTGAAGGCCTTGCTCAACGGTCCCTGACCCCTCCTGTTGGTGGCTTTGATTTTAAAGATGTAGCGGTCCCCAGGGCGTCAGGCCGGCGATGGTGGCGGAGGTGGTGCTGCTGCCATAGGTCACACTCTTCATTCCGAATGGCTTCATGGCAGGAGCGTAAGACAGGATGTACTCTACAGGGAAAAGAGTGTTATTCCACTGAAGGTATTACAAACACAGATTTATAACTGGTGAACTATTATAATCTCCATCTGTCTTTACCTTTTTAATACATTTTTAATGTTTTCAGAAGAAGATGTTTGATGATGTATTTGTATCGGTTATGTTTGTATTGCTTGTATTTGCTTTGGAATTGGTCCGAAGCAGTAAGTGCTGCTCTTTACTGTAAGTCCAACCCTCCCTGTCTGACCTCTTATCCTCCCGTTGGGCTCCTCAGGAGGGTCCCAGGTTGCCGTGACAGCCGTCCCCTTCCCTCTCAGAGGCTTCACCTCAAAGTTTTCGGGCGGCCCAGACGGTGCTGCTCAAAGAAAAACCACAATTCGTCCGTTTGCATCTGAAGAACGGAAGCAGCTGAAGATCCAGCGAGACAAGTTCTTATTATAGCAGACTTTGACTTAGGAAAAATCGCATACATTTCCAGTGACTTCCCCTTTGAGATCGTCAATGAAACTGCAGATGGGAAAATGAGCTCGGAGCCAGGCTGCAAATGCTGACTTCCCAATGAACCCGATTCAGGAGCTTCTGTGCCATTGTATAACGGCTGGAATCATAACAGCCGCCAGAGCTAGTATCACATGTCTTGCGTGGGAGCAATAGGCATTGAACTGAATGCCTGGAAGGCAAAATGAGGAAAACCGCATGATGTAATGTGAAATAGCAAACTGCGGAGCTACAGCGGTAAGCTTAGAGGGTTTGATAGCAGAGCTGATATCAAACATTAGCAGAGGAATTAGCAAGGAGTGCTATCCGACACCGGTGAGTCATAATTATCTAATCTCATTGTTATCTCATGTAGGGATTATTGTATAAAAGTCCACATGTGACTGGGTTGAATCAGGGTCACTCCAACTGAACCACTATGCAATTTCTACTTTAAGAATTCACTTAGTTCAAATTATTCACTTGAAGAGCCAAGATATTACCCAGGTATTTTTATTGTTAGCCTTTAGCTACAATTAGATGACAACAGGCAAATTTCCAAGTTCAGAAATGAAAAAGGTCCCTGAGTCTGCTAATATTATCACCAATTCCAAATGTTTGACTCAGAGCATAACAAAGAGAGGGCTTTTACTTTTTAAACGTAGACCTTTTCCTACTCTGCATACGAGCTAACCTTAAAAATACAAAACTAGATTGGTAATACATCTTTGCTAGACAACAATACGTATCTTAACACCTGCACTGACCCTGATCAGGACTGCATGAACCCACCTGATTCGGGGGTCCGCTGGAACACGGAGACGCTCCACTTGCCGTGGTTCTCCCCCTGGGTGATCCGGACGGAAAACTCGTACATGCCGTCGGCTGAGAGGCCGTCTATCAGCAGCCTCCTCTGGGTGCTCTCCTTGTATTCCCAGCGCGCCGACTCCCCCTTCTCCCTGTACTTCACTGTGTAGTACCTACACACACACAGACACGCGCACACACATACATACACACAAATACATACACACACACACACGCACACACACATACATACACACAAATACATACACACACACAGACACGCGCACACACATACATACACACAAATACATACACACACACACACGCACACACACACGCACAAGCACACACCAAGAAGAGAAAGAATGTGTTGGATTTCAAAGCCGGGAAATAACATGACAAAACTCACTAAGTAACAGACTGTAAACAGAATCAAAGAAGAATTGTGTGCCACGACGGATTTTGACAACAAATCATCATAGAGTCCAAGAATGGGAAGTAAATAAGAGTGATGATCCCAGGAAGCCAGATATCAGGTTTTGAAATGATGGTGATGACAAGGCCAACGCAGTTACTGTCAATCATGGCAAATGTGCTCAGGCGAAGTGGAAATCAGTGTTCAGTGTTTTAATGGAGGGAGGTGGGAGAAATTTACAAAAATGTGCACATGCAAAATACACACACACACACACACACACACACACACACACACACACACACACACACACACACACACACACACACACACAGACACTCCGTAAATAATACCTGAGTTCGTTGGCAGTAACCTTCTCCATCTCCACCACAGGGTCCACCCAGGAGATCAGCACCGACTGAGGGGACATTACTCTCACAGTAATGTCCTTGGCCTCTTCCTCTGGCTCTAGACAGCACACACCCACCGACACACACACACACATATACAGACACGCACAAACACACACACACACAAACACACACACACACACACACACACATATACAGACACGCACAAACACACACACACACACACACCGACACACACACACACATATACAGACACGCACAAACACACACACACACACACACACCGACACACACACACACATACAGACACGCACAAACACACACACGCACACACATACATACAGACACGCACAAACACACACACACACACACACACATACAGACACGCACAAACCCATGCCCACACCCATACACATACACAAACACGCACACACATAAACAATCAAACACATATATACATACAAACATACACACATTTACATACATAAGGAAAGACTAGAAAAGAGTGATATAACTTACACTAGCCAGGTATTAAAAGTAAGCCAACCAAGTCTTCTTATTCCAATCTCTCCACTTGCTGATGTAATATGATCTGGATATCAGCCAAATACTTCTTTCATTACCGTATGGCTTGCTTGTTCAGTCAGGAACAGCAACAGACAGCAGTGTTTATTTGTCGTCACAATGTAAATTAAGTGTTTATCCCTATGGTAGAAGAGACCAACAGTGGACACGGGGGAGGCGTGGGGGAGCGTGGGGGAGGCTGGTAAAACGGCATCACTTGGATGTTATTCTAGGTACCTGGCGCGACGGCTTTGGTCACGACGGGCCGGTTGAGGGGGCTACTCCGGTGACCCTGTGTTCTCTGTGCCTGCAGTGACACCACATGAACGGACTCAGATGCTACGAACAGAAAGGGATACCAGGCACCAGGGTTTACTCTGTGAACGGAATGACACGGCACAAACAACAACTCCAAACAGCCTATACATTTCAGCCCAACGGTTCACCGGTCTGAGTGATGAAACCATGGCGTCGTTCCCTCCTGAATGAACTAAAACGTTACATTACCATTGGAATTTGTCAAAAGTACTTGGTTTTGTGGACTCTGTCTAAGAGCACTTAGCGTCAGCGTGCCTTCCGCAAATGTAAGCAACAGCAGTAGCACCTTGGTCTTTGTGATAAGAAGAGTTTTGTAAAGTACTCGTACGGTGATTCCCTGTTTTATTTTGTCCACACATGGGCACAAACTCCGTACTGATGCGATGCACATTGACCAAAGCGCTACATTGCTGTTGTTAACATTGTGGCGAGAGCACACCCACGACTGTTGTTCTCCAGCAGAATCGATGCAACAAAGTCATTTTGACAAATGATACTGGCAACAGATGTCGAAGTGAGGCCAGGAGAGACAGTCGACTCCTCACCCATTATTGGGCTTCTAACATGGATCTTTGACATCGTACATGTGTGGTATGATGACATGTTGTTCATCATACCACACAATGAACAACACCACATCCGAACACTGAGGTACTTACAGTCACTACATCTGTCTTCAAATAGGGCACAGCCGTTACTGAGTCTTTTCTTACTTCACTTACTTGAAAGAGCTTCTTACAAAAGTAGTATTGTATTTCACTCTTGACAATGACGCACAACGACATGGTTCATCTTGGCCTGGTGACCGAAGCGTTGGACTCCTACCTAGTTTTTGGGTGTTGCGGTTCCGCTGGTCCGACTGAGGCTTGGTGCTGTGTTGGCGTCTCCTATCCACCAGGGGGAGCCGTCCCAGAGCCCTGCTGTATGGTTGCCGGGGCCCCGAGGAGGACTGGGGGGGCCTCCTGTGCGCCCTGGCGACAGGTGAGACGGGCACCTCTACAGGGGGCCCCACCCTGGCTGGAGCTGCAGGGTGCGGGGGCCCGGCCGTGCGGCCTTACAGAGAGAACAAACGGAGAGAGAGGTGACCAATCAGGAGTGCGTCGGATGTGCACAGCCCTGTTGGCGTTTGTGACGACTGCACAACATCTGTGCATCTGTGGGCTGCCGTTGCCTGCGAGTGAAACCTGAAATGGAAAACGAGGACTGCAAGTCATGGCTCCCCACCCGCTCATTGACAGACACGTAATTGCGCAAACGCTTCAATGAGAGTCACGTTCGTCCAAGGGTGTCCACAACCACAACGCGTTGTCACAACACACGCAGACACACACACACACACACACACACACACACACACACACACTTTTGTGGGATTGTTGTTGATCGTCAAATTGCTGTCCCCTGCCTCCCCCCTTGCTGGGTCTTTTAATTCCCAGTTCCAAAGTGCCAAACCCTCCTCCCACACCCCCTTCCCCTAATCACTGTCAGATGCAGTGGATCATTGACCTTGTTTCCCAACATGGCTGTTTGGGAATATGGCTGTTTGGGGGGGTACAGTTACTAGAGAACAGCGATGAGGTGGTGTTCCCCCCCTTGTAGGCCATTACGTGTCGAACGTGTCGAACGGGCCACCCAGCCTTGAGGGCACATAGCATCTGCAGAACCTGTTCAGGAATCCAATCCACTCTTGGTTCCGGGAGGTTTGAATGGAAAGTCTTAGCAGCGCTCGGATTACAGTAAAAGGCTGTCTCCCGCGCCGGCCAACAAACACATGGTGGTAGGGCTAACCGCTGCCGTGATGGATCTGGTACGAGTGGATGCGCGTGCTGGATGGGGAATACATGGAGTGAAATGAGGTGGGGGCAGCAAATGGGCGGACAGAGAAGGCCTTGGTTGGAAGGGTCTGGACAGAAGAGAGAAATATCCCAGAGATCGGCTTGGGTCAGTGAGATGTCGTGATTTCTCTTGCTTTTGAAACTTTTTTTTTCTTTTGTCAATCACTCCCTTGACCTTTCTTTCCTCCTCCTCCTCCTCCTCCTCCTCCTCCTCCTCCTCCTCCTCCTCCTCCACACCTACCCTTCTTGATCTCTCCGTCTACCTCACATTCTCTCTCCATGTCTTTGTCTGGCATCTGTGTATCTAGCTCTCTAGTGTTCTGCCAGCACAGCAGAGTGGATCACTTTACCCCTTGGATCCCAGGACAGCTGCCAGATAGGTTACAGATCATCCCCCCCAGCACCCACCGCCGTCTGGTGGAGCTCCAATTCTCCTTCTCCACTCTCCCCTATTTTCTCAACCTTTTCCTATTGGGCTCCGCACCTGTTCTCACATAATAGCACCAATTATTTTGTGTGTGTGTGTGTGTGTGTGTGTGTGTGTGTGTGTGTAGCACACCTGGCTGTCCAGAGACTCACCCAAAACTGTTAACGATTTAACGAGTTGTAGTATCTAGGGTTATAGAGTGAAAATGAGAACAATTTATGATCCTTTTCTTTATAACAAACACTATTCTGTTCCAAATGAGTCAGTTATAAAAACCCACAGATTTAATGGTATTGCTAATGAGCAGATCACAGGGGAAGAAAATGGTTTGTACCAATATTATGTGGTGACCAGAACATCTTCTGGTACATACATACATATATATATATATATATATATATAATCCCCATGTGGTTTCAATAGGACAGAGCCGCTCCTAAATACCTTCGTTTTACCCCCTCCTCCCCGTTTCCTTTCCTGACAGCTGAACACACTGGCTCCATGCTGCGCCCACTGCCAGATCGCAGAGAAAACAAAACAGAAAAGGGACCCTCAGCAGGTCTGGTGCTTTGCTGTAGGACAGGAGCCAGACAGAGCAGACCCGACTCCATGCCTGGCTGTAACCCCAAAGAGTGCTTCTGTCTATCGTAGTCCCCCCTGAGCTGTGCTCTTTTCACTGCTCCCATTTTCAATCCAGCGAGAAGCTTGCAGTGGATTGCAAAGCTCCCTTAAATTCTCCTTAACCAAAGCTAAGGCAGGGCACTGAGTTGATCACTATGTACTAAACCATAAATGTTGCATGCATTAAACATTTGACATATGTGAGCAAGAAAATTCACAATTGAATTGTATTGGGGAGGTCCGATTGCTGTCCAATGAGTTGGACTTCCGTAAACTGTGATTGTGCCGTTTACAAAATACAGAACGGAAAAGCCACAACACACAATGTGCACAACACAAGAGATGATGCAAAACAGCTGTTTTTTTGTGAATCACCGCTCACTTTTCTCTTCAAAATAAAAGGCACGCACTGCCAAATAAATTGAGGTAGCGTTCGGCAAGAGGCAATAGAGTGCATGGGAAATGTTGTCTCAGTTCCAGGAAATGCTACATGTTTCCAAACCTCTTTGTAAGGGGCTTTATTTTATTCAAAACAAAAATCCAGCGTTTAGCTAACTTTCTATCTCAAATCTTGAAATAACCTATACTATCAGTAGCTGTACAAAAGAGAAAATGTCAGAGGCCTTATTGTTGAATCCCTTCATTTTATTTATAGGGTTTGGAAAAGTACTAGTCATTTCCAAGTGCAATTCCTTCACATCTCCATTGTAATGATGAATGAAGTATAGTATAATATAACAAATAACTATTTCATTCATCTCTAAGATACCAATATTTCCATCATTACCATTTTATCATCTATCACAAAACTACATTACTTAAGGCAACACATCATTCAGAAGCAGAAGCATAACATGAAAAAACGAATCGATGGAGTCATCGATAATGTGAAAATAGCATGCGTGTAGGTCGTGGTCACAGTGTGCACACAGGACAAGCAGTGATTCAAAAGAAGAAGAATAACAAACCAATGTGGCCCAAAACATGTCCGAACAGACCATGGCGTCGGGACCATTCACCACGTGAGATATAGGGCCCCCCCGTGACATCATGACAACAATGACGGGTAACCACAACATCCTGTTTCTCAACGCGTTCATCTGCATTGGTTCACTCTTTGGCTCAGTTTGTGGTTGTGTGTGTGTGTGTGTGTGTGTGTGTGTGTGTGTGTGTTTTAGAGGAGGCTGCGACCTGGGCCCTACCTGCTGCTGAGGAGACGTTGATCGCCCCTCCCCCCACCACAGCGAAGCCGTCCAGGTTGGCCCACTCAGGATCTAGGTGAGGAAACGCAGGGTTGCCATAGGGATAGCAAATGGATGTAACTTGAACCAAATGTGGTTCATTTTCAACCTGTCACTAAATATGATATATTGTATATGAAGGTCAATTTGGGGTCGGTTTTAATACACAAAACACACACAACACAGACACACATACTCACAGCCATACAAATACACACACACACAGACACCCACACTCGAACGCACACACAGACACACACAATACACATTTTCCCACATTTTATAGAACAGAAAGTACTTGGCCTACGCACGTATACTGTACACAATTAAAAGGTTTAGGCTCATTCAAAATGTCGGGGACTGAAAGCTAAGTTAATGCTTTAAACGTCTGCCTTCCAATAAAGAACAGTCTCTTTCCTTCTCTCTCTCTCTCTCTCTCTCTCTCTCTCTCTCCCTCTCTCTCTCTCCATGTTTCTTTCCCAATTCGTAAGTCATTAATCCCTCCTTGTTGTCCCGACAAGTGCTCGACACATTAACGACGCGTTGAGTAGCCGCGCGGCGCCTCATTTACGACCAGTGCTCGCTGGCTGCCGCTGTGAGGACAGAGGACAAGGGATCGATCCGTGCAAGGCGTCACGGGCCGCTGCACAACAGAACTGGCCCGCGCGAACGGACCGCGCGCCAGAGATTGAACGGCACTGCACCGGAGAGGGAGGGGACCACAGCACCGCTAAGGAGAAACGAAATCGAAGAAATAAATAACCAAAACTAAAAGAATGCGCCACGCATCGAGGGGGCTCACGTTGAGGGGTTTAAGATGCACTCAGTGAAAGCTGCACTGACACAAGCGCGCGCACACACACACACACACACACACACACACACACACACACACGCAAACACGCAAACACAAACAATGCAGGGAGAGGGATACTGGTGGAGGCCAACCCGAACCGATAAACAATTGAAAACAATAAGCGATGACAGATCGTACAGAACACACACGCACACACACACAGATACAAAACATACACAGCACAGATATGTAATAGACAAACACTTAAAACACAGCCACACAGTCTCTCAGGGCCTCTTTCTGTCACACACATTCACACACACACACACACACAAAATGCACCCTCCACACGCCCACGTGCACAAACACACACACATATAAAGGACATGCACTTAAAACACACACACTCACTCTTTAAAACAGTCCATCCCCCACTCTCCCTGTGTCACTCACGTG
The DNA here is from genome assembly GCA_026745465.1 of Lota lota. Taxonomy (NCBI): domain Eukaryota; kingdom Metazoa; phylum Chordata; class Actinopteri; order Gadiformes; family Lotidae; genus Lota; species Lota lota. Next base: position 106,775 of record JACYXH010000073.1, on the reverse strand, counting down.
CACACACACACACACACACACACACACACACATACATACAATGGACGCCCACAACACAGGGTACTGGGTTATAGGAGCTGGGCCCGGGTTGGATGTGGAAAAGCGGGCTTGGCTGCAGGCTTTGTACCATTGATGAAGTTTGGCCCCTGGATGCCAAGCGCAGAGGAAAATGGAATAATGACAAATGCAGACGAGACTTCAAACTGCATACGTACAAAAACACCAGGCCCTCTTTATTTCTCTCTTAATAAGCAGGAAATAAGAAGTGGGTCTCGTCCTGAGCTAAAAATAAGGCCCCCTGATTGAGAGTGAAATCACAACAGGGCCGCTTGGGCCCCAGGCCCCAGAAGGGACTAGGGTCAGGAGGAATGAGCCGTGGTTCGTCCCTGGTGAGCCCATCCAGTAATCCAGTAAGTAATGTGTTGATAAAAATGTGTCTCTCAGGAACACACGCAAGCAAACATAGACATAAATACACACACACACACACACACACACACACACACACACACACACACACACACACACACACACACACACACACACACACACCTCCTGGAGTCCCGGCTCCCAGTCCCAGCTCATCCCCTGCTGGTACTGGGCCCTCCACATGAGATAGAGCAGAAGCGAGTTGCTCTGAGAAACACGCTCTTTTACTTAAGCCAGTCCTACTGAATAAAAAGTGTTCTAACTCTCCCCCTCCTTTGTTTTCTTCTCCTCTCTGTGACTTTTATTTTGTCCCCCCTGCTCTCTCACACACACACACACACACACACACACACACACACACACACACACACACACACACACACACACACACACACACACATATATAGGAAGTACGGGTGGATACCCATATAATACATCTCTTCACTCTCTCCCTTGTTGCCCCTCTCTCTCTCTCTCTCTCTCCATCTTACCCACATCCTCCAGTAGCGGAACGCGGGCGTCCTTGTCCCTGCCTGCTTTAGCCAGGCGGTGCTGCGCTCTGATTGGCTTGGTGGCGCTGACGCTGTAGCGGTCCACGGGACTCCCGTCCAGCTGGACCGCGGGCTCCCAGCTCCGCCTTGCAGCCGACCTGTCCGCCGTCTCAGCCCTGCCGCCCTGCGTCCACGCCGCCGACCGCTCCGCTGGAACACACGTGAGCACTTGGTTGTTGTCCATGGGCGAGGGTGGATTCACGCAAGTATCCTTTAAAGGTGCACCAGATAAGATCCAACCGTGGTAAAGAGAGAGAGAGAGGGCAGAGGAAGAAAAAAACATCCCTTCCCTTGCTGCTCCCTCCTTCCCCTGCATTTCTCCGCCAGAGAAGGGTTGCATGTCCCCAACCTGGGACTGACAAGGCAAGATGGATTCCTCCGAACCAATCACAGCAAAGGATGCCCTTGGGTCTAAACTGGCTCGTATAGAGGCAGTCCCCTCGAAAAAGATCTTCTCACTGCGCAGTTCCCTCACTGTTAGCGGGCGGATGTTTATGCCATTTCTAACATTTACACTGGAATATTAGCTCTGTAATCTTACCTACACGCCTTTAACTGTTCAACAGTGTCACTAGGACTGTACTTCCAGGGGCTTCACAATTCAACATTGTAAGTTAGAGAGTGAACAAGCACTAAGAACTAACTAACATAACTAACTAACTCATCGGACATCAACATCATGATAACAATGGGTAATACTTTATTGATCCCAAGCGTGAAATTGAAAGTAAGAGATACTTATAGAAAACCATACAACTACAGACTACTTCTTAGATCAGTGGTCACCAACCTTTTTAAGCCCAAGATCCCTAACCTCAGCCTTGGTGAAAGGTAAGATCTACCTATTGAAGTGTTGAGAGAAAAAGACTGCCCAGATTTTACTTCCAACTTGAAACCTTTTATTAGGCTAATTGTATTTGAATAATGTTTGAATAATGCTTTGGTCCAACTTTCAAATTGATGCAACCAAGAAAACACTAACTAGCATTTCAAACAGGCCATAGCTGTCTTGCTTTAAGAATTGTACAATATACCTTCAATTCTAAGTTTCATTATGTAATAATATTCCAACAGAAAAAATAAAGGCATGTGGCCTATTTTCCATTTGTATGAGGAAATTATTTTGTTCATAATAGCCAACAACAACAACAAAAATCAAGATACGTATTAAACATTAGCATTTTAGAAAGTAGAACTGTAATGTGTGCTAACAAAATGATCAGTCAGTGCAATTAAGCCATCTGTAAGAGGCTTTTTGTGTTTAGCCAAAAGGTGACTTATCCGAAATGATAATTCAGTAGCAGCCTTATTCTGAGCAGCAGGTTTTGTGAAATACGATTGCTGGGCCTTCAACCCCGATTTCAGCTCGGCAACTTGCCTTGCATTGCGCTCTTTGGACAGTGTTTGTGTTTGGTGGCACAACATACATACACACTTGTCATTCACCAAGGTAAAAATAAGTTCCTCTTCCCATTCTGAATGGAAATTGTAAGTTTTTACCTTCTTACGTGGAGCCTCTGCCATGCTAGCTATACTGCTATATTATATAGTCATATATATAGTCACATTTGCGACAGTTACGTGCTGGTACTCTTCTCTTATGTCATTGGTCATTGGTTGCTATGCAAAAAAAATAGCTGGAGAGAGAGAGAGAGAGAGAGAGAGAGAGAGAGAGAGAGAGAGAGAGAGAGAGAGAGAGAGAGAGAGAGAGAGAGAGAGAGTGAGAGGGAGAGGGAGAGGGAGAGGGAGAGGGAGAGGGAGAGAGAGAGAGAGAGAGAGAGAGAGAGAGAGAGAGAGAGAGAGAGAGGCGCTTGCAAAACTGAACATTAAGCAGGCATAATGTATTTGTGTATTTCGTTTTCTAAACTACTACCTTAGTTTTCGTGTTTCTTTTTTTCCCCTAATGTTTTTGGGAGCTACAGGGAAAGTCTCAAAGAACTACCAGTCGATCGCGATCGACGGGTTGGCGACCACTGCCATAGATGGTGCCTACTTTTATACTATAGATGGTGCTGTCCCTAGCATTCACTGTTAGCATTGGCTTGCTCTTTAAGGACTTGGAAAAACATGAAGTCATATGATTCAATGCCCTATGTCATAACATGACTTAATAGCAGTTAATGTTATTATTGTTGTTTTTATAAAACAAATGTAGTAAGTTATTTAGTCATGGGAGGATTGGGAATGACTGCGATGAGAACAACAGGGTTCTTCATTGTTTTGGTTGGGTGTATTTACCGATAACAGAACAACATGTTTGCCTGCTAAAGGAATATCAAACCTGATTGGGCTGATTGTGTCATACACCAATAAACAAGCAAAACACAAAACAAGCAAAGCAACAACCCCCCAAAAACTAAGACATACAGGCAAACACGACAAACCCTAAAAAAAAGTTTGTTATCTGCGATTAGTTTGTTACTCACCCACAGACACTGGCTTCAAACCTCAGTGTTTGCATGAAACGTGCCAACCTTAAATGTATCCCATTATAAAATGGTATTTCCAGCATTAGATAGTAACGCTACAAGGGATGTTCTCCATAAGGCACAGAGTTTCCACTAGAACTGTACCCAGAGAACACATCATGCTCCCTAACAGCCAGCTGGGTCTAGATTGTTTTATTTATTTAGGGCAACCTCATCCCCATATTCTTTGACAGTAATGACCCCCCCCCCCCCCCCCCCACACACACACACACCCACCCACCACCACCACCACCACCACCACCACCCACCACCACCCACCACCCCCACCACCACCACCACCACCCCATGGGCCTTTTAAACCTAGAAATGCTCTGCATTGGGCCAGCAGCTCTGCCGCTCCAGAAAATAGTTTCTAGAGGTCTAACTTGAAGTCAATACTCCAGTGGCTCACAAAACCACTGGAAGTTATGAGACAATTTGACCAATGGAGTAAGTTGAAAGATCATTAACTCACTTTGGCGGGCCGATGAGGACATTTGTACAGAAATTGTTGTCTTGGTGCCTGAACAGCCGCCAAAGACGTCAACGTTTTGGCGATTCAACTTTTAAGACATCACTTCCTGTGCACTGCTGAGATTGCAACAACACTTCCTCGTGTTATTATTGGTGGCTCCTGATCAAAAGAGACCCTCGCGGCCCCTGGCTCAGGATCCAGGGGTGGAGGAGCGGTTATTTCTGAAATGTTTTATTTCATACTTTTAGTTTAGTTACGTTTATTTGAGAGAAAGGAAATTAATAGTACAGAAATATAACACGGATTCTTCTTCAAAACAGACCATAATGCAGGGTTAAACATTCACTATGTTACTTTTCTACTGCAGCTATTTAACCCATAAGAAAATATCAGAAGAATAAAATGCGGCCATCCACAAGTCAATCCATCCAGGGAATTGTTCTCTCCAAGTCGGACAGTAGCTGTCATCTGAAAACGATGAAGCTAGGGTTAGCTTAACTGTAGCTACGACTCACACACACACTAGAGACTGCTAATGGGAAAACTCAAAAGCTAGTTTACATAGTTAGCAAGCTGATCGTTTGCAGGGGTCAAATGAAATGCTGGCAGTGCGTTGCGGTATGTCTGTTGGTTTTCATCCCGAACTTTAACTACACTCGTTATGGGCTAAGCATGGCCAGAATATCTCTTTAACACTCGTATTCGTGTTGCTGTCTGCAGGTGTGAACCCTAATGAATCCCAAAAGGCTTGCTGTAGCTTCTCTTCTGCTGGTGCGAACCCCTGCTGCACTTCAGGCTTCATATGCATCAAAGCTCTGCGTTCTCTCTCTGTTTGTGCTCACTGTCGCTACCACAGTTCTGGCCAGTAGACCAGAGATAAATACATACTTCTAACTCCATGAGAATAGCCTGAATCATCACACTGTGTGTATAATGTTTATGTGTGTAGGTCCATGTAAGAATGCTGTTGATATTGTTTGATGTTTGTGTGTGTGTGTGTGTGTGTGTGTGTGTGCGCGCGCGTGTGTGTGTGTGTGTGCGCGCGCGCGCGCGTGCGTGCGAAACCAAAGCCCCTCTCCCCCTCGTAATTTCCTCATTAAGTGGAGGCTTGCGGCGGCAGGTCGGTTTCATCAGACGTTTTTGCGACTGCTCTGACGCGACCTGGACTTCGTCCAATCACCTTCATTCTGTTTCCAATAAAAGTGGGGAAATGACGTGTAGGTTTGCACCGCTGTGTCCAGATATCAATCTAGGACTTCTGGACAGTTGGGAAATGTCTGATCCAGGGGGGAGAGGGGAGGACAGGGAAATGCTTTTTGCTGTAGATTGTGAGCCTTGCAAGTGCAGTGCATCCAAGATGGATGACGGCTTTGAGTGAACTGTTTGGGATAGCCAGCGTGAGAAGCGTTAATGTCGTGATCCCCTGCATCTGACACGCCAAAATCCAAGGAGCACACTATAAAGGAATCCCTCGCCTCACCTCATCCTTGTAAAACTGAAAGATCTCCTGGACAAGCACCACACTTTATCTTCTGTTTTACAAGATCCCCTCCCCACACACACAATTAAAGAGAGGGTGTCCCCAGTCCTCTGTAAGGGGTTTGACATTAACCCCCTTATAATCAATCCCCTCTAGTCTTTTGGTAGGGAAATAAAAGGCCTGTTAAACACTCAATATGAGTCACTCTTTTTTTCAAGGGTATTTGTAACTTAAAGCTCCCTCTTTATTTTCAAGAATAATAAAACCCACCCACCTTCGATTCACTAAACCAAGGTTTTTTATTTCTCTCTAAATCAATTTGGTCTGTGGAGGCGAGAACATCTCATTTTGAACAAAAGCGATGTCTGCAGGGAAAAGGTCAGGGACGCCGGGGGGGGGGTCTCGCTGATATTAAGGCTCGCTGATATTAAGGCTCGCTGATATTAAGGCTCGCTGATATAAAGGTTCGCTGATTTTCCCACACACTTTTCAGTTGGCCAGTGACACATCTATTAACTATTGTCGATTAGTTGTATCGTATCAAACATTTTTTTTATTTGCTACAACTATTTTTGCAACGCCCGAAATATGTAGTACCAGTTGACCGGGAATATCACCGGGGGCCCCGGGGCCCGCCTCGGCCCTCAGCAGCCCTGAAAAAGATTGCAACGGTTTCTGTAAGGCCTTGTTACTACAATATATGAGCAACAGTAGTAGCTATCCCTGCGTCTTGCTGAGCACTGGAGAAATCCCAGTCCTACATTAACTCTAGCATTCCTGAGTAGACACAGCAGCCATCGATGACCCAGCAATACGATTCACCTCTGACCCGGACGTAAAAGCCTGTCTGGTGTTAAACACCGCCATAAAGCCATCACCATGCTCTCTCAACTTTGACCGTGGCAGGTAGTTACCCCTTGACTTCTGTCAGTCACACACGCACATCAATCACATGACCTGTCGTAACCGGTGTCGCTGGGGAGAGCAGCTAACGACTTCGCCTTCAAACGATCAAAAACACATTCTTACGTCTCGTAGGAACCCGAATCTTTGAACCCATTTGACTATTGTCGTTAAACGTCACACTTTGTTTCCTTTGGAACCAAGACTGTTATTATGACATTCCATTCCGTTCTGTTCTCTTCAAGTCCTATTCAACGAAATGTGCACAGGTGGTCCGCATAACCAGAGGCCGTGATCTTCTGTTAAAGCACCTTGCTGCTGCTCCACTGGTCAGCGGTAGGGGTGGACGTCAGTAGGCTGTGGCTTATTAATGACACTGCTACGGTGTTCATTTTTTTATTTTTTATTCTTCGTTCTCCTGGAGAGGTGAGGAAGGTGGTGCACCCTGCCTTGTTTAGACAGACGGGACACAGCAATGACATCATGGCGCTCAAGACACGCCAGCGGTGGCAGGTTTGAGGTTTGATGGACGCCTCCCCCCCCCCCCCCCCCCAGCCCCCACTCCCCCACCGAGTGTGGCAGGCGGGAGAGCTGGGTCGAGGCTGAGTCAGGTGAGCAAACAATGTTGGCTATAAGGAGGTGCCCACTTTCTCTCTCTCTCTCTCTCTCTCTCTCTCTCTCTCTTTCTCTCACTCACTCTCACTTTCTCTCTCTTTCTCTGTCTATGTCTTATTTTCTCTCTCTCTCTCTCACTGTCTATCTCTCTCATGCTCTCTATCTCACTCTCTCACAATCTCTCTCTCTCACTGACTTTCTCACACGCACTCTCTCATACACTCTATCTCTGTCTCTCTCTCACTCCATCTCTCTGTCATGCTCTTTCTTTCTCTCTCTCTCTCTCGCCCGATGTTGCACTCCGTAGCCAATCTTCGAAGTTCAAGCCACAAGGTGTTTTAGAGCTCTCCTTTCTGAGATCTGCTATTCTCAAATTCCACGCTGCTAGGTGGAGCGAATTAAATTCCACTGGCCTGCAAGAACATGATTTCCTCTGTCCTCTTTCACTCACTCTATTGCTCCTCTCTCCCTCTTTCATTCTCTCTCTCTCTCTCTCACGCCCGTCCCTCTTTTTCTGTTTCTCTCGCTCTCTTTCTCCACTCTCTCATTCCAGCAGTTGATGGACTGTGGTCCAATGGAAGAGTTTTTTTTTTTGGTTGTTATTGCTGTCATCGAAGGAAAGCGTGCCGCCTCTCTGCTCTGTTTCCACTCCTGGTGTCAAGATGGCTCGGAATCAATTCCACCCAACAAGCAGAAAGTATTGCTCTCCAAGAGCAAGGCTCAGGTGCTGCTGTTTCAAAACACTACAGAGCAACGCAGCGCTAATTCAGCACACGTGCTGTATGGAGAGAGGTCGAGACCCTATAAAGATCTTCCAAGGTCAAAAAGAAAAGGGGAAAAAAAGACAGACATTCTTAGGAGTTGAATCCTCCTTGGGAGTGGACAGAGGAGAGGTGGAGTGTGAAAGCATGACAAAAGAAAACAGACCTACAACTAAGAAGTTCAGTTAGTACAGGACTATGGTCAAGGACAGATAAATGGATACATTTGTGTTTGTGCATGTGTGTTTTATGTGCATGTGTGTGTGTGAGAGAGAGAGAAGAAAATAAAAGGGTGGAATATAAGACGTGGCCATTCCTGATACTAAAGTGCTCCAAGATCCTTTTTTTCTTCCATTTTTCTTCTTTTTTTTTCAGCTGGAGATTCTCAGTGTAAAAATCATATATTAGCTACTTTTAATGTTTGAGATAGTTTTTTTGTTGACTCTCGAGGTCTCAACTAGGCTACAGCAAGTTGCATTGCTTTTGACTGTTTTGATGAGCCCCGCTTCTTCACCTTGCATGACGTCACTCTGACCTGCTACCACAGGTGATTCAAATACAGATCATGAGTGACACACGTTTTCACAGCAATGGCAGCATGGCCCCTAGGAGCACAAGTTTACAAATGAAAACAACAACTTTGAAGACTTCTTGAAGGTTTCTCTCCCCTTTTTGAATGGTAGACTACTCAATTGTTGGGGTGTGTCATCTAGCGATGGCTATAGCATAATGTGTCAGGGCTGGAAAGATTTCGGCTATCGCGAAAAAAAGGAGGTCATTTTACTCAAATCATAAATGTCACCTTAGTAAAGTTTGTTATGCTAATGAAAATGATAAATAGCACTCCTTTAGCATGCCCCCACTGTATGAGGTAAGAGCCTAGCAGGCTATTCCATGACTGCTGCTAGACGCACATCACATTTTCCCTCCATAAAATTGGCTAACATGGGTAAAAGGATGTCACCAGCCGTTCGATCTCGCATCTGTAAAACATTCATCATCACCACTGACACTCTAAATACTTCAGCGTGTCCTATTAGGCTTTTTGTCTCTGCACCTATGGTGATGGCTTGGAAAGTTGTTACACAAACACGGACGTGCGAGTGCAACACACACACACATGCACGCACACACACCACACACACACACACACACCACACACACACACACACACACACCACACACACACACACACACACACACACACACACACACACACACACACACACAAACAGCTATAGACATTTACCAAATGTATAATGTATGTGCTCCTAGGCTTAATATGAAGCCCACCATATTATAATGGTTTTTACAATTGAACTAATACAAGATACAGATGGTCCATGATTGCACGTTTGAAAAGAAAGGACAAATGAACCAAAACGAATAGATGTAATACAAAAAAGAAAGTCAACAAGCCATGCACCTGCTACAAGAGGAGAGTCTTACCTGTCAACCCACGTCCAATGGCGCAAAAAGTGACAAATAACACCAAGAGCGTTCTCGTTGCAGCGAAAGCCATAGTTGGTAATAGTGTGCTAGTGGAGCAACTCAACAGATAGATTGATTGGGGTGGGAGCGGGCTGGAAGAGGCCCGGTAGTGATGGGCGGTGGTATCGCGGGATACAGGCGCTCTGTCTTCCATAGTGTGCCTCCCTCTTTCGGTCAAAAACGGAATTGAATTAAGACCGGTTGGACGCTCGTTAATTGGCAATGCGGTCCGTACTGGTAACCAAAGGATCATGTCTGCCCCCCAGTAGCCAACAAAACAACCCAGCAAACCGACAAGTGACAAAGTTCAATTGTAACCACCAGATGGAGAACTAGTAGCATAACAGAATATTGGTGAACTAATTGTTTTCCTGTGGCATCGTTGTGCTTATTGTCGGCATCTATGTGATGTGGGGCCGACGCTAAACCCAACGAGGGGTTATTAGTTCACTATGAATTCATATTGGATCGTTATTCATAAAGTGTGCATTTAGTTTTCCAAATTACCAACTTAACAATATTTAGAAAGTAAAGTTGATATGGCCTTAGTCAGCATTGTGATGGCTCATATATTGCATGCTAGAAATTGTAAGGCCTATGACGAATTGATTGTCAACACTAATCAATACAGGAAACGGTTTGATCAGTACTAAACTCTTCATGACATGTGTAAACGCCCAAGATGACATTACAAATAACATTGTCGCATTGATTCGTCATATCTTTAGTCTTTCACATCTGTGTCCATTTCATTATATCGCAGTGGACAACAGCTCCCCCTGCTGGCCAGGGTTTTAATCTGCGCTAAGAGAAGACGTCCCGGATCGCCCGTTCATCCAGGGCGGTCCTGAGGCCGGAGGGGACGGTTCGGAAGCGGCGAATCTTACCGCTGCGTGTCTTCACCATGTAGGACACGGGAAGAGTGAGGGCAGGGAGGCTGTGGAATTATAAGTAGACGAGATTTTGACTGACAGGCAGACAGACAGACAGACAGACGGACAGACAAAATAGACAAAAGAAAAGAAAATAATGGATTGAATCCATAGACCGAAATCTGTCGAACAGCTTTTCATTAGGTTCTACCCAGTGGAAAAATAGTAAAAACAAGGGATCACAATGAATTAGACTTAAAGACTAAAGCAACACATTTCGAGGCAACTAAGGCAAAAGCCAGGTAAAAAAGTGATCGCTTAAGGTTTATTGTGTAATGTCCACAGAGGCAGACTGTTCCAGAGACCAGGGCTACGGTGGCTAAAAGCTAACTCCCTGCGCCTTCTAGTGGAAGTCCTCGGGACAGCTGCAGAGGATCTGAGGGACCCATAGGTAGATCTAAAAAGCAGATCCGAGAGATAGGCTGGGGCCAGGCCATCCAGTAATGATACAGTAGTATCATTTTTAAATCAATTCTAAAACTGATAAGCAACCTGTGCAATGCCTTTGAAATAGGTGCTACATGTGTTCTCGGGCTGCTGCGCTCTGAACAAGTTGGAGGCCAGCAGCTTTATTAGCTCGACCAAACAAGAGAGCATTGCAATAAGACCCCGTCCCGTGGGGGAATAGTCACAATATGACGGAGTAACACTTAACAATAAGGGTACAGTAATTAACTATTTATTAACATGAGCTAGTAATAAGCATATAAGTAATAAACAGTAATAAGCATTAACTTAAAAAGTAAAGGTTGATTAATAGTTCGTCTAGTAATCGTTTACTAACGGTGTTCATGTTAACTAAGGTATTTATTTATACATTATTCAATAGCGTTAGCAGTATTAAACGATGTTTAAATACCTTAGTTAACATGAACTCCATTAACTATGAACCCCATTAGTAAATTATTACTAGGCCATTAGTTAACTGTTAATTAATTATGCTAATGAACGTGTATTAGTGCATTAACTATTGTTAATTAATGGTTCATTATTGTCCCCTTAGTGTAAAGCATTACCTGTAATAACCAACTAAATTGGACCCATGCCTCGAGACATATTTACTCCCCTTAAATAGAACCCCACAATCACTTGGGCGTACTTTGTCTTCTGCTTATAGGCCTGCTGTATACATGTCTGCAGTTCATTTGAGTCAGGGCCGGACTGTATCAGGAAAAATGTGCTACTCTCTGCTGTTTCTTTATTTATTTTGCAAACATTCACCCACACTGTTGACCATTAAATACTGGAGCACTTCACAACCTGCTAAAGATCCATCCCTGTATCCATAAATCTATCCATTTTGTTTGCAGAAACAGATTGTTAAAGCCAGATAATTCAGCAGCAATAGTAGATGGAATTGCGTCATGGCCTATACTTCACTCTACTTTGCATTTTTTTTTGTAGTGTGCAACGGTTAAACTCGTGCTGTATAATTGCTGTTACAGCCGTTAACATATAAGCAGCCGTCATTATATATACCGCTGTTTGTAGCCTGTTTCTCTTATACATCGCCTCTTACCTCTTGTGAGCCTGCGCAAAGATATCGCCTTCTTCCCCCGGGAGGATGAAGCTACCCAGTCTCTCACTGGAACCGGTGAGCCCATTGTATCTCGCCCGGTGTTCCAGGGACATCTGCGACAATAGACAACTACAATAACCTGCCACTACAGTTTACTTTACCGGTCCCGAAGGTGTACTCATCAGTTCTGTGAAAGACTGCACTTTAAAACACTGCTGACCTGGCCGAAGGTCTTGAGCGCCATCTGGCGTTCGACGTCCACGTTGCAGCGGGACCAGTAGGCAGCGCTGATGGCCCGGCTGTGAGCCTGGTCCCGGGGAGTCCTCACCGCGTCGGTGCCGATCGAGGGTAGCATGGTGTTGCCCGCGGGATTCTTCCCGGACGGTATTGACCTACTGCGGTATTCTTGAAGGTATCGAGAGGAGGCATTCCCAAACGTTTCTCCATACATGAACTTTATACTTGGAACGTGGCCGCCGTACCTATAGAATAATGTACAACATATAAATAATTGACGGCGTTGTTGTCACAAAATCATGGTGTCCATGATTAAATGTAATACATAGACCGCCATTGTATCTGCCTATTAGTTCAATGAAGCGATAGAACAATCAACACATCGTGGACAGTGAAGTCACGACTAATAGCACTGGCACACAGAGACGGAGAGATGAAAACGCAGGGTAGCGTCACACACTCTGGCCTAGATATGCTTCATGCTCCCCTGCATCCCAGAGCCTCACCCGGGCATCAGAGTCGGTGGGATGTAGGTCGCCTTGTTCTGTGTGATCGCCAGGCCATTTCCTCTGAGAGCCATGTCAACAGCTTTCTTCACCCGAATCGCATACGCCAGGAAGACAAGAAAACAAGCGCCTCCGATGCCGACGCGCAAAGCTCCGCTCACAAACACAAACAACAGAGAGTTGCTTGGTAACTGTAATCCTCCTCTACGCAGCGTGGCCGCGAGAACGCCCCATTTCAAATGGAAGTTCCAGGTTCTCTTCCAAATGAGCCTGCCATAATATGTCGCATGCGTTGAACCAAAACAAATGCTGACATACCGGCGACACTGGACCGGTTGACAACACAGCATTGGTTTCGTTAGAATACAATACAAATCGATTTTTATGGTCAAGTCCTTCCCTTCTCCCTTCTCCTAATTGATTCTCACTCAGCCCCCCGCCCTCACTCCGGCTGCTCACCGTGGATCACAGCCCCCCCCCCCCCCCCCCCCCCCCCCCCCCACCGACTTGATGCGCGCAATGAAGTCTTCTGAACGCACGGGAGACGCAGTGGATGCGTGGATGTACCGAGTTCATGAATGATTGGAACCGTTTCTTTCTTTTACGAGAAGACACAAGACTTGCTTGAAGCATGGACACCGAGGGCTGCTTCGCCGAATCAGGGTGCAGTGGTAGCCTTACCTAGAAGCCGCCGAACAACAACTGTTTTCATCCTATAGTCAAGTTTATAGTTTGAAGGAAAACTGCGTTTTTATCAGCCACGGATTCAATGATGGCTTTGTTGGTTCATCTCAAGAAAGTCTCGTTTTTTCGCGGAAAAGGGGACCGCGTCGCCAAAGTTACATTCCGAGGTAAAGCATGTTTTATCTCAACGTTTTTCAATGGCAGAAAATTTATCTCAATAATGTTGTATTGTTGCTATATTCTCCTTTACTATTTTAAATATGCGCAGCACTCACTGCTGCGCAAAAAAAGTTAAGAAGCCCCCCTTGCCTTCTCCAGGTACTGAGCACAGTGAACGCGCTGCGCTATGACGCTAGAGCTGCTCTTTTATGCAAGGAGCGAAAGTGGATTAAATGTTAATAATTAACAGACAACCTCTTCTTTTTGCGTTACTGCACCAGATGTTCACCTATGTGCTGCCTTGGTTCCAGCCGTTCAACCCCCTGGTGAAATGGCCTGCAATGTGTCAATGTATTGATTGAAAAAAATATTTTGCGCTTGTTTTTCCTTTGGGCATTGCAGAACCCGGCTTTGATTTTGCGCTGCTTTTCATTTGGGCATTGCAGAACCCGGCTTTGATTTTGCGTTCTTCATATCATGTAGGCCTATCTCTCCGGTTCTTACTGAATGGACCAGAAGGATGGTCAAAGAATCAGGGCTCCTCGAGCGATATAGAAGCTAAATAGATCAATACATTCACATGTCTCTTCGATTGTGTGCATGAGCGCGTGTGTGTGTGTGTGTGTGTGTGTGTGTGTGTGTGTGTGTGCGTGTGTGTGTGCGTGTGTGTGTCTGAGGGCATATGTGTGCGTAATAGAGAGATAGGATGCGAGAGAGGGGCAGTATTTCAGCACCTCGGAGAGCGCTATTGTTTGACAGAAAGGTGTAGCAACGGGCTTCTGTCAGAAGCTACGGGCAGACGGACAAACTCAATTTCTCAAGCTGTTAAACTCCAGTCCATCCCCCCCCCCCCCCCCCCCTCCCACCACCCCCCGGGTTCCTCCCCCTGCATGACTCCATCTAAGTATGTTGCTTGACGCTGTTATTTGCAAAGAGTGTCTTGATAGTACATGGTACACTCTGCTCTGCTCATTCATGAAATCAGAACACCATTAATAATGGAATTGAGCTATGCATTATTCAATGTGAATTGAATAAAAATAATTATAGAAATATCAATTAATGGGAATAAACTGTGCTGATAACGTACTATATTACGATCTCACCATATAATGTTGTGGGGTTGAAGACTAGGAATACTAAGAACATGTATGTATTATATGGTTTCTATTTGAGTAGGCCTAGCATAGTGAAGACAAAGCCAGCAATAAAACATTTACTCACAAGTAGTCTGAAGTCTGCAAAATGAATGTTTTAAAAAATGAATAAATAAGAGGATGGCTGGTTGTTTTTAGAGTGCGTCTCGCCTCCCCAGGTTCCCCCTCTGGAGACTGCCATCATGGCGTTTCCTCTGCTGCACTTAGCGCTAAGAGGGCTTCCTGTCTGGGCGGGGGGGGGGGGGGGGGGGGGGGGGGGGGGGGTTTGCTGTGGCAGGAAATCCCCTGTCCCCACTGACCTCACCCCACAACCCTTAAGAGTCCCTGTGGTGGAGATATGTTATGAAAGACCCCCCCCCCATACACACACACACACACACACACACACACACACAAGATGTGTGTGTGTGTATGTGTGATTGTGTGGTCCGTCCGTCTGTCCATCCTGGAAAAAACTTGTGCTCAATGTGTATCCAAACGTTTAACTTCTGTAGGACTAGAAAAGAACAGGAAAGGTATAACTTAAAAAATCGTTTGTAGCATTAACTTTAGTGCTCAAAGCAAACGATTGAGGTTGGGTTAAGGCTGGGTTAAGCCAAGTAATGGTGACTGATTCTGATTGCTGTTAATCAAAAGAGGAACTCACTGTGAAGGCATTTTAATTGGATTTTGCTTTGGATGTTTGATTTGATTTGGATGAAAAAAAAACATATCATCCTTCCTGAGAAGATTTTAAACAGAGCGTTCTGTTATTAAAACATTAATGAAAAATAAATGTTTCAGACATTGATGCTAATAGTTTGAAACAATAACCGGATGAAGGACTTACAGTACATTGTGCCATGTGTTTATATATATATATATATATATATATATATATATATATATATATATATATATATATATATATATATACATAATCCAGTGAGCAAAACTGATTTCTTTTCATTTTTGGAAGATTGACTTAATCAAGATATCCAGAATGTGCCTCTCTTCATCGACTATCTTCTTCTTGTTTCCTCGTTCCTCTTTGTCACATGTCATAAACCCTCTGCCTTTCTTTAAAACTTTGTCTTTGGGCATCTGTCCTATCTCTTAAAGTCCTCGACTGTCATGGCTGTCGGACTTATCTGCAGAGTCTTCACTCATCTTCTGCTGGGGCTGGCATATACTGTATGCTGTGGATTTAGCTTGATATAGACCACGTTATCTATATGCTTCCCAACGCTTGGGGAATTAGTCAAGGAGGAAGACGAACAAAACGTAAGCCAAGACGTTCAGCTCTGCAGGAGGAAGACCTCATATTTCAGTTTAAAATGGCACCTTGCACAGCATGAGACCAAGAAGAACTCCCAAGTCGTGGCGTCCTCCATGGCGGCCAGCCTTTCAGGGGTTAAACTTTGACCGCTCCTGGAAATCCCTTTGAAATGAAGGGGATTTAGAGAGCATCCCTGCCCCACCCCTCTTCTCTTCTACAGCTCAATGGGGATTTCTCCCAGTGCCTCCACTCACTCAGATCATTCTTTTCTCCCTATTTATGTTTTCTGTGTTTGCGTTTATTTAGTTTGCGGCCCCAATCCCCTGACTGTTTATTCCTCACTTTGCCTGTCACCTGCAAAAGGTGGCAGCAAAAAAAGAAAGGGACCTGTCTTATATGATGAGACGATGACCTGCTTTTGTAAACCGAGGTCGAATGAACACAGCTGTGAGGCCAATGTCTCCATGTTGGCACAGCAGGACATGTTATACGGACTGCTGCCAGACACAGCTGATTAGGATTTCTTTGCTTTGTTAAAGAGATCTTGTGGGTTCACCCTTGACAGGAGAGGGGATTGGTTTGAGGGGAATCGAGAATATTACAAAGCACCGAGCGGCTGGGTTTTATCTCTTTCTTACCCCAAACCCGTGACATTTTTAGAGACAGGACAGTGAAGGTGGCCTGAGAGAGATGAAATTACGTGGAGCAAATGCTAGAATCGAAACAGGGCATTCAAATATATTGCACAATCACTAAGAATGTTTTTCCTTCCTCATATCAACAAAATGTACACCAGAACAGCAGTGTGCTTAAAGCACTCTGCTTTATATATTGTATGTGTGGTGAGGGGAACCAAACAAACTGTAAAGGACAAAACAAAGAGTACAACAGCAGCCTAGACGAACCAGGCAGCCAGCATACATTTCCTGTATCATCAGTTTTCTCACTGACAGGTGCTATAATGAGCTTTTTTACGTGTGCATGTGTGTGTGTGTGTGTGTGTGTGTGTGTGTGTGGGGGGGGGGGGGGGGGGGGGGGGGGGGGGAAGGGGGGGGGGAAGGGGGGGTCATGTGATTAACCAATGCCTGTTTCTATTTGCCACGTCTATTTGCGTGCGTGCCATTAAGTATCAGCTGTCAACATGAACCGAGAGAGGCACCAGCACCCACACAATGCCTTGGACACACAAAAGCAAACCACACACCCACACCCACACCCCCCCCCCCCCCCACACACACACACACACCCCTTAATGCCCTAGTTATTGTGCAATCTATTTAAATGCTGACAGTGTGATAACAAAGGCATAATTCGGATTGAATGTATGTTACAAACAATTAATGTTTGTTAATTTATTTTGTTGTTTATCGCCATTATTTCCTGGTATATTTTCCCTCTCTCTCTCTCGCTCTCTCTCTCTTTCTCTCTCTCTCTTGCTCTGTCTCTGCTTGCCCACTCCTTTATCACTTCTTGTTTATCTTTTATGCCACGTTCATGAATCATCAAAGGCAGGCTATCAGGGGATTCCCTAATGTATACCATTGCTATCAACCATTGGATCAAGGGACAAAGACACCAGCTCTACAGCAAACCACGCCCGTTTGCGTTTTTGATCTTTAGAAAAAAAACGGGAATTGAGCGTTCAATGTAACAGCGCCCCAGGGTTCCTTCAGCACTAAATGCTTCGCCGCTCACACACACGTCCAATGACAGCCGTTTCACATCCATTAACTGTAATGGCCTGTTTGCTATTTGAAAGTGTTCTTAACCTCTGCTCTTGTCTCTCGCAGGGCTGTCCTTCTACAGCCGGGTGGTGGAGAACTGTGAAGAGGAGGCCCACTTTAATGAGGTCAGTGCCATGGGTCACCCCCCCCCCCCCCCCCCGACCCTTCCACCGGCCCCCCACATATTTTTCCCTTTTTATCACAATTGAAGATGAAAACATTTTTTCATTAAAAATGTTAAGGGAAAGTAGCCTGAACCCACTGATAAATCATAATTGATTGAGAGGGCCCTGTCTGGGGCCCTCTCCCTCTCAGGGCTCCCCGACTCGTCATCACCTTTCCCCCCTTTACCACACTGCTGGGGTTTAAGTCCCAATGTCCACAGCCAATGGTAGGTATCCTTGAGATACATGCATTGCACATACCTTACCTATACCAAGGCGTTTCTGATCTCTGCAAGCGGCTCTGGTTAAAAGCGTCTGCTCAAGGACTGAACAGTGTGAACGAGTCACGTTCACGCCTCCTCCGGTGTCTCCTAATGAGCTCGGCCGTCCTCCCTGATGATGGCCCTTCAAGGCCCAGGGATGCTGGGAAAGGTAGGCTGCATCAATGCGTGTCATTAACTGTTCACTGGGGTGTGATTTAAGCCTAAATCCCCCCCCCCCCCACATCACTGCCACCTTTGGTGTTGGAGCTACCACATGAAACACGAGAGAGAGAGAGAGAGAGAGAGAGAGAGAGAGAGAGAGAGAGAGAGAGAGAGAGAGAGAGAGAGAGAGAGAGAGAGAGAGAGAGAGAGAGAGAGAGAGAGAGAGCAATTAAGGGAAATGAAAGCAACCCAACACTTTCCATTCTATGACCTCTTGCAGAGAATGACTAGTGTTGTCTGCAAAATGCAGAGCTCATTGAAGAAGAAAGTATTGTCTGTATGTGAAGCCGGTGTGTTTCCATCACTTTGATGTTTATGAAAAGGCGTGTTTTTCTTCTGGAGGAAGACAGTTTGGCAAGGATTCAAAGGGCGCCGTACCAAACACCTTGGTTGTAGCGCTACTGATTCCAGCGGCTTTCTTCTGTGTAAGACCTCGGGAAATATTTCTGCTGCGGTCCTCCAGAGATCCCTCCTCTTAGGTGAGGACTTTAAAGAAAGAGGAATGAAATACTACTGGGATTTAGAGGCGAGTCAGTTGTAGTAGATGGAGGGAGAGGGACAGAGAAAGGGGGGAAAGATGCAGTCCCAGGGGAAAGGCTGGTTAACAGCTCTTGGTACCAACCAACCAACCAACGTTGTTTTGCATCTTATCAGGAAAATGACACATATCAGCGGGCGTACATGCATACATTCATGCATGCACACATACACACACACGTAGAAACACACGCATGCATGCATGCACACACACACACACACACACACACACACACACACACACACACACACACATAGACACGCATGGACGCATGCACACAGACACACACACACACACACACACCACATTTGAATGTTGTTGTCCATTGTAAATAGTTATTCAGAAGACAAACAAATATGTAAGAAATCAGGAGCGACAGAACAATGAACATTCACTAAGCAGATCTTTAAGATGCCTGCTAGCTTCCTCTCCTTTAGATGTCTCTAAGTGAAAATATGAAGACCTCGGAGCAAATCCAAACCCACAAAAAAGGATGCCGTTGTCGGTGCGCGTTTCCATATCTTGCCTCCTTATCTCTCTGAATGCGGGGTTGCTGGTGTGAATCTGTGCGTTTGGAAACCAGAAGTGATCCCAGTGGACAGCCCTCTCGGCAGTCGGCTGGCCTGAGCGCGGCCCTGTGCACGCTGGGTGCCGGGAAGGTCATTAACTTCACTTAGCATCAACGCAACGTACCAGCCATCCTCTCGCCATGAGCACGGCTAGAACCTCCACTGTACAGTGTGTCCCGAGGGGGTTGGGATCAATTATCTGTGTGTGTGTGTGTGTGTGTGTGTGTATGTGTATGCGCGTGTGTGTATGTAAATGTGAGCAACCCCCATCCCCAGCGCACTTGAGCCTTTCCCCAGCACAACCTCTGCCATCCTCTATCATCTTCATCCCTGCTGATATGATATGTTTCCATGCCCCAGTTAGCCTAGCCCAGTCCAGCACAGTAGAGCCCAGTCCAGCACAGTAGAGCCCAGTGCAGCACAGTAGAGGCCAGTCCAGCACAGTAGAGCCCAGTCCAGCACAGTAGAGCCCAGTGCAGCACAGTAGAGGCCAGTGCAGCACAGTAGAGGCCAGTAGAGCCTAGCGCAGCACAGTAGAGGCCAGTAGAGCCTAGCGCAGCCCAGTAGAGGCCAGTAGAGCCTAGCGCAGCACAGTAGAAGCCAGTAGAGCCTAGCGCAGCCCAGTAGAGGCCAGTAGAGCCTAGTGCAGCACAGTAGAGGCCAGTAGAGCCTAGTGCAGCCCAGTAGAGACCAGTAGAGCCTAACGCAGCCCAGTAGAGACCAGTAGAGCCTAACGCAGCACAGTAGAGGCCAGTAGAGCCTAGCGCAGCACAGTAGAGGCCAGTAGAGCCTAGCGCAGCACAGTAGAGGCCAGTAGAGCCTAGCGCAGCCCAGTAGAGACCAGTAGAGCCTAGTGCAGCACAGTAGAGGCCAGTAGAGCCTAGTGCAGCACAGTAGAGGCCAGTAGAGCCTAGTGCAGCACAGCTCAACTCTGCACAGCCATCCAACACGAGGTATCTTAGCAGAGAGGGATGTGTGTCTGGTTAGCCTCTTACAGTCTCACAGTCTTTGAACTAGTATGTAGGGGGAGACAAGCTGCTGAATCCCTATTCATTATTCATTTTTGTTCTCCTTTTCACTAGGGCTTTCCCTTCCTTCTGCCTATTTTTTTATGCGTCTAGAGTCAGGACTGCAAAGCACGGTGAAATGTGTAACCACAGGGCCGATACTGTTCTGATCTTCTCTGTAGAACATCCCTGCGCGTGTGTTTGTGTGGGTTGGTGTGTGTTCATCTATGATTTCACTTGGAGCTGAATATGAGCATGCGTGTTCGAGTGTGAAGCTTGCGGCCCCTCCGTGAGGAGATCTGAGCTGCACAGACGCGGCAACCATCGGATGATTACCCCCGCCCGCACCCACCCCCCGCACCCACCACCCACCGCCCACACCCACCCCCCGCACCCACCCTTCTTCTACTTTACGTTTTCCAACTCCCACAAGTCTACAACTGGGTGAATGCTTACGGTCGACGCGTTAGTGAGAGCCCGAGATCACGTCAAGCACAAAAAGGAAAACAGAGAAAAACACCCTGTGGCCGTGTATCATCAGATCAGATCATACGCACGGACTTAGCGTCAACAGTCAGCCATCACGGCCGCCGAACCACCATGCTCATGATCCGAAAGCTTAGCGGTTGGAGCCCAGTTATGGTCCCGCCCCCTCCCCCCTCCCCCCTTATCTCTCAACACTGCCCTGATTGCCTCGGTGGTCCTCGGGGTTACAGGAAACAACACTCCTAGTGTGAGTCAATGTCTGCTTTCATTACCGGGGAGTTTTCTTTGTCTGCGTCCGCTCTCCAGCCAGTCTGTGTGGAGGGTAAAGGGTGTGGTTGTGTGTGTGTGCGCGTGTGTGTGTGGGTGCCTGTGTGTGTGTGTGTGTGTGTGTGTGTGTGTGTGTGTGTGTGTGTGTGTGTGTGTGTGTGTGTGGATCACAAACAATGGTTTACAGGACAGATCAGGACATTTTCCTTTAGAGGGTTAAGGCATCTGGTAGTGAGAGCTGCACACTCAAACACACACACACACACACACACACACACACACTAACACAGAGATCTGTTTTCTTTGAATGCTTAAATCCTTCTACTCACGAGATCAACTCACACAGGCTCTTTGCTTGACGTGTGTGTGTGTGTGTGTGTGTGTCTGTGTGCGTGCATGCAGACGTGTTGATTGGCTCCAAAAGATAAACACCCTGCCAACTCTTTGGGTTACAACTGACCTACCTGTTTAATTTGGAGAGAAAAAGACAGAAACTAAAATTTGAGGCTCATACTAAACCATCACCTTACATTCTGAATGTAATAGTGGCCTCGTGTTAAATGGTATTATTATACTGGTATTATTACAATAATCTCGTACTGATATCAGTGAGAGAGAGCGCAGCGTCTGAAGTATCCTCCAGTAAACTCCCTGGAGTATTGCTGGAAGCCAGAAATGTCTCAGGGATGTGCTTGCCCAAATGTGTGTCCCTTTATTAAATACTAGTTTGTGGCTGGTTGGAGTGGTTGTGGACACACACACACACACACACACACACACACATTCACACACGCACACACATTCACACACACACACACACACACACACACACACACACATTCACATGCACACACACACACACACACACACACACAACCATTAACACATGCCCATACATTAGACAGAGATACATAACTTAGATGCAGCAAGATAGTCCGTGGCCTTACCAGATTAGACCATGAGAAATGTATGTGGGTTGGCTTTGAACTGGGAAGATAAGGCAGACAATACGGGAAGGCAGTTGTTTGCAAACACAGCAGGCTCACGACATGTGTAAATATGCCTTTTATAATCTCTCTCTCTCTCACTCTCAAAAGTTTGTCGGGAAGAGGCCCCTCCTTTCAAAGAGCAACCGTGTCTCATTTTCTCCCTGCTAATGAGTTTTGCAACAACAAGTGCATCTTTCATTATCCCTGTGCACCATCTGGTCCCGTGCAGACAGCTATGCTCAGACATCTAATTGCAGTTTGGAGGAGACCGGGTCGAGAGTGAGACTAGCGTTGAAACGAGCCAGTTAGGAAAAGCCTCCTGTACGCGTTGGATTATCTCTGACAAAATCAGATTGACAATGAAACCCTCTGCTCCCTCAAATATTTTAAGGGACATTCAATACAAAAGAACCACAGCGAATATGGACAGAGTTTTAATGTATATTTCAGCTACTGATTTCCCGAAAAGCCATCACGCAGTACATTGAAATCATCTAGCGACTTATACTTATTCCCAATTATTGTGTTATAGCCTTTTTTCCGTTTCTTGTGTGACATTTATACATGAAGACATAATCTTCGTCATCGTCACCATCGTGCCCAATCAGTCGCTTGACCAGCCAGGCAGAAGGGAAGCAGGTAAAGGCTTCTGATACTGGGATGATGGCTGGCCCAGCTACGTGTTTAAGTGTGATGGAGCTAGTTAAGTGCCGAGCGGGATTTATTTTGACGGGCCTAGTAACAGATGGCAGATTGGGTCATGTGATCAATGTGACGCTGAAGCTAAGGACATTGGTTTGACATTCCTGCAGAACAGACCCTTGTGCGTCTTGGGAGGAGGAAGGAGAGGGTGGGGGAGAGGGTGGTGCTGGAGTAATTTACAGTTTGAGGAGAAGGTGACATGAAAGAAATCAAGCATTAAAGGGAAGAGGGCACAGCGGATGGGGGTGGGCTTGGTGGAGGGAGAAGGTGGTGCTGACAGCCTGATAAGAAGAAAACAAGTTGGATGGAGGTGAGAGTGGGGAAGTAGAGAAGGCTTGGTGGGTGCATGGACAGGGTTGAGTTTCGCAGGAGCTCACAGCTTGTCAGATACGACACACACACACACGCACGCACGCATGCCCACACACGGACACTTCTCCAGCTGAAGCATACTGTATATCATTTTTAAAGAATCTGTTCTCAAAATCGTCAGTTAATTCTTCCCCACTCTTTTTTTCTAGATAGGAATAAAAACGGTTGGATGAACATCTTTGATTCTGTAAATTCTTGAAGACAAAACGATGAGTCCAAACTGAAGCACAACGGAGAGAGACAGAACCGAGGGACAAGGATGAGCAGAATGTGTTGTATTGCGTAAGAGAGAAGAGAATGTAAACATTGACGTGTGCACAAGAGAAGAGAATGAAATGAACCTCCTCTCCCCGCACTGGAATGGAAAACAACTGCAGAGAGAGAGAAAGAGAGAGTTCTAAGATGCGGATGCTTCTCTTATTATATGAATAAGGGCTGCAAACAAAGAAAGGTTTTGAGGTTGCCCTTTGAAAAATGGGCAATATGACTAAGGCTGTCTAACCAGTAAATCACAGATCTTTCATTTCACATTATAACAGTACAATCAGCTCTGGAGAATTGAGGTCTGAGCCTTATGTTCCAGTCAACCTTGAGAGTGACAAACCGTTGTGGTGCTTTGTAATATATATATATATATATAATATTATATAATTAATCAAATCACCTATGTGAACCCCCATTCGATGAGAGAACAAGCAAGCTACAACGTTGAGAAACAACTTGTTCTTGACAGAACACAAACAACTAGACTGACAATAAACACTAGGCTTAACAAATAAAGCCATTTATGTGATTATGTGATATGTCATTTAGGTTTAACCATTTTCATCTTTTATATATTTTTGTTCCATCACTTAAAGCATAGAGAAGGGGAGAAAAGAAGAGAGTGCTGGAGACATCAGGGACAGTGAATAAATCCACAACGGTTAATAATTTATGATTGCTGGGCTGGACTTTGTCTTAGACAATGTTTAGGAGAAAGACACCTACACGCAAACACATACATGTACGCACACACACTGTCACACGCACTAGATGCACTGTGCACACGTACACTTGACACGTGCGCACATACAAACACAATTCACCTCAAACATTTCTCCACAAGCACGTAAGCATACGCTTGAAAAGCAAAAAAGAAATCCTCCCAATGATATCAGTTTCTTTCGCTAAAGGAACCGCTGGGATTTTGTCGGAAGCCCATTTGGCACTGTCTCTCCCTGCCTCCTTGTTTCATATTTGATTATTTTGCAGCTCATACTGCTCTGTGTATTATATCCAGACCTGAGGTGTTCAGAGGTGTAGTTGCTACGCTTACAACCCCCCTGTACTCCCACTTAAAGCTCT
>JACYXH010000073.1:0-77500 GCA_026745465.1 Lota lota | reverse complement strand
GGTTTACGTCAATCCGGTCGGTGATTTGAGCACTTGCCGTGGGTATTTTGGGAGCTTTCGCAGTACTTTCTCTCCATTTCATCTTCCAGTATGGGCTTTGGGGTTTTCTTTGACTCTGCATCCCTCTGAAGAAAGATAAGCTGGTGTATAATTCATGCAGCTCAACTTAAGCTCCCATCCCGCACCGCCTCCGTATCCTCGCTTCTCCCTCGCTGGTTTGACCTTTTCCTCCAGTCTTTCCTTTTCTTTCTTCGGTCGTTGATTTCTTGCTTTAGTTTTTGAGACATTTTTTTCTGTTCTTACTTTTTTCCAAGCCTGGTCCATGTCATGCATACAGTCAAATGTCTGTCCATGACAATGGCTTTTATCACTGAACAAACACCCACATAAGGATGGCTGTGTGTTTGTCAAAAGTCAAGAGTTCAACAATTATTATTGTCCAGATAACAGCTGTTTGGCTGATAAATAATTTGCTAACATCCGTTTTTTTCTAAATTTTCTACAGGTTTCTACATACAAACCTACATTATGAGGAATTTAAACCAAATGATTAAGTAGTATTTAGTAAGTATTCAATGCAAACTGATTGCGTGCAAAGGATCAAATATGCCATCTGGATGGATACTGTTGGCAGGTTAATAGAAGCTTTTATTTCATTGAAAAGAATCGACCCAATCAAACAGCGCAATGTAATGTAGAATAAGGAAGTAAGAAATCACTCTCAATGGAAAAGAGCTGATGGGACTTGCAAAACACAGTGCTCTATCAAATTACACTAAACACTTTCTCAAGTTGCATTTTGTATTGTATCATTGATATACCTGTGTGTGTGTGTGCGTGTGTTCGGTGTGTATGTGTGCGCGTGTGCTCACACGTTTGTGCAAATCCGTGCATAAGGTCAGCCTCGTCGTTGCATTGTACAGTCCATCAGAACCTTTCCTGCTGCCAGTGGAAGCTCGATCGCACCCTCGTCTGGTGTCCACTTCCATTTTATACCCTTCTCCAATCAGATTACCGTCCGCTTCCCAGCAGGAGCGCCGGCTTCAGGAGATACGGAGTTCTGGAATCACTTTCACATTCTAAAGGCCTCTTCTCATGTCCAACTTTTCTACATAACCCTGAACGACACACACACACACACACACACACACACACACACCAAAAAACGAAAATGTAGGATTGATCCAGGATAAAAAAAAAGAGAATAGAAAGAAAACTGAAAGGGAAGGGAGACGTTAAATTATACAGCGGATGAAAGTAAAAGGTTTCATCAATAATGAACGTTGCCTTTTGAAGTTGCTAAAACGTGAGCTAGAACACGATAGGCCCTGCCAGTTTCAATTATTCAACAACTTGTAGCCATGTTACAATAGCCATAAAGGACAGTTGAAGCCATTTGCTTTGCAGCCACTAGTCCTATCCATCACCATGGATACCATCTGTTTGGTGAAGAAGAAAGAGACTAGGGTCTTATACAGGAGGGCGGTGGGAATGACTCACACATGAAGGAGTCGGCCAATTGAGGTGGAATCCACAACTAGAAAAACGATACAGTGACGAGTTTGAACATTCTTGCCACCTGTAGGTGCAACAGCGCGTCCCCATGGGCGCCGCTGTGGTAAAGCAACTTGAAAAAAGAGAACAAGCTTCTGGCAGAGGAGGAGCTCTCTGTAGGATAATAGGCTGCAGTACAAAGTTATGTCAAATTGTTGTTGTTGCTGTTGTTGCAGTTTATCTGTTGGAATTAGAGGGTGAATAGGACAGCGAGAAGAAGAAAGAGAAGGAGAGGGAGCAGGAAGAAAGCGGGGGAATGCAATGTGATAAACAATATATATAATTATTATATTTTATTGACTCAATGTTGCTTAGTTGCAGCTTTTCTTTAGGATGATGAATATACTTTCAGAATTGTTTGCCTTAATACTGTGTGCACACAAAGACAATTATTGATACAAAAATATGTAATGTGTGCATTCCATTGTGCAGGTGTGTGTGTGTGTGTGTGTGTGTGTGTGTGTGTGTGTGTGTGTGTGTGAGAATCTGTTTGGTTGTGTCTGTTTGGTTGTGTGTGTGTGTGCGTGTGTGTGTGTGTGTGTGTGTATGTGTGTTTGTGTGTTGGGGGGATGGTATTGGGTGTTTCTGTGTGTGTCTGAATCTGTTTGGTAGTGTCTGGTTGGTTGTGTGTGTGTGTGTGTGTGTGTGTGTGTGTGTCTGTGTGTGTCTGTGGGATGCCGATAATGTCTAGATCATAATGGGGTGAGCTCATTCCCTTGCTTGTCTGTCAATTCCCATAAAACCTTGTTGTACTGAGGAACGCACACTTTATTAGTCATCACCCCTAACAGAGAGCAGGAGACAGTGAAAGAGAGCGAACAGGAAGAAAATACACATTCACACACACACACACAGTTCTCTCTTTCTCTCTCTCTTTCTCTCTCTCTCTCAGAGCAATGCTCTCTCTCTATGCTGCGTAGTAGATGTTTGTTAAGAAACAAATAAGATGTCTGCTTTATATGTACATGTTTTCTTTCATATATAGTTTTTGTGTGTGTGTATGTATGTTACATCAATGTGTGTTTGAGGCAGCGTGTGTGTCTCCACGTGTACACTGTTGCACGCACACATTGTGTGTATTCGGAGTGAGGGGGTTGTGGGTGCTCGGGTCGCTGACTGCAGCGTCTGCTGTCGCGTCAGCCTCCACTGCTACCCAGGGCTTCTCTCTTCACACAACTCACAGCACCTTTCTGTTGTCCACATACCAATTAAAACCAACAGAAGACTAAACAGGGCAAAGAACATGGACAGATGGACAAGTCTGTGTGCCGGGCTGTGAGTGCTGTTTAGTCGATTTAGTGGAAATTGTTTTTCCTCTGGAGAGAAGATCAGAACCCGATGAGAGTGGGTTGGAGTTTGCTTTTGTTGTTCCTCAGATGGGTAGATGGGTTTTAAAGAAGTGTGTGTGTGTGTGTGTGTGTGTTTGAGTGTGTGTGTGGGTGGGTGGGTGTGGGGATGTGTGTGTGAATAAGGTATTTTCAGGCCTGCATCAAACAGCAGTTCTGAATACTTGCGTTTGCCGACTGAATTAAACAAGTTTACACAGAGCAAAGCAATCTGCATACTGTTAAGTCTGTTGTCTCATAGTAAACGTATACTTAATGGCTTTCTTGTGAATTGAAACCCTCTCATATTCAGTGTGACACGTTACTAAGACATTCCACATTTGTTTTTGGGGGTGATTGTGTGGTTGTATGAAGGATTACTGCATGTATTTGGTTTGGGTTTTCTCTGCATATTTAAATGGGGGTTTGGCTTTGTTCTATTGGTTCACCGTAATCAAAGATTCAAACTGAATGGAGATGAACATTTGACTCAGCCACCACTAGAGCCCGTCCCCATATGGGTGTGTACCATGTGGTATACAAGGGCACAATCCCACAAACACAAAGCATTGAGTCGAATAGAAAACTAAGTGTGAAAGTGACAGTCAGGTTTGCTCATTCTGTCTTTCGTTTGAGGCCGAAAAGATTTGCAAATGACGTTGTTATTGTATTATTAACAATGAGAAGAAGACTCTCCCTGTTCTCTCTGTTTGCCAAAACACATCGCCATCCCAAAAGCGGTTCAGTGTTACAGTCAATGTCAACGACACTTGTTACTTCCTGCGTGTGCGTAGGTACATGTGTGTGTAAATGTGTGGTTTGTAAGTCCTTCTTCTTCTCCTTTTCGT
The DNA here is from genome assembly GCA_026745465.1 of Lota lota. Taxonomy (NCBI): domain Eukaryota; kingdom Metazoa; phylum Chordata; class Actinopteri; order Gadiformes; family Lotidae; genus Lota; species Lota lota. Next base: position 73,773 of record JACYXH010000073.1, on the reverse strand, counting down.
GTGTCTTCAGATTGGTGGGAACCTTCCAGATGGTTCTGCAGAAGGTGGCACAGGACGGCTACCTGGAGCTGACTGACACACTGGTGGACGACAACAACACCACCACCAAGGTGGGATACTGCTTACACACAGGGGCGTGTGTGTGTGTGTGTGTGTGTTTGTGTGTGTGTTTGTGTTTGTGTGTGTGTGTGTTTGTTTTTGTGTGTGTTTATGTGTGTGTGTGTGTGGGTGGTTGGGGAGGGGGGAGGGGGGAGAATGTATTTTGGATGTGGTCTTTGACGTTTCTTTTAAGATAATGCACTGGCTCCCATCTGCTTTGAGAAACGGCCCTCACTGTGAAAACGGGCATTTAGTGGGCAATTCATCAGAAATAATTGCTTGTTTCTGTACAACTGTGAAGCACATGCATGCGAAGAGGTGGTTGGTGTTGTGTTCTGCTTAATGATTTCCTTTTCCTTGGCCTTAGCAAAACCGTTACATATAACTCAAATTATAATAAGTTAGTTTGGTACCAAAATTAACTGTATTTTTATTTGGGGCAAGGATGTCTACATTCCCCGGTGAATATTCTCATCAAATCACGAATTTATAAATGTAAGGGTGCAGTACACCAGTTCTGGATGTGGTATCTAGAACGTATTAACTGAGCCTGATTCTACCTGAGGGGGACGCGTCTACTCGCCACTTACTTGGCACTGACGTTGTTGCTATAGTAACTTTACCATACTCCACTGAGACCAAGGGACTAATTGATTGATGGGATGGAGACAGAAAGAGAGATGGCAGAAAGAATGAGAGAGAGAGAGACCTGGAGAGAGTGAGAGAATGGAAGGGATAGAGAGAGAGAGTATTCCCACTCTTCCTGTGATGCAAAGTGAGAGGTAGGAAGGGAGAGAGAGAGAGTATCCCCTCTCTTCCTCTGCTGCAAAATGAGAGGTAGAAAGTGATACAGAAAGAGAAAGAGAGGCATAGGGGAGAAAGAGAAAGTGAGATGAAGAAAGCGAGAGAGGGAGGGCTGAGAGTGAGAGAGAAGGAGGTAGTGTCCGCTGTTTTACAAAGTCCAGGCCCAACAGCTGGGGAGAGAGAGAGCATCCCCCCTCTTCCTCTGCTGCAGAGTGAGAGGTAGGAAGGGAGAGAGAGAGCATCCCCCCTCTTCCTCTGCTGCAGAGTGAGAGGTAGGAAGGGAGAGAGAGAGCATCCCCCCTCTTCCTCTGCTGCAGTGAGAGGTAGGAAGGGAGAGAGAGAGAGTATCCCCCTCTTCCTCTGCTGCAGAGTGAGAGGTAGGAAGAGAGAGAGAGTATCCCCCCTCTTCCTCTGCTGCAGAGTGAGAGGTAGGAAGTGAGAAAGAGGAAGCGTATCCCCCCCCCTCTTGCTCTGCAGCAGGGGGGAGTGAGAGGGAGAAAGTGATAGAGAAAGAGAGGCATAGGGGAGAAAGAGAAAGTGAGATGAAGAAAGAGAGAGAGGGAGGGCTGAGAGTGAGAGAGAAAGAGCGAGAGAGAAGTAGGTAGTGGCCACTGTTTTACAAAGTCCAGGCCCAACAGCTGGGGGGGTGGGGGGGGGGGGGGGGGGGGGGGGGGGGGGGTTCTAGCTGCTCCTCCACACAAGACCCTGTAGACTACCTCTCCATGGCGCCTGCATCTCCAACTATGTAGGGTGCTGGCCTAACTAAAGTTCCTTCCCAGACTACCAGTCATAGAAATGACATAATAAAGTGTGCATTTATGTCACCACATAGCTTATTGTAGAAGCTTTTGTGTTTTGAATTGAGGGCGTTCTAGGCATTCTCCACATGTATATATAGCTTTACATTCTATAAGGTTATTGTCCTGTATTATTTTATTGAGCTTCAAAGAAAAATGTTGACCAGCCAGCAAAGTAGCTATTTTGCTGCTGAAAAAACAATGAGAACGATTGCGATTAGGCAGAGTTTGACAATTTACTCTCCTTTAGATTAGATAGAGCAAACAACCTTGGCAATCCAACTCCTCCTTTCTAAATTGTTAATTAAATTACGAAAATGGATGGACACACGCACACAGACACAGACACACACACACACACACATACACACACACACACACACACACACACACACACACACACACACACACACACACACACACACACACAGAGAAAATAGCCCCACCAACAGCAGTAGCAAAAGGACAGGAGCATCACAAATGATTGATTATGTCTTTTATCATGTATTGTCTCTTAAAGTACCTAATAAAAATTTAAAATTATAATTATTATCATTGTTATTATTTGTTATTTCTAAATATTATTATCATCGCTATATAGGCTCTATAGCTTGCCCAGTTAATGAGTAATTATCCTTGTCTATTAAAGTGTGAGTGAACCCCCTACCAAAAAACAAAGTTAGGCAGAGAGTTCTAGGAAGGATGGGGGAGGCGTTATCCCCATGGTAACGACTTGGTGACTTTGGAATATCTTTTTTTTAGGTAGTAGTGTTTTTGTATATGCAATGTGCCACCCAACTTGCTGCAATACTATAAAGCCCCTTTCACACATGCAGTCTTTCCTGCAATGTTCTGGAACATTTCCTGCATGGGGTCATGTGGGAATGGGAACAGGGATAGATATTCTGGAAAATCGAAAATAGCAATTTGTCTGCTCAAGTTCACGTTTGCTCACATTCAAAACTGGTATGCGGACACTGGCAAAAACATAGGATTTTCCACCTTTTTCCTCTGAATAACATGGCATTGATTGCTATGTTAAAGATAATTTAAGACATTACGAAAAAATAATAATGTTGGGTTCAATGACTCTTAAACTGTTCCAGGCCTGACACATTGATTGATGGGTTCATCTGATCTTTCTCCAAATCAGTGTTCATGTCGTTGTTGTTTTTGGAACAGACCAGCGTTACCATGGAGATCAAATACCAGACGGCGGACGGCTCGGCAGGCACGTGGAGCGACGGGGAGTTCCTGGACGTCCCGGAGGACGGGACGTTCTCCTTCGAGACGGACAGCCTGCTCTCGGGCCAGAGCCACGGCTCCGGCGTGTCCAACAAGCGCTCCCTCCAGGGGTCCATCCCCACCTTCCGGAAGTGAGTGGATAGAGGTCATGTTGTCGTGACAACCGCACTGTGTTTTGTGTCTGTGTGGGGGTTGCCCTCACTTTTTGTTTTGTTGTGTGCTTGATCGTAAATTCCCCCAGAATTGGATCGGGTTATTTCAGATGAATCAATGATGAGACAAACATCATGTGTACAAAACATCATGTGCACAAAACATAACAAGAACAGCTCTCTTGAACTCTAAAGTCATAACCGAATTAAAATGATTATTTATAGCAACAAGGCAATAACAACATAATAATAAATACAGATTTAGGATGTAGTATATATTGCATGTAGAAAGTAATTGCTAAAGTACTTTGCCCAAGTTTCATCTCTGTCTGTGTTCTTTGTGCTACTTACCAATATTTGGTCTTGGTTATGTTGTTTCCGTTTTGATAAATAATTTGTGAAGGTTTTCCATTTACCAATATTTAGTCTCGGTTGAGCTATTCAATTGCTGCTGAACAATGTGTGAAATTATGCTGCAGAAAATTTGATTTTTATTGAGATCCTGTCTTCTCAGCCAAAGCCATAGATCTGTCCTCATAATACACAGTAAGTCAGTGTGTGAGCATGTGTTTCTATCTGTGAGTGTATTGGTGTGTGTGTGTGTATGTTTGTGTCTGTGTGTGTGTGTGTGTGTGTGTTGAGGCAGGTGCCTGTGTGTTGTGTGTTCTATGGCAACAGTGGAACATTAAGAAAGAAAAGAGTGAAAGTTGGGCTATTAAAAGTTTCAGGGAGTACATTGTGTCCTTTGGACAGTGTTAAGTTTTATATGATGGAGAACTGTAATACAACAAAGACTTATGGTAGGACTTAGTATATTGGAGTTAGACTGGCAGCATCAGTGTCTGTTGAAGTGATTAAGAATCCCCCACACACACACACACACACACACACACACACACACACACAGAGTGTGTATTCATAAGAGTGCATTTTGCCCATAAACATCTTGACATTTATCTGCGGTGCTTTATTTTATACCATGTTTATCTTGTTTGGTAACTAAGTGTTGTCAGCCCGACATTAGCCTTAGTACCAGTGGGTTTTTGGAGCCACCCAAAAGGAAGTAAACAAATAATCTCTCTCTCTCTCTCTCTCTCTCTCTCTCTCTCTCTCTCTCTCTCTCTCTCTCTCTCTCTCTCAGCCCCAGCCATTAGAGGGTGAGGGCACGGTGCAGCGGGACGGGGGAGGGCTATTCTGGGGTGGGCCGGCCGATCAGGTCTCTCTCTGTCTCTCTCTCTGTGTCGCTCTGTCTATCTCTCTACCTATCCATCAATCTATTTACCTCTCCCATTAGCTCTCTGTATGTCTCTCTCTCTTCCTTTCACTCTCTCTTTCCATCTATATCTATCTAACTCTCTCCCTCTCTCTCTGTTTTCAGTGAAGGTTTCCCAGCTCATCTATCATAATGTTCCTGCAGATCAGTCACTCAGTGAACCGTTCTGTTTTGCACCGAGACCAAATTGTCTTTCCTTCTCATTGTTCATATATTTTTTTTGGGTGGGGGAGAATCTTAAATTTTTATAAACATAATAAATAATATATTGACAGGGTGTCAGGGTGTTTTATTTTACTACTCGTTTACTCAAGTAAACTATTGCAACCCTAGTGTGTGTGTGTGTGTGTGTGTGTGTGTGTGTGTGTGTGTGTGTGTGTGTGTGTCCCTGAGTGTCAAGGTGTCCCTGAGCAAGACACCAAACCCTAACTCCTCCCGACGAGCTGGCTGTCGCCTTGCATGGTTGACTCTGCCGTCGGTGTGTGAATGTGTGTATGAATGGCTGTAAGTCACTTTGGATAAAAGTGTCTGCTAAATGTAAATGATATCCCATTTAGTGTAATTTCCTTTTTCTTTTTTTTTCAACAACCTATTCAGACTTGAGCCCAATTCAAACAGATTTGGAGAAATTGTGTTCCAAGAAGGACAAAATATGTCTGGAGCATCCTCCCTATTTTGATACGATGGGCTTTTTATGCTCTGTGTTGGACTGCTGCAGAGCATCAGTGGGGGGGATGTGGGCCGATGTCGTGCTGGTGCTTGTGTCGTGCTGGGGGTGGTGGAGCCCCCACCACAGGGGTTCCTTAACGCTTTCTATCTAGGCATGTCCCTTGCCCCTCCCCCCAAAGAACAGTCTTATCTCCTTGGGTTGTAACGCAGCAGTGAGCTGGATCAATGCACGGGGGATGCTAGGCTACGCTAGAACAACAGCAGCCTCCAACATAACTCATTTAATGAACATTTACAAACATTTCCCCCATGTCAACACATCACACCTTTGATAGTCAACCTGCACACAATGTGTGATTCATTCAAATCAGCCAGTACGAGAGCAGTGAACAGGGCCTTCTCCTTTGTCATCAAGGAGAATTCGGAATAGTCTGCATGCGTTTCATCTTTCAGGGCTTTGTGTCTGTTGCAACAGCAGCATTAGACATCATAGAGCAACGACAGCTGCAATCAACAATAACCCCAGGCACGGCAAGCTCTGCACTACACTGTTTCTCTCTGAACCTTAAGCCATCTAAGCATGCCTTCGCTCACGTTTAGAAGATACCATTTTGTGTACTGATCTGAATCTATGAGAACTTGATCTGAATTCACAGTGTTTGTTGGCTGATACCTTCTCCAGAGAAAGACTGAACCACTTCTAGTTTGTACCAAATGAACACCCTGCTTGGATCTGTGTTGTGTTCTGAAAACGGGTTGGTTGGTTATAGCGTTGTTCTTTTGTGATCCTCAAGATTCGAGCCAGATTGTGCCTTGAGTGTTTTTGTTGTCAACACTAAGAGGGAGCCTCCAGGGGTCCTGTTCCAGCTGTGTCTTTCCTTCCAGTCCTGAGTCAAACACAAGCCGTGTACAGTCACAGTAGTGTCAGCGGAGTCAAGGCTCACAGAACATTTTTCTACTTTCTGTGGCTGACAAAAATGATAAATGCATCAAATTCCAGTAAAGGCATTTTACTAAACCTCTTTGACCACAGTTCTTGTTTTTTCCCCATTCGGTTGGCTTAAAATTGAACAATTGCAGCTATTCCGCTAAACAGACTGAATATCCGATTAGGTTCCATTTGTATGAGCTCACCTGCTGCCTTTGGGAAGCCTGGGATTTAGAAAGCATGAGAGTAGCAGAGAAGAGATGGAGAGGAAACGAGGGCGTACTGCATATGTGCCTGCATGTGTGTGTGTGTTAGTTTATACATCCCTGTTTGTGTTTGTGTGTGTACTAGTGTGCGTGTGCACGTGTGTGTGCAGGGCTGGTACAGTGCGATGTAAGAACAGGTGGGCCATCGTATTCCTGCTCATTCCTTTCATCTTGCCCCCAGAGCAGAACGTACAATTCATCAGTAAATGTCTATGAATTATTAACTGTGGCCTTGTGGTTTTTACCCCCTCCTCTTCCCTTCTTATTTATTTATAGTTAATCTCCCCGCTATGTTTTTTGTTACATTGAGTAAATATCGGGGCGTGTCTGTGGTCAGTCACATGGATGTGCATTTGAGCAAACAGATGCGCAAACACTCAGACACACACACTCACACACACACACACACACACACACACACGCACACGCGCACACACACACACACACACACACACACACACACACACACACACACACACACACACACACACACACACAGATAAACTAATTGTGAAAGATTCACTGTCAATGCGTTTAGTTGAACCCATTCTTTACTCACATACTGCATATTCAACTCCAGGACCAAGGGCTCGAGTCCCATGAATACTGGTGCACATCCGGCAGTGGGGAGGCAGGAACAAGATTATTCAACTGCAAACATTTTCTGTTATGTTTGTCTCCCCTTAGGATATCCATTCATCAAGCTAGTCATCAACCTAGTCATACTTTGAACTAGACATATATCCACTCGATGCTCGCCATCCTTACAAAGTATCACGCTGCCATCCATCAAGTAAGCATAACATGCTTCAGGATAGCCATGCCTCCAAGTTAACTATGCTTCAATATAGGCATGGTTCAAGATAGCCATGCTTTGAGTTAACTTTGGCACATCTTGTTAAGTTCCATTCTGGCACTGTGCCAAAGGCAATTAGGGGTGAAATCCAGCCGTTGAAGTAAATTTATATTGAACTGAGGCCATGAATGCTATGTGTAGTGATTTATACTTTAAATCTACACCCCCCCCCCCCCCCCCCCACACACACACACACACTTCATCAATTTTCAGTTTGAATGCATCTTGCTCAGATAGCAAGTACTACACATAGATTTTAGATGTTATTCCTTAGTTGTTTTTCCTTTTTGTGGACCCAACACAATCTTCTCTGTTGGAGTGACAGCTGCGTTCTTGTAGCAACTTTCATTGTTGTTCCCTCCAAGGTTGTTCAACTGTCTGACAGGTTGAGTCAGAGAGAGCGATAGAAAGGGAGAGAGAGAGAGTTCTATCTGTTCTCCACAGTGGGACCTTTCTTGCTGCGTCTGAATATGTTTGTTCTTTTGAAAGGGGACTGTGTAGGAAAAACTACATGCGTTTTTAGTTATATGGACAGTGTCCACACTGAGAAAAGAATACATTAATCTTCAATAATAAAACTTTGACCGTCCATTTGCAACTAAACTTTGTGTGTTCTGGCACATTCTCATTATGGCTCAGTGTGAACCTTTCTCCTTTTGAGGAATAGACACCGTCTGGTCCTTTGCTGTCTCTCCTCCCCTCATCTCCTCATCTCCTACTAGCCTCACCTGTATCTCTAATCTCCCCCCCCTCTCTCTCTCTCTGTCTCTCTCTCTCTCTGTCCTCTCCTCTCCTCCCCTCGCCTCCACCTCCACCTCCATCTCCACCGCCACCTCTCTCGCCCCACTCTGTCAGCAAATCTGTAGAACTCCTGGGCCAACAGTTGGCTTGGTCCAATGTACCTGGATCAACAGATGAATAGGGGAATCTCGCTGCGAAATCAAAGAGAACTTATTTATAGTTTTGGTGTTCTTGGTGAACAAGTATCTCCTTGTGAGTTGGTATAGGATCGGTGGTGTCTTGCAGTCTGGTATGTATGAAGCTAATTTTCTGTTTTATGTAGCCATAAGAGTGCCATCCTATGAGGTTGACATTTGAATGTTGGTTCCTTTGTTGATTTAATTGGATTTTTAAGAAATGTTAAGTTTAACTGTTTTTCTCTCCTGGCAATGGTAAGACGTTTTATTCAATTGCTAAAAAATATTGTTAAACCTTTCCTCTATTCTGTATTGAACAAATACTACGTTTTTACATGTCATTGATTTTAAACAATCCTCATACCTTTTGGACAGGAATTTTAATGCATTCTTTCGGTAGTTCTCAAGCTTTCCTTTAACTGCCAACAGTCTTCATTCCTGTGAAGAACAGAGTATCTTTCCATCCTATTTTTCATGATCCATGGAAAGATTCCTCTGCAATAATGGAAGATCAAGGTCAAAGCAGAAATTCAACTCTGGTATTCATTTGTCAAGAGAAACCGAATGAAAAGACTTTCATTAATCGTCTCCCATGTATCCTTATCTGCTGCAAATTGGACTGTCACGCTCATTTTTAATAATTAAGTCCCCTTATTTGTCGGGCCTCACAGGTGATATCACTATCCCTTTGTGGTTCTGTTGATATGTGATCCAGATAATATCAGTGTGGAGACATCAGATACTCTTGTTCTTGTGATTGAGGGGCTGGAACATTCTGTGTGTGTGTGTGTGTGTGTGTGTGTGTGTCTGTGTCTGTTTGTTTGTGTGTGTGGTGGGGGGGGGGGGGGGGGGGGATTAATTGGCACCAAGTGAAAGAACTTGTTTGAGTCGTGGAATGGAAAGCCTAGTTGGGTTACTGCAAGGCAAATGAACATGGCAAATGGATGTAAAAGCTGATGCCTGTGTATTTCATCAGCTCGTCTGCCCAACAGGCTGGCTGGCCAGTAAACCATTCACTAGTAAGTGCGTAGTTTACAGGGCGTTTGTCATGATGAGGGATCATTGCATTGGATTTTAAATTGATGCAATAAATTCGAGTCTGCATCACGCAGCCAATCCGAGTCCATTTCCCTTCATGATAGCAGTCCTCTGTTCTGTCCATCCTGTCCTTCTCCCTCTCCTCTTCCACCAGAGCTGGGAAAGGTGTGTTCTCAGCCATGAAGCTCGGCAAGATCAAGAGCTCCAAAGACGACCACAAGAAAGGAGGTATATGATCACCCCAATATTTCAGCGATTATATTTTTCGATTATATTTTCATCTTGGATAAAAACGTCCAGCGAAACATGTTTCCATGGATGGAACATTTAATAATATTTTTTTGCCATTTTGTCTGGATAAGCAGCTTATTTTGTATGACATAATTAACCTAGCTAAAATATTAACCCACCAACTGTCACACGCCACAAGTAACTAACCGGAATTAAATTAATGGATGACTTGCAGTGATAGAATCCTTTTGGGCATCAACCCTATACTAGTGATATAGATAATAAGATATTGTCTATGTGGATCCCTATGTGAAAAAAGACTGGTGTCCTATGGGAGTCTATGAGGCTCAGTAATGGGTTGTGTGATCTAGATGAGCCGGCAATCCTGGACATGGAGGATCTGGATAGGAAGGCCATCCGTCTGGCCGGCACCCTGGACCCTGACACCATTTCCCTGGCGTCCGTCACCGCAGTCACTACCAACGTGTCCAATAAGAGGTCCATACACACGACACACACACTGACACACGCATGCTCTGAAATTGGTGGTGGGACTGCGATTTCCATTGGTGGAATCCCATTGTTGTGTTTCATTCCCATAGGTCAAAGCCAGACATCAAGATGGAACCTAGCGCTGGTCGACCAGTGGATTATCAGGTGTGTGTGTGTGTGTGTGGGTGTGTGTGTGTGTGTGTGTGTGTGTGTGTGTGTGTGTGTGTGTGTGTGTATCGATGTGAATCTATTTGTGCTTGTTGTGGATTTTCATCCATGCCTCTCTCAGCCTGCTGAAATTGTTTTGCTTTAAAGAAGTGAACACAAGTTAAAAGGAAGAAGTTTCAAAAGGATAATGCTGAAATGATAATTGGTCTACCCCAATACTTTATTTAATTTTTTTCAACATTATACAACTTTACATCATGAATGTAATGTACAATAACACATAGTTTAGTTTCTATAGTTGACATGAGGTTGCCTCAGACCAAACAGCTATTTTTATCAAGCTTGTGAGATAAATAAAGAGATGGGAACACCAGAGGAAATATAGAGATGATGGATCGCTTGTAGCCGTAGGATCTAAACAGTGTTCGGGAAGAAATAGTGGATTCATTAGTGGAGCAAAAACAAACTCCAACAGGGCATTCGCTCAGCTATCCATGTCAGCCAGTAGCCCATATAACCATTAAGATAAATGTTGAAAGATACATTTTCTTCCCTTTTTCCTCTTCCCCTCTGTGTTCTTTGGCGGGAAGGATAATTAAGCCATTGGGAAACACTGTCGCTTCCTAAACCTGTTGGATTGAAACTAGCATGTATTTATTAAAAAATATATAGCACACATTCATACGCTGCATTCATCTTGACCGAGGGAATACTAGAAAAGGCGCTTGGGCTACAAATCTGTCAGAGATGATTATTGCCCCTGTGCTAGTTTCTAATAACAGTGCTTGAACGTGAGAGAACCCTAAATGTTTTTTTCCCTAATGAGGGGATCAATCTCATATGTGCATGACAAACGCAATCCGCTTGCTTGTTTGTTTAGTCTCCCGAGGATATGGATCTGTTTGCTTTTCTCCACCGCAGTGCCTCCCGAAGTTTTAGGGGGCTATCCCCTGATCCTAGTGAGAAATTCAAAGTAACAAATGAAAAGATAATGATGAGGATAAATGTCACACACATCAAAAGAAGAAATGTTGATTTCCATGTAATAATTCCACACACAGCAGACAGTGACACACTAGAATCGACCATCCAAACGGAGTCAGGGGGCAAAACTGTCAACAAATACTGTCCCTTGATAGATTTGGGGTAGGCTCATTTCTGCAAGATAATTTACCTTTCTGCTCAATAATTGGGTGTCACGCGTGAGAGGTCAAGATAGACAAACGACCTACCATGTTTTTGTTCACTCACTCGCTGCCATCACTGTAACCTATGTCAGGAAAATGTGTTGAATCCCACACCTAGCCTTGCCTCAAGCAAGCCGGCACACTGCTTTCAAACCGCTGCTCCACTGGACCATAATCATTGTTAACTCCGCTGGTCCAGATCAGCATCACTGTGATCGAGGGCCGGCAGCTGGTGGGCCTCAACATGGACCCGGTGGTGTGCGTGGAGATCGGAGACGACAAGAAGTACACTTCCATGAAAGAATCCACCAACTGCCCCTATTACAACGAGGTAAGCCCCGCAGATCCCTTTAAAACCAGGATGTGCTTTGGCGATATTGTTCCCTTTTTAGTGTGAGTGTGTGAGTATTTAAAAGTACAGAAATATGTTTTGCGGTTTGGTGTTCTCCAGCTGGGTGGATGGGTGTGTGTAGGCGGCTGGCTCTTTAAACTCAGTGGGGCGCCTTTACACTATGCGGCTCTACGAGGCTGAGCAAGCCTGCTGCACGTCTGCACCACGCCGGGATGGCTAATGGCAACCGTCTGGAATCGATTCTTACTGTGTGTACAGGACACTGGGGACAGACGCGGTGAGCCACCCTGAATGTTAAGATGATCGATCCTCAGCCTCGTCCGCTTTGTGTTCACAACCTTCCCCTCTTTCAGGTGTTTCCAGCCTCAGAGCATCTTCCTCCAGAGACAAGGGGTCTCAGTGGTTTAGCTTTGGGGAACATATGTGTCCCTTAACATAGACAGAATCATTTCAAAGCATGGTCATCCCTAAGGCTTTTTTTCAGAACATAAAATAAAAGTGGCCATTGACCAGGCAAATAGGTGGTGAAATGGAGGAGTTCATCTTCATAACATGATAGCGGCCACATCAAAACAGGCAATTATCTTTCATCTCCTCCCCCTGATTTCCATTCCACAGCAAGTATCTCTGCTCTTCAGCTTTCGTCTTGCATATATTATCTCGTGCATTACATTATCCTTTTCTGCGAGGCCCCATTAAGAAAGTGAGAAAGAGCTGCCAGCATGGATTAACTGCCTCACAAGACAAGCTCCCATGCTTAACGAAGTTCTAAGTAACAGATTAGAACACAATCAATTGTGGGGTGGAGTTGAATGACTCCTATTTCTTCTTCTTTCGCAGTACTTTGTCTTCGACTTCCACGTCCCGCCAGACGTCATGTTTGACAAGATCATCAAACTCTCGGTTAGTGAACGGTTTCCCCATTGGCCAAACAAAGTGCAGCTACGTAACCTGCCCTTGCATAATTACTCCGATTATTGGTTTGAAAGTCTTCATAACCCTTCAGTGCTCCCTCATCAGTTGTGCAAACTAGCTTAGCATCAGTCAGTTCTAACATCGTAATACCGCAGACTTTCAGTATTCCTATTTTTTTTTCAAGCAGTTCCCATGACAACGAGAGAGCCAAGGGCTTGTATCATGCTCATAATTCCCCTCTCCGCTGTTTCTGACAAGGTTATCCACTCAAAGAACCTTCTGCGGAGCGGAACCTTGGTGGGAACCTTCAAGCTGGATGTTGGCACCGTTTACTCCCAGCCTGGTGAATGAATTACCTGTAGCACACATCAAGTGTTCAACAGTTGTATACACAACTTTGCAGCCGTGAAGCTCATTTTAGTCTACGTACCACTCTTTCTGGGATATAATAAACGTTTTGATTATATGTCACGGTTTTGGTTTTTGTGTATCCCAAGACATGAATCCGAAATATGAATCGAATAAAAAAAACATTATTCCCCATTTTATTGACTAGTCAATATTGTAAACCATGACTGGTTGGCCCGTTGCTTACCTTGATCATTCCTGGCCACCGATCCCAGAGCACCAGTTCTACCACAAGTGGGCCATGATGTCTGATCCGGACGACATCACAGCAGGGTGCAAAGGATACATTAAGTGTGACATCGCCGTGGTTGGGAAGGGGGACAACATCAAGACCCCACACAAGGCTAATGAGACGGATGAAGACGACGTAGAGGGGTATGTTCCACTCCATTTCACCTCCCCGGTTGTAGAGAAAAAGATCTAGCTCTGTGCATATTCAGAATTTTGCAGCCAGAGTTATTGTAACGGCATATGCAGATTAATATGCATGGCATTACAGTAACAGCCTAGCCACCACACTGTCTTGCCCCTAGGCACTACAATAACCCCCAACAGGGAGAAGTTAACTCAGGTCAGCTGATGTTCGGCTGTAGCTACATCCCCCCCCCCCCCCCCCCCCCCCCCCCCCCCCCTCTATATTTGGATGTGTTCCCCACGCAGGAACCTGCTGCTACCAGAGGGGGTCCCGGCGGAGAGACAGTGGGCCAGGTTCTACGTGAAGATCTACCGGGCCGAGGGCCTGCCAAAGATGAACACCACCATCATGGCGAACGTCAAGAAGGCCTTCATCGGGGAGAACAGAGACCTGGTGGACCCCTATGTTCAAGTGCAGTTTGCTGGCCAGAAGGTATGGGCCATCACAGTCCATCCTCTGCTTAAACATTGTCTCAAAAATGAACTCTATGCAAACGACATTGTGGAACATATTTAAATTGTGTTGCTTCATTTGTCATTTAATTTGTGGGGTGTAGTGTGAAATAAAGAATAAATATATAAATAAATATATTTTAGACAGGCTACAATTGTAGTGCTATGACTGATGTCATGCATTCGTTAATTTCTTGAATAAGACGGAAAAATACGTTCACCAAGTAATGAACAGAAGTGGTATTCTCAGAGCAAATAGACCAAATACACAATTCCACCAGAAAGAGTCCAGCCATGCGGTTTTCCTCTTTCCAGGGAAAGACCACAGTCCAGAAGAGCAGCTACGAGCCCATCTGGAATGAGCAGATCATCTTCACCGAGATGTTCCCGCCACTTTGCAAACGCGTGAAGGTCCAGATCCGAGACTCGGATAAGGTCAACGACGTTGCCATAGGAACCCACTTCATTGACCTTCGCAAGATCTGTAATGAGGGCGACAAAGGTAGTAAAAAGGAATACATGAACACCAATGAAAGGGGTGCAGCTTATTGGCATTGATTAGCTTTCAGGTTCATTCATTAGCTAGCCTTAATTAGCCTACTGAATTATGTCGTAATCAGCGGTGCTGAATCGTCAGTTACCTTTTTTTTTTTATGAAGTGCTTGAGCCCGGATGAGTCCATCGACAAGATCATTTGCATTGTGAACATCCCAAAGGACGCAAAATCAATACCTACATCATTATACATGTGTGAAAGATTGCCGTCATCTACTCAAACAAAGTGCCGTAATGTTGCTATTTCTGATATGAAACAAAATGGTTGATCATTAACCAAAAACCTAACCTTGCCTCTAAATAATCCCACATTGCTCCATGTTGCCTCCTGGATCATCCCTAGGCTTCCTGCCGACCATGGGCCCAGCCTGGGTCAATATGTACGGCTCCACCCGCCAGTACACCCTCATGGACGAGCACCAGGACCTCAACGAAGGCCTGGGGGAGGGCGTTTCCTTCCGAGCCCGCCTCTTGGTGTCGGTTGCCGTGGAGATCCTGGACACCACCTCCACTGAGCTCGCCAGCTCCACGGAGGTGCAGGTGGAGTCTGTCTCCAACATCTCAGAGGTGAGTTGGCCACCCCATATTGTAATGTATTATATGGTTGAACTCTTAAAGGGGCAGTGAACCCAAAATAGTTTTTCCGCTGACGAAGGGACGGCGAGGTGTGTGTGGATGTATGTATTTCCGTCTGAATGTTGATGGCCGCGTCCGAGAGAGCGTTAAGCTTCTTGGATGCTTATAGTGGCCTAGAATGCCACGGTGTGTGGCGGATTTCATATGCAACATCGCTCATTATAATGCTCATACACAACAAATGGTACTAGCTTAAAGGAAAGTATCACAAAGTTGCCATGGGTCGTAACCATGGGGATAACACATCCCCACCTCCTTCCTGGAACTCTCAGCCCAATTCTATTTCATGTTTTACTGTTTACAGTTCAAATTCCAGATGAAACCGGGGGCTCACTTACACTTTACACAAGAGCGGATTATCTGTCAGACCTCCCTTGGTCCAACAGCTCCACTCACAATCTCTTCGATGTCCTTGATCACGGGACAAAAAGTGGCAGAGCAGAAAACGCAGTAGCACCAGGACTACTTGAGATCCATAAAAGGCCTCAAGCTCTTGTGTCTCTTGACCCCTGCTATTGACCTAGTCAGCCCTACATTAACACTCCCTGTAACCCCTTACATTGACATGCTGAAATGGCTCCGTGGAAATGTCACATGATCCGTAGTGCTACTGCAGGCGAGGATCTCGAAACGTGGCTTTTGCGTGTCCTCATTCTCACGAAACTGCCAGGGTTTGGGTGAGGTTGCATTCATGCCGGTCTGCCAATTCCCTCCACTGTTTCTGTTCTAAATTGTGCCTTGAGGGGGATAGGAGTAAGATATAAAGAGAACAATTCACACTACACTTAATGAGCACGGTTAATGAGCACCGAAATGCAGGCGTAGGAAGCAGTTAGGTGGAGGCCGAGCTCAGTTTATTATCTTTGACATGCTACTGCAAGAAAAGAACAAGAACTAAAAGAAAACTCTTGCTTTAAAGAATTGACTAAATGGTTCCTATACCTCAAATGAACCACGTAAATAAATGCTGCATCAGACTTATTTTACAGTGACAGTATGTAATTGAATAATGTCAAAAACGAAATCCACCCATCAATAAACTTCATATACGACATGATTCAATTAATGAAACACAAAATCAATTTATGAATGTATATAGTATGTAGTATATAGTAGAACCTGATTCAGACCTTTTTTTTAATTTCACCCTATACTCTCCTCTCTCCTCTTCAGAGCGCAACTGGGAAAATAGAAGAATTCTTCCTGTTTGGCTCATTTTTGGAGGCCACCATGATTGATCGAAAAATTGGCGACAAATCCATCAGTTTTGAGGTTACAATAGGTAAGTCAGGTCCCTGGTAATTTATTGATCTCGTGATAAAATAAATTAAATGATGTTTAGCATTTCAAAGTACAACTCTTGCTAATAGTGTTGGACTCACAACAATACAACCCTAATTAAATCGACAATATTCCCCAAAAAATCCAAACAATTCTGTAATACCGTAATTTCCCCTTTGGGATCAATAAAGTACATCTCATCTGATCTTAACACGACCTACTCCCACAGGTAACTACGGCAACCAGATAGACGGGGTGAGCAAGCCGTCGTCAGCCAAGAAGAGGAAGAAAGATGGGGAAAGTGACGAGGAGGAGTCGGACCTGATCCAGAACTCCAGCGAGGACGAGGCTGAGGAAGATGGAGAGCTGCTGTCCGTCTCCTCCACACCCCTCATGAAGCCCGTCATCACAGACAGGTGGGGGGAGGACACACTGGGGGTCAAAGGTTGCATGGGAGCAATTTGTATTTAAATTGCTTTAACAAAAAGCTTGCTATTGCTAAGTGCATTTTTTGGCAGAAATGTCCCCATTAAAAGAATGAGGTCTCAATGACATTTTAATGTGGAAGAAAAGTTATTTTAACAACATTTATAAAATGAGTATGAAGTCTGAAAAAAAAGAAGCAATTATAATTTTTTCCATTTTTCAAAGGAAGTAGACAAGGGCTGCTCAGCTTTAACTATCTATTAATTAATGTACACAATTTGCATAGATTTGGGGCTGTGCGTCCTCATACTTTGCTTTCACTGTGTGCTTTTTTTTTACCTATCTGATGGTTATACATGACAGGAACTACTTCCATCTGCCCTACTTTGAGAAGAAGCCCTGCATCTACATCAAGAGCTGGTGGCAGGACCAGAGAAGGCGCCTGTACAACTCTAACATCATGGACAAGATGGCCGACAAGCTGGTCAGTCTTCGCCTTTTCCCCTTCCAGAGGATTCTGGGTAGAGACTGGAGCTCCATTATAGTTCACACATAGTATATGGTGAATTATATCCTTTTTTCACATGATATACTCAAGGCCTCTTCATGTCAATGGTACAATTGAATTACCATGACAGGCTGAATGGATTGTCTAAAAACGCATACATACAAATTATACTAACAGAACGTGAGCATTTACATGCAATGGACATTTGTACATGCATCTTTTTAACAGATGCACATTTTCTATATTTCTATGGCCTCTGCATGCTTTTTGTATGTTTTATACTTGTATGCATTTTATTCTTTCTTCTATTAACTTGAGCTGAGCAATTGTACGGGCCACAGTTGCCCCCCGGGATCAGCGAAGCCTCTGAATCTGAAGGTAAGCGGTTGTGAGCTAAAGCTGGCGCTGTGCTCCGACAGGAGGAGGGTCTGAACGACGTTCAGGAGATCATAAAGACGGAGCAGGCCTTCCCGGAGCGCAGACTCAGAGGGGTGCTGGAGGAACTTGGCACAGGCTGCAGGTGTGTTCTTCTGCAGTCTTCTTTAGGCTTCTTTACCGTTCAATATCAGATCATATACATGTTTTTGTTTAATATCGCACCACAGTTGAACGCTTATAACAGGAGCCTTCTGCTGTTTCAAATCATGCACTACAAATCCACCATTACCAGCGACGGTCAAATACTAAACTACTGAACTACCTGCCGGATGTTGCCCTGCACTGCATGCGGAGGAATGTTTTCATTCAAGCTGATAATTAAAGTCGAAAAAAAGGAGTTTGGTCTTCGTTTGTAGTTCTTGTCTGTTTTCTTTGCCTAGAGATGTAGTGAGCACTGTCTCTAGAGTAATGTCTATCTCCTGACTCGGATGAGTCAAAAGATATTAAATGTGACTTTCTCGTTGTTTTTCCAGTCGTTTCTTGGCTCTGGCTAACAAGGATGTGAACCAAGCTGGCAGAACAAGGCTGGACCGAGAGAGGCTCAAATCCTGCTTGAGAGAGATGGTACGCTGGATGCTAATCTAATAGCGGGATAGCAAGGAAATGGGGGGTGTCAGGTTGAGGTAGAGCTTGTTTGTGTGTGTGGGAGAGAGATAGATCGTTCAGCATGGATTTACTACATTTATCATCCACATTAACTGTACTTATATACAATATGTACAAAATAATAATGCAAATACATAATAAATATCCAATAATTACTAACAAGCAAATCCAAATGAGTTATAATCATCAATAATATTTACAAAAACGAATTTGAAAACAGTGTTATAATTTTTTTATGTTTCTTTTTCTTTATATGTGGAAAATCCATCCTCGTTAATTAAACATCCTATACATAACTATATATTGCCACTGACACACTGTCGCCCCCTGCAGGACAGCATGGGCCAGCAGGCCAAGCAGCTGCGCACGCAGGTGAAGAAAAACACCATCAAAGACAAGCTCAAGCTGGTGCAGAACTTCTTGCAGAGACTTCGGTTCCTCGCTGACGAGGTACACCGGGTTTCAGTTTTAACAGCTACAACTGTTCTCCTCCATGTTTGTGTTTAGCTTTCTGGCTGGTGCTAACGTTGGTCAGACTTGTTCTGTAGTGAATGTAGCCCATTTCTCCAGTTTGCAGTATTGGCAAACCCTGACTTTTAAAAAAGGGATGCATGTATCTGTATTTATTTGTTGCTTTGGATAAAAGCGTCTGCTAAATAAAGTAAAAAATACAAATACAAATCTCTCCACAGAGCTTTAAAATTAAGGGTAAACATTAAAATAACCTATTTTCAAACTAAGTTGCGCATATCATTATGTATCAGACCATCCTCCAAGTTACTGACCCACCGAACCTCTTCTGATGTTTCCCCCCCCCACCCCCCCACCCCCCCCACCCCACCCCACCCCTCAGCCTCAGCACAGTATCCCAGACATCTTCATCTGGATGATGAGCAACAACAAGCGTGTGGCCTACGCCCGTGTCCCCTCCAAGGACATCCTCTACTCCATAGTGGACGAGGAGACCGGGAAAGACTGTGGCAAAGTCAAGGCGGCCTTTCTCAGGGTATTGTTCCTCACCCTCTCCTCCCCTCGACCTCTTTGCTCTTACCCAGGCCTCGATGGGGGATGGTGGGGTGGGAAGGGACTGGCTCACACAGGAGCCGTTATAATAGGCTGGGGCCACCAGATAAAGAGGCCCACACTGGTGTTAAATGTTAAAAAACGAGTCTCTGGACAAATGTAAGCCAGCACAGAATGATCTGTGGCACCTTATGGGATGTGTTACATTTCTAAATGCCTTCCAAAAAATAGGAAAACGACTTTTGAATCTTATTCACACAAACAAGCAATTGGACAGGTCCACCATTGTTACAACACTTGAATAAAACATATATATATATAAAACAGGAAAATGGGTTGTAGAAGAGATGGAATGAGATGTAACATAGGACCACAGGTGGGAATCGAACCTGGGTCGCTACGAGGCGATTGGCTAGACGGTTAGCACTCTAGTGTTTGTGCCACAGAGCATCAAAATAAATAAATATTTATATAAATAAGTCTTTGAACAGTATTCCATGTCGAGTTACACTTTTACATCAGTAACACGATCGTGTCAACAACAACATGAACATGTGTGATGTAATGTATTTAAGCATATGGACAGATTATCTTTCACCCGTCCCGTCCTTCGTCTGATCTTGTCCTCTGTCCTCTGCTATGTCCCGCGTAGCTTCCCGGGAAGAAGGGGTTCGGGCCCGCGGGCTGGACCGTCCAGGCTAAGCTGGAGCTCTACCTGTGGCTGGGCCTCAACAAGCAGAGGAAGGACTTCCTCAGCGGCCTGCCCAACGGCTTCGAGGAGACCAAAGCCTCCAGGACGGGTCCGGGTCTCCAGTCCGTGCCCCCCATCAGCCTAGTCTACAACAGTGAGCACAGGAAGGGAGGGGGTCCATGGGCCATCTGGCTTTGTCCACTGTAATTCCCTTAACACCCACACAGAAAGGGAATCAATTTAGTGGAGCTGCGCTCAACTTTGCTGGAAAATGTATTAACTTTTTGCCCTTCAATTTAATTTGCAAACGTAATTGAATCTCATTCTCTCTGCCGACCAACATATTTCAATCCAAATTGATTGTGAGTTTGTCCACCTTTTCTGTTGTTGTAGCTTCTCTAAAGGTAAAGAGAGATGATATCTGTAAACTGGCGCTGTCTTACCCAGATTCCGACGAGTTGTTGGGATTAAACCACCTGTCTGAATCCGGGCAAGAAAGGCAAGCCAGTTTACGGCTATGTGGGCGTATCCCTTTAAATTCTTGGATCTATAAATCCAGTAGTAGACCTTGGTTCAATATGTGTTGATGTGCGTGTGTGTGTGTGTGTGTGTTATTGTGCATGTGTGTGTGTGTGTGTGCCACAGTGAAGCAGGTGTTCCAGCTGAGAGCACACATGTACCAGGCCCGCAGCCTGTTTGCAGCCGACAGCAGCGGCCTCTCGGACCCCTTCGCCAGGGTCTTCTTCTCCTCACACAGCCAGGTCACGGAGGTAGGAGCTCAACAAACAGGGGGGGGGGGGGGGAAGACAGATTGCCTGGCAACTCATCTCAAGGGTTGCCGGTTTGATAGCCCCCCCCCCCCCCCCCCCCGCATCTCACGACTCGCACACTGTGTAGGTGCTGAGTGAGACGCTGTGCCCCACGTGGGACCAGATGCTGGTGTTTGACGACGTGGAGCTGTTCGGGGAGGCCAGCGAGCTGAGGGACGACCCTCCCATCATCGTGGTCGAAATCTACGATCAGGACACTGTGGTAGGAGCCTGGTCTGTGTGATGACACTGATGGATGGATGCAGGGATGATGAATTTGTTGTAGCTATACATATATATATGTATATATAGATGGATGGATAGATACCTCTTTAAATACATAGATAGATGCATAGATTATTATTAAATGGTATGGATGAAAGATGAATGAATGAACCTCCTGAGGCTGTGAGAGTGGGGGAGAAACATCGATTGGGTGTGGGTCAGTGACCGATATGCAATGATATGCACAGAAATGAATAGTCTATGTGAAGTCTAAACCAACAGGTGATTATTATGACTTTGGTCTAAACAAAACGTCTCTGCTTGTCCATCCTTCTCTCTGTGTTTGTCCGCCCCTGTTTGATCCACCCACCCTCTGTCCATGTTAACCCTGGTCCCGGCTGTGTCGGCTGAGTAGAGTGGGAATGCGCTAGTCTCCCGTTAGATGCAGTAGTTCGGTAGTATGCACGTAGCGTGAATGAAGCATGAGTAGTTTGCCTTTAAACTCTTCCATCCATCCAGTGCCGCTGACGTGTTTGCCTGTTCTCTCTTTCTGTCTTAGTTGAGATGGTTTGGTGAAGCGTTAAAAGTGGTACGAATGGATGGACATACGGTCCAGCTGCTGTTGGATAAGCGGATTGATTGTAGATACAATATGTGCCCCCCATAATTGCCCATAAAATATGAAAGCATGCATGAGTCACTTGAGGGTGCATTTATCTTAAAGTGTGTTCCATCCAACCCCCAGAATGGTTATGTGAGACACTTTATAATCCTCAGTGGAGGTGGTTATTGTTAGCCGTAAACGTTTTTTTGTTTTTGTTTTAAAACTCGCATAGTAGAGTTGGACCCTAACCAAGCTTTTTATTTCTTTATTGCTCAGTAAGCCGTGTCAGAAGAAGCGCACTCGGCGCCACAGCGACACCAATTGTCCTTCACTGGAACTGCATGCCACTAACTCCCTTCCTACTTGTCCCCTGACTGTCTGTCCCATACCCTTTTTCTTTTTCTTTATTTCCTTTTCTTCTCTCTCTCTCTCTCCCTCCCCCTAATGTCACCTCACCACCCCGTTCAGGGAAAAGCTGAGTTCATAGGTCGGGCGTTCGCCAAGCCCATCACCAAGATGTGTGACGAGCACTACGCCCCCCCCAGGTTCCCCCCGCAGCTGGAGTACTACCAGCTGTACCGCGGCAACAGCACTGCAGGGGACTTGCTGGCCGCCTTTGAGCTGCTACAGGTAAGGATTAATAATGCAGGAACTCCATTACAAACTGGAGAGCACACTGAGGAAAACAGGACCCCCCCCCCCCCCCCCCCCCCCACACACACACACACACACACACACACACACACACACACACTGACAATGAGGAACATGACATGAATAAGGAACCTGACCAAAAATATAGGCTTTCTATCTGTCCTCTTGACTTGCCCTCTACGATCTAAACCTCACAAGCCTTTCCTGTGATGTGTCTTTCTCCAATCTGGTTTCTAAACACATCCTTTCTTTCGCCTCCTGTATGTGTCGACCCTTTCTCCCCTTGTCATGATGATCCATGGCTGAACAACCTGTCCTCAAACGCACTTGCTGCACGGGGGGGACACGCCCCTTAAACCTCAATCCCTTAACCCCTCTCACTCCTCCACCTCCCCACCCATTCTCCTCTCTTCCTTTTCCTTATCTCCTGCTCCTCCTGGTCGTACTCGTCCTCCTCGTCCTCCTCGTCCTCCTCGTCCTCCTCGTCGTCCTCCTCCTCTCCACAGATGCCTTTCGATGAGGAGGAGATGAGACGAGCTCTGATCAACGTACATAGCTTTGCTGTTCCTCAAATAAAGGTGCTTTCTTTTCAGCGTCTCTCGCTCTCTCTCTCTCTTTCGCTCTTTCTGTCTCCTTCTCTGTCTTTCTTTCTCTCTCTCTCTCTCTCTCTCTCTCTCTCTCTCTCTCTCTCTCCACCTCCTTACACTACAACCAGTCACACCATCTGTATTTTGCCAAATCTTCTACTCTTTCAGTACAATTGAGTGTCTCTAACATTTTCCTCTTCCTCTTTAACTTACATTTGAATTTACTTTGATTGCATCGAAACATGTCCTTTCAGTTTTGCCACTAAAGATGTACAAACCTGGGATGGAAATACAGTGACATGTAGCAACCATGGTGTCGTTTTCAGGAATGAAGAGTACCGTTGACGTTTTGACCCTTACCATCTCCTCTTGGTGAACAGATTGGCCAAGCAGGGAAGGCAGGCCTCCCCCCCATCGATGGGCCAACAGACCCTGAGCGGGGACCCATTCTCCCCGTGCCCCTGGGCATCCGGCCAGTGCTGAGCCGCTACCGCATAGAGGTGAAGGGCTTTCTGGATGCCTCATTCATCCCCCATTGACTATTTCCTTTCATTTACTGGTCAAGTCCAAAACAACTTATGGTGAATTAAGACACATGTCATTAAGGAACAGGTAGGCATCTTACTCAACGAACAACGGGGATCGAACCCAGTACATTTTAAGATGAACACCCCTAACAAGACTATCCTGACTACTAGGCGTGTATATTCTGGTGTTAAGGATGTTGTCCGCCTTCTTTCACCCCTGGGTCAGGTGCTGTTCTGGGGCCTGAGGGGCCTGAAGAGGGTGAACCTGGCCCTGGTGGACCGGCCCCGGGTGGACATAGAGTGTGCCGGCAGAGGGGTTCAATCTGCCCTCATCCAGAACTACAAGAAGAACCCCAACTTCAACACCCTGGTCAAGTGGTTTGAGGTGGTACGTGGAGCAGCACACTAGTCTGACAGTAGCTGTCTAAACACCGTGTCCTGTTGAATACTCAGTGAAGTCAATGTACGATAACATTCAGCTCACATGAATGGGACGCTATACTAATGGGGTTTCCCTCTGAGAAGCCACACTTTGTTGAGTTAAGAGGTAATGACGCTTCTTGCCACACGTTTGTACATCAAGCGATCACTGGAAGATGCGAGCATGTGGTTAGGATAACATGACTACAACAAGAAAGGAGAGTTGAAAAGGCAACACAGATCCCGTTTGTACTCAAGGTGGCTGTGTCTCTGACCGCAGGACCTGCCGGAGAACGAGCTGCTCCACCCGCCTCTCAACATCCGGGTGGTGGACTGCAGGGCATTTGGCCGCTACACCCTGGTGGGCTCCCACGCCGTCACCAGCCTCCGGAGGTTCATCTACAGCCCCCCCGACCAGACCTCCAACAACTGGGCCAGTGCAGGTACCAGCTGTCCTTTCTTTGTCGTGGCAGCCTAACATGATTAGTGTTCCTGTTTTGAACAAGGCCTTATGCTGAACTGTGGTTTCTGTAATGTAGAATTGGTACTTTCCTTTCATAGTATTTTCGGATCATATTTGTCATCTGACGTGAGATCTTTGAGCGTATTTGATCTATTCAAAACATATTACGAAAAGGTTATTCTTCTAACAAGTCTCGGAACATACGCACATTTAAATGGTAAAAACGTGTTTCAACCTATTTTGCAGTGCAGTGTGAGTCTGTATCCTTAACTTACTACTTTGTTTTTGACCTCTCTCTGCTTTCTGGTGTTTACAACACTACGCCATGGCACGCCTTTGCACACTTCTCTATATCTTACCCTATTGTCTCATCACTCTGTCTTCTCTTTCTCTATCCCGTCCTTCTGTTTTTCCTTTCTCCACTTTTCGCCTGGCCATCGTGTGTCCTGTCCTATCCCTGCCTGGGTGCTGTGTTGCTGTGTGGCTTCCCCTGACTCCAGCTAAGCTAATGAACGGCTACATGGTCCTGACCAACGGCAGCTCACGCTCCGGCTCCTCACCCAGCTTGTACTCCCGTCCCCCGTCCCGCACCCTCTCTCGCCCCGCAGGTGACATCATCCTCAGCATGGACTCCGAGCCCTCGGTCAGAAGGTGGACACCGTGGTCAAGCTGGAGGCCGTAAGCCTTTCTTTGTGTGTGTGTGTGTGTGTGTGTGTGTTTGTTGTTGTGTATATAATACAACATTGCCCCCCCCCCCACCCATCCCTAGTTTTTCCTAGAGTCTATGATGCTTTTGTTTGTAAACGGTCGCTGTTTTGCATTTAACCCTTTCAAACCCCCCCCCAACGTTCATTGTGATCAATGTGCTGCATAGATGTGTCGTCTGTTGTGAGTATTAATCCCTGTGCTTTCTGTAACCCCGCCCTCCCGCCCGCCCCCCCCCTCCCTCCCTCCCTCCCTCCCTCCCTCCCTCCCTCCCTCCCTCCCTCCCTCCCTCCTCCACTACTGTAGACATCTGATGCAGTTGTCAAGGTGGACATGGTAAGTCCCTGTAGAAATGTGCCAATGAAAGTGTGTACCGCGTTGGCTGGTGCTTTGCTTAGCCGTGACTAACACCAACACAAAAAGAGCCGATGAGAACCTTGACTGTAACACACTGAACAGAATGAAGAGGAGAACGAGAAGGAGAAGAAGAGGAAGAAGAAGAAAAAGAAGGGCGAGGCAGAGGAGGAGGAGGAGACTGACGAGAGCATGCTGGACTGGTGGTCCAAATACTTTGCTTCAATCGAGACACACATGGAGGTGTGTGCTTCCACTCGATCCTAAACTATTGCTCACTTGTGTGTTGTGGGTTTCTCTGTAAGAATTTCAGTCATTTCCTGATTAATAAAGTGCATCAAAATCATATCTTAAGTAAGTGTGCAATTAAGAAGTGAAATCATTGTTGGTGCTTTAGACATAACACAATGAAAACGTTTGCAGGCTGTAAAATGCGAGCCACACTGCGCTGCCTTTTGGTCTAAGCCGGGAAAAAACCAGAGCAGCACGATGAGCCTTTTGACTGTTGCGTAGCAACCACAGAGCATCCATATCTAAACATACAATAAATTTGGCCTCTTTTTTACTAGATTTGAATTTTTTTAAACCCAGGGCACCCAGGGCAGAAACAATTCTATTCTATTATGTGAAATATTCATAACTTAACCATTCAAAGTGAGCATTGCAAAATCTGGCCGTCTATGGATGTTTGCAAGGCATGTTGAAAACGATGTCATGTTCTCTAGATTCTGAAGGCCCAGGAGGCTGCACAGGCAGAGGCAGAGGAGAGGGAGGACCTGGAGATTGCTGCAGAGGGAGCAGGTATGGCATAGAACCACCATGGAAGTCTTGTCCAAATATGGGTTGCTTTGATTGCCACTAGTAAGAAGAAGAAGAGGCATACGGTTCTGGTCTGACTGATCCCAATGGTTCTGTGATGGGTCTGCTTTGTTGGTCTGCTTTTGATCTCTGAAGCTGAAACAGAATGCAATTCATGTCGGTGAATCACAAGGGGGGGTTAGGGTTAGGGTTAGGCGTACCCTAACCCTAACCCTAACCCCTGTGCTTTAAGGCAATTACCCTAGCGACTGTTTCATACAAACAGGTGCAATTATAAAAAAACAAAATAATGTCCCTGTGAAAGCACAATGGGACTGAACTTTATGGACCTTTTTATTGCCAAAATCATCGAATTACTCGAAATTACATTTTAATACATGGTATCCGTATGTGATTCAATGTTGTAACTTCAACCTCATGTAACCTTCCAACACCCTGTTAGAACACATTTCTTTATTTGTTTGCTGTAGCTAAGGAGGGTTGGGTGATGCATGGACATTGAAAACCTTTCCTCACATTCTTTCTATTCGTATTTATAGCTCCCGATAGATATACTTCCGGGCTTTGGTTTTGGTGTCATCATCATCATTGTCCACCGCCCCTCCTCTCCCAACCAGCATCAGCTTGACCTAGCAGCTCTGCATTACACATGAAAGTTGGCTGATACTATTATCCTCAATGCATTAGTATTTAAAACTGACCAATCCTAATCCTGTCCCTAGACATACTCTCCCTTTCATCAGTTTTCTTTTTTAATGATTTGAGATATTTTCATGTAAAAGATGTAAGAACGATTCAGATGGCATGGATTGAATTTACGCATTTCGGTTTTCCGTGCTTTCTTTTTCCTACAGTGTACACGCATTCAGTTGAGATCAAAATTCAGTTTGGTTCTACATGTCTGCCCAGAATTGCTTGGACAACTGTCAGCTTTCATGTTCAATGACATGTGGAGCGCTGCTGTGTTTACTGCCTGAACCCCCTGCTACTCCCACTACCCTGCCACACCCCCCCCCAAATCCCCTGCTACTCCCACTACCCTGCCACACCCCCCCCCAAATCCCCTGCTACTCCCACTACCCTGCCACTTACCCCTCTCCCCCCGCCCCCCCACTACCCTGCCACTTACCCCTCTCCCCCCGCCCCCCCACTACCCTGCCACACCCCCCACTACCCTGCCACACCCCCACTACCCTGCCACACCCCCCACTACCCTGCCACTTCCCCCTCTCCCCCCGCCCCCCCCACTACCCTGCCACTTCCCCCTCTCCCCCCGCCCCCCCACTACCCTGCCACACCCCCCACTACCCTGCCACACCCCCCACTACCCTGCCACACCCCCCACTACCCTGCCACTTCCCCCTCTCCCCCCGCCCCCCCCACTACCCTGCCACACCCCCCACTACCCTGCCACACCCCCCACTACCCTGCCACACCCCCCACTACCCTGCCACTTCCCCCTCTCCCCCCGCCCCCCCACTACCCTGCCACACCCCCCACTACCCTGCCACACCCCCCACTACCCTGCCACACCCCCCACTACCCTGCCACTTCCCCCTCTCCCCCCGCCCCCCCCACTACCCTGCCACTTCCCCCTCTCCCCCCGCCCCCCCACTACCCTGCCACTTCCCCCTCTCCCCCCGCCCCCCCCCCACTACCCTGCCACACCCCCCTCTCCCCCCGCCGCCCCCACTACCCTGCCACACCCCCCACTACCCTGCCACACCCTCACCTCTCCCCCCACTACCCTGCCACACCCTCCCCTCTCCCCCCGCCCCCCCACTACACTTTCACCTCCACTCCGGCCTCCACCTCTACCTAACTCAGATCTGATCCACCCCGATGACCTGCTTATCAAAGGCTCCAAGAGCAGGGACAAGAGCCGAGACAGGAGGGGCCCCAAGGAGAAGAAGAAGGGCGGCCACGTCACGGAGGGCCCCGAGAAACGAGGCCCCAAGGCCAGAGTGGACGAGCTGTTGGTCGGTGCATCACGTCCTACATTTACATTACATACGCCTTTGGGTGTTGAGTGGAGTTACTATGAGCCACTGCATACGTTTCGATGCTGTCTCCCTTCTCAACACAACATTTTATACAGCTATGGGTATTGATGTACATTTGATGTATTGTATTTATTTTCTAATGTACACAGAGATTAAGACAACATGCCTTATTTGCATTGCCCCGTTAACAAATAATGTGCAGCTGTCAGTGTATTACAGAATGTTTCGGAATGGAAGGAATAATGAAATAGTTTCATGATAAAACAGTAGCACAGGGAACAATCAGGCAGTGAAACATTGCAGTGAAGAAGGGGAGAAAGAGAGCTGAGACAATGTAGCTTACAAGTGCTTACAGAGTTAATAGGGTTCTGGCCATTAAGATCCATTGTGTTCCAATATTAACAATGAACAAAGGCTATTGTGAACAGGTAGTCTGTGCTTGTGCTGTTCCAGGTGTACAACAAGGAGCTGGAGAATGAGTACGGTAACTTTGAGGACTGGCTGCACACCTTCAACCTGTACAGAGGCAAGGCCGGGGACGATGACGAGCGCGCCCTGGACGATGACAGGATTGTCGGCAGATTCAAGGTGCGACCGTCATCCTGACATTTTGGTTTGGATCAACAAGCTCGCATCACGCGGCCCAGAAATCCAACCTCAATCCACACATCCAAGCAAATACATAGGTGTGAGAGAAAAAGCTGTTAGAAGGAGCCCATGCCTTCAATGGCTTTCCATTCAGATCCTTTTGTTCTTTTCTTTCTTTGGTTCCCGCGGCCCAGGGCTCCTTGTGCATGTACAAGGTACCACTGTCCGAGGAGATCACCAGGGACGCGGGCTTCGACCCCAACATGGGCATGTTCCAGAGCATTCCCCACAACGACCCCATCAATGTCCTGGTGCGCGTGTACGTGGTCAGGGTGAGTCCACGGCCAAACTGTAAACCATGAACCACACGCTTGACCAAAAGACAAAACAAGACAGTTTTATTATATTCTTTTTCTTTTCTCATCCCAGGCGACAGAGCTTCACCCTGCCGACTTAAATGGCAAGGCAGACCCCTACATCGTCATCAAACTGGGCAAGTCGGACATCCGCGACAAGGAGAACTACATCTCCAAGCAGCTCAACCCCGTCTTTGGCAAGTGAGTGAAAAGAGCATTGGTCCAGCAGACCGTCTATAGATGTTGTGATTGGGAATAAGTATTGTATGGGAAAGAGGAAACACACAACCGAACGAAAACTGGAAATGAAATAAAACAATTTACGATTTTGTTGTGGAACATTAACTCGGTCGGAGTCGATCAACGTCAAGCGCCTTTCCCGAACAACCCAATTTCTTTCGTCCCCACTTTTCCTTACCTCTCTAACCTCTTTGTTTCCTCCCCCCTGCTCCCACGCTCCCTCTTCAGGTCGTTTGACATTGAGGCCACCTTCCCCATGGAGTCCATGCTCACGGTGTCGGTGTACGACTGGGACCTGGTGGGCACCGACGACCTGATCGGGGAGACCAAGATCGACCTGGAGAACCGCTTCTACAGCAAGCACAGAGCCACCTGTGGCATCAGCTCCAACTACTCTGTGTAAGCATGTCTTCATCCGTGTCTCATGAATCGTATTGTGCTAACGAGGTAGAACACTGCTTTATTACGCGGCTATGTCTGTTACCTGCCCTCCTTCGCTCAGTAATATTTACAGGATGCTAGGATGCTTGGGCAGTAGTTTAGCGCTGAATCTATCGACCAGCTATGTTTGATGCTGCCTGTGGGAGCTCATGTTAATGCGTAGGGAAGGAATTGTTCTACTTGCACATGGTCCTTCTGTCATTTGTCTAATGGCATTTTAACAAAGGCTATCTCAAAGCAGTATCTGTTTTGGAGATCTCAAGATTGTCTAGGAGAGTAGATCCTCTCTGTAGGTCTTGGGTTGTCTTAAAGTAGCACTGAAGGTATATTTGCTAAGTATAAGTGTTCTATTAGTTCCATTACACTTAGTGTTTGAGCGAGGAACACGAGGACCTAGGTCTCAACACCGTTGTGGCTTTGGGTCTCTGGGCCATGTAGGAATGGATACAACGTGTGGCGTGACCCTATGAGGCCCAGCCAGATCCTGGCCAAACTGTGCAAGGAGGGCAAGCTGGAGGCCCCTCAGTACGGGCCGGGGGGCAAGGTGAAGGTGGCCAACCGCATCTTCTTTGGTGCCGCGGAGATCTACGACGAAAGCGGTAGAGCATTCAACAAATCTCCCCCCTTTTGTCGTTTCTCATCTTTACGTCTCTTTAAAGCGATCCCCGATTTAACCTCATTGTTGTCTTATTTTACTTTACGGTTGGCAAAGCGTACTCTGTTCACGACGAGATGATCCATCAGCGCAGCACATGCCCATCGCCAGAGCACACCTTCCCCTTTACCTCTACCGTCATGCACACTCCTCCAGGTCTGAAGAAACAGACGGAGGAGCACCTCGCTCTGACCGTGCTGAGGCACTGGGAGGAGATCCCCAGGGTGGGCTGCCCACTCATCCCCGAACACGTGGAAACCCGACCCCTGCTGAACCCGGACAAACCCGGCATTGAACAAGTACAACAAGTCTACCTCAGCACTGTCACGCCTCACTCTATACTGGGAATGTCATAGCCCACAGCAGCCGTTGAAGCGACGGTATTAAACTGTTCCCGTGCTTCCAAAGGGTCGGATTGAGATGTGGGTGGATATGTTCTCCATGGACATGCCAGCTCCCGGGCCAGCCATCGACATATCGCCACGGAAACCGAAGAGGTAGGCCCAGACGAGTGCTGTACGGGCTTACAGTGATGAAGCAAAGCGAAAATAACACTTCATTGAATATACATAAAACAGTGTAAATAACAGCTATCAAAGTCACTGTTATCGAATGTAACATCGTTTAATCCAACTCCAATTCATCCCGTTGCCCACGAGTAGAATTACCTGTAGTTTTACCAACAGAGCTGAGTAGCCTCGTTCCCAGGGTTAACTATACGGGTGAGTTTTCTTTCGACGGGACGACTCCGTTTTGTAATGTTCAACCCGGGCCCAACGGTGTGTATGTGTGTACGTGTGTACGTGTGTGTACGTGTGTTCCTTCCTCCCCCCTCCTCACCAGATATGATCTCAGGGTGATTATTTGGAATACAGACGAAGTAATACTGGAGGACGATGATTACTTCACTGGGGAAAAGTCCAGTGACATTTTTGTCAGGGGGTAGGTACAGCCAGGGGCCGACGGTGAGGCCCCTCGCGATTTGTGCTACGTATGGTTGTTTGCCGTTAATCTTTTGATTTGTTGTTGTTTTGTTGTGTTCCTTGTTTTGTTTTTGTTCCACCCCACCTTTCTTTCTTTCTGTCTTTCTTTCTTTCTGTTTTTTTCTGTGTTCCCCGTTTGTGCGTGTGTTTTGTTTTTGCGTGTGTTTTTCTGTTTGCGTGTGGTCTGTCTTCCTGTCTACCTGTCGTCCTCTCTCTCTCCTCTCGGGCCAATGCAACGCCGTCGCCTAGCTTTGAGCTTCGTGTAATTATTTGGAACACTGATGACGTAATTCTAGAGGACGATGCTTTCATGACAGGAGAGAAGATGTCTGACATCTATGTCAGGGGGTAAACACACACGGTTCCATCGCATGGCTCGTACGACCTCCCCCCTTCCCCCTTCTGTCCCTGCGTCCTGTTCTGTTATCCCCCCCATCAACCGCCGTCCGTACCCTTCCACCCAGCAGCACGCAACACCCCCCCCCCCAACCCTTCCAACAGCTATCCCGTACCATGTGACAGAACCGCAGACAGACAGGACTATAACACAGACAACTTATATTAAAGTATGTTCAACTTAGGGCTGTGGCTACCTTTTGCGATAACGACCACAAATCTGGCTGTTATTTTATCTTCTTTTAAAGTGTGGATGCTTCATCCTTATCTGCTCTGCATTACAGTATAATTAAATGTTTGTGTTCTGGTCCTGTTCTGGTCATGTTCTACTATTGACCCTTGCATTTGCTTTAAGCTACACTCGAAGATGATGTTTGAAGACAATGTTTTCAAGAATGAATGCATGGAAGAATCAATTAATTTGCATGCAAGTCCAACTGATGATATTCTTCAGTGTTGTCCTTTTTGCAACCTTTTCAATCAATCGTCCAGACACTGGATCCTCTTTCAGGCAAATCTAGATGTCACACATCAGGGCTTTGTTTTAGCTAAGGGTGCCATTATCCAACAAGTCCTTGTTCCCTGGAGAACTACAGTTCCACCTACGTCTTTTTTTAAAGATACATGTTGTTTGGCATTGTCCACAGCCATGTTTTCATCAGAAAATTGAACAGTTAAAGTCATTTATGTTATATTGTACTTAATGTTAGCTAATTGCATGTTTCTTGAGAACAAAGCTTTGCTCTTCCACCTCCTCATCTGTTAATAAGAAATATAATCCACTAGCATAGTCCTACCTCAACAGTATAGATCGTTTGCTTGCCAGCGCCCCTGTTTGCATTCTCACAGTATACAACAATACTTTGATTAACCTCATATGGTTCAAAAGAAACCTTTTGACAGAAATGTTTCTTTAGACTTCTGTGCATGGAAATACATTTGAAAACAATGTGAGCCTGCAACACCAAATCAGATGAAGACACAAATTATGATAAAATAGGTGCAGAGCCACTCAAATGCAACAGTGCATACGTTGGCCTATTAATCTGATTTGTTGTTGGGGATTTGCATTACATGCGTCAATTCCTAACACAAATAAACACATTATTTCTCTTGTTCCACAAACAAGAATGAATTAAATCATAGCATATACAGACACAACCGCACTGACAGACATAAACCAGACGACTAATGGCTGTCCACAAGGGAGACCCAGAAAGTCCTCATTGCACATCCTCAGAACACACATACAAATACCTCAAGACTAGAGACTTCCAGCAAACAACACAATATAGACCATCACATGAGACGAGCCAGCGTCAGACGATGTCACTGTGACACCCGCCTGACCCATCTTGGTTCTGAACACCTCCTCCCTGGTGTGCCCCCCCCACCCCCCCATTCTAGGTGGCTGAAAGGCCAGCAGGAGGACAAGCAAGACACGGACGTGCACTACCACTCCCTGACGGGCGAGGGGAATTTCAACTGGCGCTTCGTCTACCCCTTCGAGTATCTCATGGCCGAGGAGAAGATCGTCATCTCCAAGAAGGAGTCCATGTTCTCCTGGGACGAGACGGAGTACAAGATCCCGGCCCGCCTCACACTGCAAGTGTGGGACGCCGACCACTTCTCCGCCGATGACTTCCTGGGTGAGTACGGAAGTCATCGGCGGCGGGGGGGGGTCGAGATAAGATACGGGGGGCGTGCGTGTTGTGAGTGGTGAGGTTAATACATCAGGTTAGCAATGGTTTTGTTTTGTGATGAGATACACAATATATTATCATAGGCAGTAGATGTGTATTTAGAGAAACATTTTTGAAGAATGGAATGCCAGAAATCCAGTTAATTATGGGTTACAAAAACATCCATTGGAAGTCTTGACTCATGCTCATTCTAGTGTCATCGTGGCGGTTCAAATGGTTGCCTCTGAAATGGCCACCATATCATCCCCAATTCTTTATTCTTTTTGCCGAACTGATCAGAAAACACGGACTTGACTGTGGTTTAAGTAACTATCTCTGCTTGTGCGTTCCAGGCGCTATCGAGTTGGACCTGAACAGGTTCCCTCGCGGCGCCAAGACGGCCAAGCAATGCTCCATCGACATGGTTCGGAAGGAGCAGCAGCTGCCCACCATCTCCATCTTCAAACAGAAGAGGGTCAAGGGATGGTGGCCCTTTGTGGCCCGCGATGAGAACGATGAGATGGAGCTCACGGTTAGATATGCACCATGTTCATGTTTTCATTTATTTTGTTATTATTTGTATCAGGTTATTATGGCGACTGCTTCACTCATCTGATATCCTTAGTCGCCCTTTTTTGAGGTGGATTGTGACTCGTAGGGGAAATAAGCACTCGCGGAGATCCTTCCGTTTCATTCCAATAATGCCTCCTTTATTGGGTCAAAATAAATTCTCCGTGGTTGACTTTCTACTGAAACTTAAACGTTTTACTAAAATAAATGATTATACATACGCCACGGTCACTAAACCGTTTCTCTGTCCACCTCTCTTACTCAAACAAAAAGAACTTTTCAAGCCGTGATCCAGCTGCTCATTACAACTGTGAAGGCGAGCTAACTAGGAGGAGGCGGAGGCTGCCGTAGTCTAGCAACCAATCAAAGTCATTTCTCCAGACACGAAGTCCATAAACCAAATCCAACAATTTAGAAACAAAATAGAAAAACAATACAAAAAAGAATCTTGTTTGTTTTTACAACAAAATGTATAAACACCAATATACTTATTATGGCTCCAACATAGGTTTTACGCGAATTATGCATTTTATTTCATTCTTACCACATGACTACGAAATGATACCTTTATCTACGTATTATACCTGTAAATACTGTTAAATAACAAATAAAGAATACATTGTTGTCTCACATACATTATTTAGATTCATACACTGAAATGTAAACTCAAGTTTGAAACCGTTCATCTATGTGAATTTAAACAAACAATGATCAAAGAAAATACTCATTTGAGTTGGGGCTTGAAGCTAAAATCATAGGAATTGCTTTCTTCTTTTTTTTGTATATCAATATAATGTTTTTATGATAAGATTTGAAACGGTTCCAAATGCAATCCACTCTCCTGGCAGGGTAAAGTGGAAGCAGAGCTTCACCTGCTGACAGCAGAAGAGGCTGAGAAAAGTCCCGTTGGTCTGGGACGCAATGAGCCAGACCCACTGGAGAAACCAAAGTAAGATCCTCAACCAAGATCACAGTTTGGCATGAAAGTCTTCACTTGACCACAACGCACATTTCCTTCCTCATTCACATCTCACTCAAACATGAACATCCATCTATTGCTGTGCAAACAACATTTAAAAAAAAACCACTGAAATAACGCTACAAATGTGTCTCACACCATAATCCTGAAAACCCTATGGTTCAAATGACAGGTTGGAGCTGGAATCGGTCAGCTTTGCTCTTCTGCTTATAATGATCACCACTTGACTTTTTTATGCTGCAAATTTAATTGATTTTGAGTTTATTTTTCCTTATTGGGTCTTGTTTGAACCAAAGCATGAGCACGTTCACTCCTTTTTCCCTCCGTACATTTCTTCACCTCCTCTCTCCCTGTGTTTCTTCTTCCCTTCTTCCTACTGTGTTATTCCCCTTCTCCAATCCCCTTTTACTTTAAATGTCACCTCCATTTCCTTCATTCCTTCCCTTACTTCCCCCCCCCCCCCCCCCCCCTTCTCTCTATGTCTCTCTACTCCCTGCTCGTGTGAAGTCGTCCGGACACCAGTCTCATGTGGTTTCTGAGTCCCCTGAGGTCCATTCGTTACTTCATCTGGCACAACTACCGCTGGCTGATCCTCAAGATCCTTGGTCTGGCGCTGCTGCTGCTAATGCTGGGCCTCTTCCTCTACTCTCTCCCCGGTTACCTGGTCAAGAAGATGATCGGGGCCTAAGCCACGGGTAGCCCCACTCCAGTGCCCTGCTCTCTGCCTTAAAGGGACATTCCAATGCAAAGCGATGTTCAATTCAGATTGTATCATGGTTTGATTTGCCGTGGCCAAAAGCCGAAGCAATAATACCGCTTGGTAGTGGTTTGGGGCTCCAAATCCTTTTAGGAAAATCAAAAGATAGACATCCCCTATTAACATCTTGTCAGGCGTGAGTAACTGATTACTTTAGCTATTTGCTAAGATTGCTCGAAAAAGATGTTGATGGGAGATGATTCAATTTGTTGTTTTGCTTACATTCCTGAAAATGCTGTACATCTGGGATCTGGAATGCACTAAGCTTTGTGGGATTCCCTTTAACTTTTTTTAATACTCCTGCCAGTCTTCTGTCTCACATTCTTCTCTAAAGGATGTCTACCTGTCTGACTTTAAGGGCTATTCTCCGATCTCTATCATGTCCCTGTACTCTGTCTGACCTTGTCTAAACCATGGCGTGTCTGTTGCTTATCCACCCACATATAATTTGCAACCTTTTCAGAATCACAAGTGAGATATTGTTTTCTATCACCTTTTGATCTCTACTCATCCTACAAAGGCACACCGCTTTTCTTCTTCATGGTAGTTGTATTTCAATAAGTTGTTTTGAATCCGAATGTGTTCAACCGAGCGTCATATTTTGCTCCCCACTAACAGTGATCACTTTATTTCTTCCACCCTCTTCCATGTGCCCTGATTTCATTACTTATCCTCTACTTCCATCCTTTACCCTCTAATTCTTCAACATCTCTCAATCGCTCCCACGCATCTTTTGAACCCATCCCCAACTTGCTTCCTCCTTTTCCCCCACATCAACCCACCCCTCTTCGTTGCCCATCCCCTTCCTCTCTCTGCCCCCCTTCTAGTCGCCCTGACACCACTTTTCTGTGGTTCCTGAGCCCGCTGAAGGCCATCCGCTACCTGGTGTGCAACCGTTACAAGTGGCTGATCATCAAGATAGTGCTGGCCATGCTGCTTCTGATCATGCTGGGCCTCTTCCTCTACAGCATGCCTGGGTACCTGGTCAAGAAGATGCTAGGGGCCTGAGTCTGCACAATGGGGTCCCGTGGGAGCCTGAGGGGGTGGTGGGGGTTCGTTGAGTTGGGGAGCTTGGGGGGGGGGGGGGGGGGGGTTGCGCAGGTTGAATGGGGAAGGCTGTTGGCTCTGGAATGTCTTCCACCCTATCCATCCCTACCCAGGAAAGAGAGGAAGTGGCATGGTCTCTTCCTTCTCTTTTTCTTCTTTTTCTTAGAGAAAGAAGAGACACATTGGAGACCCAAAAGCAATATATTTTCCTTCTTTTATCTACTGCGATAGCCAGATATTCATATGTATATCCAAATCGCTCAGGTCACCTGGAGTGAGGGGGGGGGGGGGGGGGGGGGGGGCGACATCTACCACTGTCGTTATCCAAAGATGACAACAATAACAAAAGAAACTTAGCATTATGACCAAGCAAATAATATCTGGACTCCCACCTAATCAGCGAATCATCTCCAGCTACATGTTGCACCAACATGCAACAAGGTGAAACCAAGATCTGACCCTAAACCTCTCCTTAACCCTCTCCCTAACCCTCTCCCTAACCTCTCCCTAACCCTAAACTTCTCCTACCAAGCAATGTTACTTGGGAGGGACTGTTCCTTTGTCTTTGTACAGATTTGTATGATCTTTATATTTATTCAGGGAAGAGTTAATAAATGATTGCATGGACAACCTTCCTAGTATAACATCTTGGATGTTATACTATGCTTCATTAGTGCTTCAATGCCAGTTATTGAATTAATCTGATATAGAACAAATGAGAACATTTGTTCCATTATGAGGACACTGTTCCCTCTTCATTATTGCAGTCTTTGCACAATTCAAAAATAATGATTAAAATTAAATACAAAAATAGATCTATTTTCATAACCTGATCAATTCCAT
Source organism: Lota lota (assembly GCA_026745465.1). NCBI lineage: Eukaryota > Metazoa > Chordata > Actinopteri > Gadiformes > Lotidae > Lota > Lota lota. The sequence continues at coordinate 36,238 of JACYXH010000073.1, read as the reverse complement.
TGGGGCGTAGATCAAGCTTATATTAAAGTCATATATTAAATGATGCTATTGTGTAAGTCAATTTGCATTGCCAGCATATCTAATTGAACAAACCATCCTCTAGTGTGATAACAGTGAAGTCTAACCCTAGTCTAACAGTGAAGGAACAAGCAACCTGTTTTTAAAGCGTTTAAATAACAATGCTTATGAGCACACAGTAGTTAGTGATGGTGGCAGCCTACCAGTTCCCACTATCAACGCATTTGAGCATCTTTCCGAGAACACGTTATTACACTGCTTGTTCTGGCCTACGTACCAAACCCCTCGTCTGGCGGTCCCACGGGGTCAAAATCAAATCACCAGCTCAGGTCTGATTTCGAAAATATGCCTCACGGGTATTACTGTGTTTCACCCAAAAAGGTAGTCCTAGACACCGGTAAGCATGCCTTTGTGTTTCGTCCTTCAGTCGACCAGAGGTCCTGCGTCTTTTGGCATGGCTGTCTTTCTATCGTTCAACCCTAACCAAATCACCGAACCCTGCCGTCGCCCAACGGCTTTTCTTGTTTTGGAAAAGTTGAAGTGCACTTGAAAGGTGTGATAGGGCCTTAGCCTGAACAAGATGGCGTTCCGTAGTGTCTTTAAATTGTCATTTTGCCTGTGCTTGACCAATGTTTTCCTATATTTGTGTAGTCACCTTCCGTATTTCTTCAACTACAACACTCTTGTTTGCACTAAACCTGCCTGTTTGTATGACAATAACTGGATTCCTAAACTTGTGCAAATGTGTGAGCAATATTTACTTGTGCTGATTTACTGATTTAAAATAAACTAAATTCAATTACATTGTTTTGTAGTTTGTTAAGTGGCCGGCTGTATATTTATTTACCAGTCGACTTGAAATGTATATTTTCTTATCACTCTAAAGGTAAGTTTACATGTAATATTAATTGTGTATTAATTACATGTAAATCATTATATAATGATATTCATCTTTTTCTACACACCCTTATTCCCATGACTGTAAAAACAAGGGTGCTCTGAGTAGTTGATTTGATTATAATACATTTATTTTTGTGTTGACCAGCTGTTTTAAAGCTATGGAAATATGCCGTTCACTTTGGGGCCATCTTCATCAGATTGGCGGGCGGGATCTCCAGCTCTGAGTTCACCTGTCAGAGAACACTCTTTTACAATGCATTCTTTCTTAGGAAGACACAAGGCCATTTCAAAAAGGTTTCATCCCGTAAGGGAGGCGTTGCTAATTGTCTATTGCAATAATACTTGAGGATATTTGGGGTGAATTTAGCCTTGACGAGGTGAACAAAACCCTACTGGAGGAAAAGAGGGGGGAGGGAGGGTACGGACCTTAGCGTTGAGGGACTGGTGCAGCAGCATGCGCAGCTCTGCATTCTGCTGCTTGAGGCCCTGAGTGTCCCTGAAGACCTGGGCCCTCTCCGTCAGCATGGTGCTGGGGAAACAAGAGGGTCACTCAGCTCTATGGTGGGACATTATTCTTTAGTTGTTTTGGTGGTGCCGTATTACTCACTGGTACTTCTCCAGTGCGCTCTCCAAGGCGGTCCAGGTCTTGAGTTTGGACTCGGGGAGCACGTTGGCCAGGCTCTGCCAGAAGGCGGCCTCGTTGGGGCCGTCGGGACCCCCTGCGATGGTGGAGCTGTGATGCTGGGGGGCCGACTGGTCTCTGATGAACATGATACGGGGAACAGTGGTCAATAGAGCCACTGCAGAAGTGGTAACAACGTACACACACACAACGATATTTTAAAAACTGCAGTCCTGTGCGGTTATCAATAGGCAACAGAGGGAAGAAATGTAATAATTAATTGATTAAATAATATTTGTGAAATCATTCATATTATATTTGATCAAAATATTATTAATTATATTGATCAAATATAATCCAAAACATGTTTCTGAACAAACAGGTCTCTGGTTGGATTATTATCATACAAATGATAACATAGTTGCCATTGCGCATTGCTTCCTTGTCATTGCTGGTGGTGGCGCTGTAGTTATATTATAAACACAACTTTATCTTCTTAGGGGAATTTGGTCTGACCTGGGCCGTCTGTACTGGGCAGTGAAGGCCTTCAGGGCAGCCAGGACTTCATCGGGGTGGAGGAGGTCAGAGGTTGCGCCAGCGGTCGAGCTGGCTCTGAATTCCTCTTGCTGGACGCAGGAAAAAAGGGAGAGTTACCATGGTTACCATCACCAGACTGTTCCCATCTCCGCTGTTCATCCTCATTTGACTGCAACAGTGGAGGACTTATAGTGGTGTTTAATGTCATTCTCTCCTTACATCAGCCTGCTGTGTCTGTCTGTGTTGGTAGTTTGAGAAGAACTCAGCCAGCCTGTACACGTCCTCTTTGCTCTCAATTCCCAGGGACTGGGAGAACACCACGACAACAGAGCACACGTCAATTCCATTTAGTAGTCACATTTTCTTTTCATTAAGAACAATCGATCTAAACTGCCTTTTTTGTAAACGCAGTTCACGCATTCAGCTTTTCCAATCGAATGCTCTGCTAAATTCAATCTGTTCAAAACAAACAAAATATTTCAACTCACACAGAAAATGGAGTCTAATTTGATCAGAGACTGATTGTCTTTGTCCAGTGGAGACAGCAGCGTTAGGAGTTTGCTTTCGATCAAAAAGCCCTGGGACGGAAAAAGTGGGAAGGTGCATCAAGGTTAACTAGCTAGCTAACATTGGCTATCCAGCTTACCATAACCGTAATACTCTCACAAACAACTCACCGCCTCGTCGCACAGCAGCTGCAGCAGTTTCTTCACCGTGTCGGCTGACACCTTCCCTCGGTCTCCCTTCCCCGCCGAGGCCTGATCACTATAGGCCTCGCTGTACGCCATCATGCTCCACGCCCCCGCGGCGCTGGACGAGGGTCCGACGGAGGCGTCGGCCTTGGCCGGGCCCTGGGGTGGGGGAGGGAGCAACTTGGGGGGCGTAGTCGGGCGCTCCCAGGGCAAGCCCAGCTGCTGCTCATGGAGGAGGCGGTCGATGTCCAGCACCCTCTCCGCCAGCTCCCTCACCTCCGCCTCCTTCATCCGCCACATCTCCGCAAACCTCTCGCCGTCCACGGCCGCAAAGTGCCTGCGGTCCACGGATGAAGAGAGAAGGAAAAAAGGGGGCGAGCGAGAAAGGAAGACAATTATGGGAGAAAAAAGAGAGCGGCACAGAGGGAGGCACTTTCAATTATTGACAGATGCTTTTTTTTTACATTTATGCCAGTTATGTAATTTCACCAAAATAGCAAGAGCAAGAGCTGGTGCAATCCATTCACATAACATCGTACGCATGTGTATATGTTCACGAGTATAGCTACAGCCATGTGTCCCTCGATGAGCTACAACGCACTTGATCTTCTTCTGCAAGTGTCTGTATTGCTGCATGGTGCGTGCGTAGTCGTCACACTGACTGTGGGTCTCCTCGGCAGCCTGCTTGGTCTGCTGCACACACTTGGCCTTCAGGCCGTTCAGGACGTCCTGCAGTCTGCAACACAACAAAGGGCACGAGACGGCAAACACCCCGGTCAAAACAACACTGCATAATGGATTATCAGTGCAGTACTTTCATTCAACTCACGTCATGATCTCAAATGCTTTGAATGTCGTCCGTTAAGTGCCGTTGAAGCTTTTATGCCGAGTAAGGTGTTATGTGGATTCAAACTTCAATATAGTGTTTGCAAAATCCTTTGGGCAACTTGGGCTGTACTATTGTTCGATTAAATTATTCTTTCTTTTCAGAGAGAATATTACGGAGATATCCCGATTTGTGTGTTGTGTGTTGTGTGTGACCTAGTGATCTTCCTCTTCAGCTTGGACTGGATGATCATGCTGTCCTTCTCTCTGTGCATGAGCACGTGGATGTTGAACTCCTGTTTCTCCTGGTTGAGCTGGGCGGTGGCCTTCTGCTGCTGTTTCCACTGCTGCGTGGTCTGCACACAAACGGGATTGGTTCATTCTACAAATGCTGTGTCCTCACTGCTGCATTTTATTGATTCTTCCTTTATACGCTTCATTAATATTTATATAATTTGGCTTCAAGTCTGCGTCTATATGTGTGTGTGTGTGTGTGTGTGTGTGTGTGTGCATGCGTGCGTTTATGTATGTGTGTGTGCGTCTATCTGTGTGTGTGTGTGTGTGTCTGTGCGTATGTGTGTGTGTGTGTGTGCATGCGTGCGTTTATGTATGTGTGTGTGTGTGTGTGTATGTATGTGTGTGTGTGTGTGTGTGTTTGTGTACCTGAACGTCAGTCTCCAGCTTTTCCTTGGTCACGTTGTAGTCCTCTATTTCCGCCAGCCTCAGCTGCTCCAGCATGGCCTCGTACTCCTCCACCTTCCTCCTCCTCTCGATCAGGTTCTCCAACTACACGGCCAGAGGAGCGGCTCATGTTAGGGTTCACTCACACTGACTGGCGAGTGTCAGTTACACACACACACACAGGTGTGTTGGGGGGGGGGGGGAGGTAGGTCATTTGACATGTTCCCTGTGTGTGTATATGTGTGTGTGTACGGGTGATCTGAAACTTTTCAATACAGAAATCTATCTAAACCAGCATTTGAACAACTTTTGACCACCAAAACACTAATGCTTTTTCAAGCAAATGCTCTACTGAAACAAACATATATTTCTACTCACATTAAAACACCCACATGTGTGTGTGTGTTTGTGTGTGTGTGTGCGTGTTTGTATAGGTGATCAGACTTCTTGTTTCCGTCTATTAAGATACGTGAGAGAGAGAGAGAGAGAGAGAGAGAGAGAGAGAGAGAGAGAGAGAGAGAGAGAGAGAGAGAGAGAGAGAGAGAGAGAGAGAGAGAGAGAGAGAGAGAGAGAGAGAGAGAGAGAGAGAGAGAGACTGGGAGGAAGTAAAGGGGAACACCTCTACTTTCCTGTGTTGCTGTACCTCTTTGGTCGACCTTTGCTTCATGTGTTGTTCCCACTGTTGGATGTTGCCCGTCAGCAGGACCTTGCGTTCCTCCTCGTACGCTTGCTGCACACAACGGGACCAAGCAAATGTCAAATGTGTTGTGTGTCAGACCTGAAGATCACACGTTTGGAAATCGAGAGGTAGTGTGGTTCAAAATATGTTTATCCGCTGATCCACAGAATAGTTGCTTGACTGTTTGAGGTATTGATGATTCATGTGATGTTCAAGGTTTTGAAAGGTCACTTTAAGGTAATTATTTAGGTGAAAAGGTTTAACAGTGTTTCGTTCATTCATGTTGTTTTTCTATTTGCTTGTATGACACTATCAGAACAGACGGTAAAAGTGGCGGATGATTTTGTGCAGGGTATGACATGGGCGCATGTGTGAGATATGCTCAACACTGGGCAGCATTCAGGCAGCATTTCAGCATAGATTCACATAGAGATCGAAACCGAGCAGCACAACTGTAGTCATTGTCATTCAAAAATGAGATAAATCTGAGGAAAAACAACACATTTTATGTTTTGGTAATTGAACATTGGAAATGGACTCTGCTTCTGCGAAAAAGTGGATTGACGTTATTGTATCTGAATCAGACCATTGGAGAACTCAAATCCCGACAAATGATGTCAATGGTCAAACTTGTTGTAGACAACAACACGCGTACTAAGCAGTACTCTCTCTTATGATAGAAGGTAGCCAGGCGTAAGGGTTCCTCTTGAAGAGGTGGTATAATAATAATAATAATACATTTGTTTTATAAAGCGTTTTTCAAAAACTCAAAGACGCTTTACAATGAGGGGCGGTGGTTGTAAACAGGCAGACAACAGGCAGACAGCACAAGCACACAGGGGTGGATGGGGGGAGGAGGAGGGGGGAGCTAAGAGAAGGCAGTAGAGAATAGATGGGTCTTGAGGCGGGATTTGAAAACCAGGAGGGACTCTGAGTCTCTGATGTCTTAGGGGAGGGAGTTCCAGAGCCTGGGAGCTGCCTTGGATATGTGGGCCGGGTTCCTCACCTCGATGTGGTCCAGCTCCTCCCTGTTGGTCCTCATCAGGTTCTTCACCTGCTCCTCCATTCTCTCTATCATCAGGTCCACCTCCTCCGCCTGCCTCTTCAGCTCCTTCACGTAGCGCTCGTCCCGGGCCTTCAGCTCCTGTTTCACAGCACACATGTGGACACACACACACACACAGAGTAAAAAATAACTTTACGACTTTGTATTTATTCTGCTGCTCAATTGATCAATTTGAATGAGTGCTGTGTGTGTGTGAGAGCTTGACTATGCGTGTGTGTGTGTGTGTGTGTGTGTGTGTGTGTGTGTGTGCTACTGTTGTTACCTGTTGCAGGTCATTGATGAGTTTGTTCTTGTCCTCCAGCAGCTGAGCACACAGCTGCTGTTGGCTGCCCAGAGCCTCGTGGAGATCCTGGGGGATGACCTTGGCCTTAGCCTGGCTCCACCCCCTGGTGATCTCTTCAAACTTCTGCATGCTGGCCCTGGCCTCGCGCTCCAGCTTTTCCACTCTGGACCGGGTTGGAAGATGAGGGTTTTTACAAATAAGGAGGAAATAATAATAATAAAACGTGTAAGAGGTTTGTAAGCTTTATTGATCTAAGGAACATTTAAAAACTACCAAGAAATCGTTATTATTAAAAACAAGGGCATTTTACACATTGCATCTGCTTTTAGTGGCTTCATTCTGATTAATACATACTAATTTCGCACTGGTCTGATGTATGAATGAACAACTCAAGCCAAGGTCAAACTCTCAGACGGCACATTGAGAGGATGTCAGTGTACGTTTTATAATAAATAAATAAATAAATATTTATGAGGAAAGGAAACTGTGCATTACTGGAGTCTGCGAGCTTCCCTCAGCTCAGTCCTTCTCTGGGATTCTTTAGCATCGGCTGCCACCTGGATGTTGGTTATCAACTGCGTCCCATCGCTCAACAGGTCGATCAGCATCTGAGAAGCCGTGGAAAAAACAATGAATTATTATTCATGTAAAGACTACCCCATCAGGCCCCAGAAAGACATACTAAAATGTGCATTGCCCATGTAGCCTTAACCTCTCTCACTTGTATCTCTCTTTCACTCGCATCTCTCTCTCTCTCTTCTTCTCTTTCTATCTGGCACTCTCCATCTGCCTGTCTCAGTGTCTCGCCCTTTATTTCATCCAAGGAACAGGAAAAGTGTGCATTTATAGACGCAGAAAATATGGTATGTCCAGGAGGTTGTCTTATTGTTCGTTGCTGTGGGGAAGGCCAGAGTCTGGGTAGACTACAGATTTGCAAAGCTATGAGTAATCTCAAAAATTGCATTGAACAATAATGTGTCTCAGTGAACAATGTGTCTCATCTACTCTGTAGTAGAGGAACATCTGGGTTTCAGTGAAGATTTGATATAAATGAATTCCTCACAAAGCAGGTATAAATTATAAGGCAACATGCATGTCATGTTTTTCTTTTAAATTTTTATTCTTTTAATTTAAAATGAGTATAAAATAAACTATTTTAAACCGACCCTTTCACTTAGCTCCACTCGCTGCTGGCTTTTGCGCTTCTCCTCCTTGATCCCCAGATCATCATGCGAGTCCTCTCCCCTCTCTGTTCTGGGGAGACGGAAGTCATCCAGTAAGCAACCGTCCAGAGTACAGCGCCCACTTTGTGTTATTACGCGTATTTAACGTACTATTTTTTTTTTATTTTTTTGCGGAAGCAAGCAAATCATTTTTTAAATCAATAAAATTATTTTGGGTTGTTATATTTTGTGACAAATTATTCATTTATTTAAGTAAGTAGCCCTGTCAGAAGCAGGGTAATGCACAGCGAGCCGGTCATTATTGTGAAATAAACCCCTTCAAGGTGATTCACAATAATGACCGGCTCGCTGTAACGTCACATTATCCCTTACACAATGTAAATGCTTTATTCAAAAAGGAAAAAGAGAGAAAACACGAGTATACCTTGCCTTGGCCTTGTTGCGTGCGGCTACGCGAAGGCGACGAGCAGCAATTCTTTCCTTGAGCTTTTCTGCCTCCATCGAAGATACCACATTTTCCTCTTGTTCCTTCCCATTTTCACTCATCTAGTCGAATATCTTGACTATTGTTAAGTAAATGTTAGGTCAATAAATAGGATTTTAACTGTCAAAGTCAGTTACAATGACACAATGGGAGATCAGTATCACCGCAAGGGTATTGTGTTTGGTTGACGTTGCTATGGGTACGGGTCCACCTGTAGGTAATTTAAAGAGCCAGAGAACCCAAACCACTTTTTCTTTTTTCTTTTTTAACGTGGCCATTTGTCTTATATGGTCGTCAACATAGTCATCTATGCCGTTTTATCACTGTTACTGAAATAAGTGCCCAATTTTGAGGGGAAAAAATGGGTAAAATCCTATGTTTTTTCTGACCGTTTCGACTGTAATTAGAACACTTGAGCTAATAAAAAATAAATGCGTTTTGGGCTGAGAGCTCCGGGAAGGAGGGGGGCTTGTCATCCCCATGGTTACAACCCACAACAACTTTGTGATACTGTTATTCTTTTTTTTTTTTGGTACCGTCGTTGCGTAGGAGCGTTATAATGACGTTGTATGTGAAATGCGCCACACCTTGGCGTTGTACCGCAAGTGAACAAGAAGCCTCCCTCACACGGACGCGTTCATCAAAATGGCTAATCGTAACGAGCGCCACACTAACCCGCTTATCCACGGTACACCGTGGCGTTATAACTACAAGTGTCCGAGAAGCTTGACTTTCTTTCGGACGCCGCACTCAGCCACTGCCCAGCATAGCTCCACACGGCCACACACTCCTCCCCTCCGGCGACCCTTGAAAGAACTGTGCTTCATTTTGGGGAGACTGGCAAAAACATAGGATTTTTATTCGGGGTTTTCTCTAAATGACGGTCATATTTTAGTAACAGTTATGAAATGGCATAGATTGTTATGTTGACGATCATATAAGACATGTTGCCACGTTTACAACATAAAAATACCGTGTGACTGAGAAGAAGCGGTAGTATTTATCTGGTGCGGTTCACTTTCTTCTACTGAGTGAAGCGATGACTGCTAACTGCTAACTTTCTACAATAAAACACATGAACATGCTCAAATAACTACATTCCCAATAGGCCTAATGGTGTTTGATTTGTTTCCAGAAAATGGAGCTGGCCAATACAACATGTTGCAACAAGACATACATTTTCTTAACCCGTCGTTTCCTAAAACTGTAACCGGAGCTCTAATCATAACGTGTCGTTACCGTGAGGGTTCCCACGGCCGTGAATGGGGCAGCTCCCTCAAAGTCCGGAGATCACCCGTTTTTTGACGTAGACAAGCTAGCTTATCTGTTGTCCGCACGAAGAGACATTTCCATGTGTCCTGACGGCACTGGATCTGATGGGTATTTAAAATAATAATCTTCACCTATAACAACTGCAGTTGCTGTTCAATGGCGAGGCCACTACAAGCTTGGTATGTCCGAATACATCTTGATTCTATTTAGATAGGTAGTCATCTCAAAGTCTTATTTTATATATATATTTAAAAAAGGAATGAATATTGAAAAATCGTCTCTGGGTTGTTAAAGTAAAATTTTCTACCTGCACTTTAGTAGTAGCATATAGCTTCTTCTTTTTTTTTTTAATCATAGACCCATAGTCTATTGATACATTTTGATTTGTTTCTTACCTGTTGCTTTTTGATTATTCTCCAATACATGAGGATACTCACATACTAATAATATAAAATGCAGTAAAGAATGCAGCAAAGGGTTGTTTGTTTTTGTAAATGTTTAGTCTATTTGTTAACTTTTTAACCATAGACAGACAGAGGTGAGACCCAAAATGAATTACACATTCTACTGTAATGTCTGATTCGCATATCTTTTCACCGTTTATTTAACATGTAGCATTATAATAGCATCAGCCCATGATTTGTTTTCTCCTGAAAATACATTTAGAAATTTTTATATTGCCCAACTAGGTGTTTGAGGGAAGAAGGCATTCAAAGTTGGCTGTTATTTGTGTTGTGATGAAGCACATGTTCAACACCATTCACAGAGAGGACGTCGTGGGTGTATCTCCCCGTGGCACGGCTCCCACTGCTGCAGCTTGGCTGCTTTTGATAAGAGTGAGGGGTGGTGATCCTGACATCACCCCCGGGGCTCCTTATCTCCTGTGCCTTTAAATGTCTTCTGTGCATGTGTCCCAATGTTGCAGTATTCATTTAGGAGACCATTAATTCATTCTTATTTGTCTGTTGTCTTTGTTTGCGTTAGGTTAAAAAACCGTTACATCTCAAAGTGCTGTACATAAAATAAAAGTAGTACACAGATAGCACGTTAAAGTGAACGTTCACCAACTAACAAACATAGTGTTATTGACTACTAAATTGTCAAATTAAATGTTCCAATGTTATTTATAATTTGATGTATCACACATTTATGTGAAGTATCTATCAATTGTGGGATTTCTATTATTGGATATCTTTGGATATCTGGAAACATTTGACACTCTACATATTTCCAGACATAATTACATTGTCATTCCTGAAGTAAATTCAACAGCAATGTACACAATGGAGCTTTGGAGCTGTTCCCTGACGAACAAATAGAGGGCATTATTGCACTGCTTAAAACTTAAATGTGTTTAAGTACTACACTTGTAGAGTATAAGAGACAAGGCCTATCTTGTGTCATTCCGACAATAGCAGCAAACAAGGTTTTTAAAAAGAGGGTAAAAAAATAGACCAAGAGATCAACCAATCAAACAGTCCGTGAACAGTTGTTTTGAAAGGGAGAACTATAGGGAATTGTTTGGACATTTGAATTGTTTGGACATTCAAATGTTAACATTTGGTTTTCCGTACCAAATCCAAATAAGCAGTTAACTAGTTTGACTCAATGGGTAAGAAACCCACATGGCAGGACTTTTCAATTCTGGACTTTGATTTATTCATTGATAAAAGGCGATTCTGTAAACCCCTAACACAGGTCAAAGTCCCAACACGTAACTTTAAACAAACGAAACAAAAACAGACAAAGACGGTGGGGAGAGGAGAAAGGAACATGATTTGTGTGTGTGTGTGTGTGTGTGTGTGTGTGTTGTGTGTGTGTGTTTGTGTATGTGTGTGTGTGTGCATACGTGAGTGTGCTTGTGCATTTGTGTTTGTGTGTGTGTGTGTGTGTGTGTGTGTGTGTGTGTGTGTGTGTGTGTGTGTGTGCACATGTTTAAAGGCCAATTCCCACATCCCAATTCTCAGTTCCGACACGGAAGCAGTACGGTTGGGTCCCGGGATCACTACCTTGTGGCCGTTCTGTTTCGCCATGGGAGTGTAGATTTCACTCCCTTCTGGTAAATGTAATTACATTTACCATTTGTTTACAAGGTTAACTGAATTCACACGTGGTCTCGTCTTTATGTTCTGTCATATAGCCTACTTTGCTGCATGAACCGTGATTTGAAACTTTAGTGGGTTTTAATTCAATCCAATCCAAATAGGCTGGTAGTCATCTTTCAGCACTGGTCTGGCCAAATTCGACATATTTGGCCAGACCGACATTACTTTACTATAGTTATCTATTGTTTGATGAAAACCCTATTGAGTTATGTATCACAAGTCAACAAAGACAAACATTTCCACGCTTGTCAGACGCAAGCGGATCCGGCAAAGATAGACCAGATGCTGAAAAAGAACGGAACAGCAGGAATTGCCGTGCAGGTTCCGGAGGGCTTCCACACGGAAACTGTGCCGCATCTTTACCTGGTGGACATTTGAGCACTGAATTACATGGGCGGGAGTCTTTTCCCGCACACACACTTCTTCCGTACCCAAGCCGTACCGTATCTGGTGTACATTGGCCCAAAGTTTACACGTTTGTGCCTTCTGGTGCATGTGTGTGGTCGTGTGTGGTTGTATGTGGCTGTGTGTGTGTGTGTGTGTGTGTGTGTGTGTGTGTGTATGTGTACATGCATGTGAGGGTTCAGAGTTCAAGAAGACGTTAATCTGAGTCTCACACAGCCGTGAATAGGTGAGGAGGGGGAGGAGGAGTGGCAGTAGAAGGAGGGGGGGGGGGGGGGGGAGCAGAGGCAGGGGCCAGGCAGTTCACGTCATGTCGTGTCTGCCACCCACCCTTCACTTCCTCAGGTGTAGAGCCCGCTGTGGGGGCGTCGGTGCGTGAGATTGCAACTGCAAAGGAATTACGGGATCAAACGTGTTATAGCCCACATGGGTGACACATGCATGAGCGCACAAGCGCACATAAATGCACACATCTTTCATCCAGAATCAATATATTATATTCTGTTCTTTTGTATTTCATTTAACAGTTTAACATTTAGTCATTAAGAAAGTGACACTTTTACTCTCCCTCTCTTTTGCTCTGGCTCTTGTGATTCTCTACTCGCCCTTAGTCACTTACAGCTTAACCGCCCTGGACCAATGCAGACACATAAACGGGACTACGTACAAAAGCAGACCAGATTAGCCAGAAGCGAACCGTTTCCAACCCCCGTCAAGAGCATTACTCCTTGCAGGTCGATGGCCCAGGAGGGTTTCTAGTAAATCTCCAACGATTATTCCCTCTCCTTTTGAGTCTTTTTGTTGTTGTTGAACCTGGTGAACCTCCTTGTCCATCTGTGTCATGGGCTCCTACACCTGCTACATTTCAGCTGCTTTCCTTCCCAGATCTCTGTGTGATCGGTGAAGGAGGCCGGAGGCCGCAGGATCACGATGGACTCTGACCAAAAGGACAACTCGGCTCCCGGGACAGAGAAGGAGGAAGAAGGAGCAGCGGAGGGGTCTTCAGGGGGGTTGGAGGTGACAGCGGGCCGCCTGGAGCAGCTGATGAAGAGCATGGAGGTGCTGCTGTCGGAGGTGGAGCAGCTGCGCTCCGGCTGCATCCATCAGGCCGCAGAGCTGGTGGCCTCAACCACGGAGCTCCGGCGGCAGCAGGAGGACCTGAAGGAGAGCTACGTCGGGCTGAGCCGCGACATGCAGGAGGTGGTGGACACCGTGGATGAGCTGCTGAGCACCAAGAGTGCCATCGACGACAAGGAGAGGCAGTCGCAGTAACTCAACCGGCAGCTCTGAGGGTGGGGTTAAGTGTTGAGGTTGGAAGACTGAGAGGTTCCGGTGGTGCTCGCTCTCTCTCTCTCTCTCTCTCTCTCTCTCTCTCTCTCTCTCTCTCTCTCTCTCTCTCTCTCTCTCTCTCGCTCTCTCTCTCTCTCTCTTGCTCTCGCTCGCTCTCTCTCACTCTCTCTCTCTCTCTCTCTCGCTCTCTCTCTCTCTCCCTCTCTCCCTCTCTGCATCTCCCTCCCTCTCTCTCTCACTTTGTCAGTCTCCCTTTTCTCATTTCCTCACCCCGTCACCCTGAGGAGGAGGGGGAGGAAGAGGACTGAGGGGAGAGGTGGGGTCATCGATCAGGGGCTGACAGGCTATGAGGGAGGGAGGGAGGGAGGGAGGGAGGGAGGGAGGGAGGGAGGGAGGAAGGAAGGAAGCCGTTTCTATGAGAACCCCTACCACCCTCACCCCCCTCTCTCTCTCTCCTCTTCACCATTGGGTGGAGAAGCAAAATGAAAAGGGCAATAACAGTGGGTGGGGGGATTTGTGGACCATGCGGGTCGATGTCCGAGGATGGAGTACAGCAAAGAGAAGTGGCGAACATTATAGGCTTGGCTGATCCTAAATAAGAGTTGCATATTGTATGACATTGTGGTTTTTCTACTCTATGATTTATTGAACTAATTATCATACTGACGGTATGTGTGTGTGTGCATGTTAGTGTGTGTGTGTGTGTGTGTGTGTGTGCGCGCACATGTATGTCAATGTGCAAATGTGTGTCTGCTCACATGCATTTGTGTGTGTGTGTGATTCTCGTGTCATCCTCCTCCCTCTGTGTCCTCTACTGGGTGAGCAGTAGAAGCGCGATTCAAACAGGACACCCATCAGCCTACCCCACCACTGGGGAGGACGTGGGCAACTTGGTGCCACACATCAACAAATCACTTCCCCTTTCTTAGGGATGCATGCTATTTATTCAGTTGTTACTTTGACCCTCTTTGTATGTTTTATATATGTGATTACATATGTTTTGCTAATTGTTTCAAGTCACACCCATAGGTCAAATGGCCCGTTAGGTGGTTCAAAGTGAATACAAGCACAAAGTTGAGTGAGTAAAAAAACTCAAAGTCAAAAATGTCCGCCGCAGAACCCTCCGGGGACACAGCTCCACACAGCGCTGGTGCTATGATAGGCCAGTGTGTGCTTCGTGGTTGTGGGTTGCAAAACAGGGACATTCTGTGGTTCAGCAGCCCAAACCATCGTCACGGCTACTATGGATCCTATATGTATTTATGTGTGTTGCCACTTCATATTTTCTGCTTTTATTGCTGTTGTGGTTGCAACTCCTGAATAAAATTATTAAATGTCTGATTTAAACCAAGGTTTGTATTTGTATTTAGTATCTTAAAATGTAAAATAAATATTTACAAGCTATATAGTATATATATATATATATATATATTATAGTATAACAGTTTCACCAACAATTACAAATGAAGAGATTTGAAATAAATAAAATAAGCTAAAAACTAGTGAGCTGATCAAAAAGTCTTGGAAATAAGGTAGAACATACTGTACATTGGAACATTTGAAACCTGACACCTGTGGGGGGGGGGGGGGGGGGGGGGGGGGGGGGCTAGTATTTGAGAGTGTGGAGGTGTTGAGGAAAAAGAAAGCTGAATGTCAGTACAACTACCTTCTCTTATGGAATCCACTCCCATCTGGACTGCTGTGCAAGAAGCGCTGTCTAGCCAATACCGCACTTCAACTTAACTTCCAGAATGTTTACTTATTAAAAGACTTTAATCGGTCAATCAGATGGGATGTCTACATGTAAATGCTTTTGTGACTCCTTTGAAATGATAAGATCCCTGGGGGAAAGAGAACAAAATCGATGCTCACAAAAAGTCACTAGTTGGAGATTTATTTTTAATATATTTTAATATTAATGATTTGAATATGTTATAACTGAATTGATATACTAACATGTGCCTCTTTAACAGTAGTCCTTCAGAGGCGGCTATTGGACATGGCCATCCTTCAGGTCTTGGTTCTTCAGCTGCTGGCTGTGCCTGTATTTACTGAAAGGTTCACTTTGTACTTGTTTCAATTCTTTGTACTGTTGTAAAGCTTGCATTGAGTGCACAGCAAAGTATCAAAGATATATATAAAAAAGAATAACCTGACAGATCTGGACAAGTATATACGGTCCCACTGTTGATATTCAAGCTAGGCAATGTTTAACCAGTGAACGTGGAGAGATGTTTCTACTTCAATTTAGGTGGGTCTCCTGTGGTTTTTGCATTGGACTGCCGTCTCCATGTGAGTTACACTCAGTGTTCCTTTGGTTGTTTTTGTACTTATTTTAGTGCTTGATGTGATGTTTTACCAAACGAAACCCAGCCATGACATCTGGGGGGATTATGGAGCCTATGGGCCATGCAGTCGCACCTGTGGGACAGGAATTTCTGTTAGAACCAGGAAGTGCATCACTCAAAGGTAGTAGCCTGTAGCCTGTAGCCTGGTAGCTGTTGTATGGATGGGATAGCTCCCGCTCAAGGATTTGGAAGGGCAGGGTGCCCTGAGTACCGGACCTCAGCAGTAAGAATATGCATTGTATTTGCTGTCTTTTGGTTTTGTGGTTTGTGGTTTCAAGGATTTTCACTACCCAAAAAGAATATGAACTAAATACTTAGCTAACCACTGCGTTATTGTTTTTTTTTTATTGCCTTTCAGGTAAATCAGCCACCATCTCCCCCAGCCATTCCATCCACTGGAGATATCTGCTCCCTGCCCGGGGATGAGGGTCCCTGTGACACCTGGATGGTTCGGTTCTACTATGAATCCGGCACGGGGAAATGCACAGACTTCTGGTATGGAAGTTGCCAGGGCAATGCCAATAACTTTGCCTCACTGGAAGCCTGTCAGAGGCAGTGCGGGAATCCATCGCTAAGGGAGACCCCGCAAGCAGGCCCCACCAGACCCCAGAGAAGTGAGAACAAGAACAAGGGAGTAAGCTTTCTGATGGACTAAAGGAAAGTGAAACCCTGATGCCCAAATAAATCACAGATTATGACATACAATGATGATATATAACTTTGATTAGACATATTCTTTGTACCAATCACAAACTAGGCTAGGCAATATATTTTAAATATATCTTTGTCATATTTGTCTAAATTCTCTCAAAGGCAACCAATAAATCAAATGCTCCAATTTATTTTGCATTTGTTATCTGGTATGTCAAAAACCTGTCTTAAGCCTGTCAACAGCCTTGACAACAACACGTTGATTGATTGACACACATACAGTCAAATCAGTGTTGAATTCAGACGTGTGTTGCAATTTTTTGATTGGGTTAGGTAATGAGTGGGACAGAACTTGATAAACGTCCATGTAGGCACTGAAAAAAAGTAAATTATTATTATTATTATTTTAATTGTGGTGAAATCCGGGACAATTTGTTAGTGAATGTTGAAAACTGGGACATTTGAGGGTTTTACAGATATTTGTCGGGACTCGGGACACCCAGCTAGAAACCGGGGCAATCCTGGATGAACCAGTACTTCTGGTCAACGTAGCCCCTGATTCAGTTTCCCAGGGTAATGCATTAGCAAATTCTGCTGCTTAACAATTTGCCTTTAATACTTCCATGATGGTCTTAAAAGGCCCAAAACTAGTGCAACCTGACCAGTTCCAGTTCCAAGACACTTGATGATGTTTTTATTCAGCAGAATTACACTTGTGGGAAGGCAGATGTGTTGTAGTTGGGAGAATCTAAGTTCATATTATATATATATATATACCTATATACATTTATACATTTTATTTTATTGTTTTTATTGTTATTATTGGTATTGTTATTATTATTGTTATTATTATTATTATTATTATTATTATTATTATTATTATTATTATTATTATTTGTTGTTGTTGTAGTAGTAGTAGTAGTAGTAGTAGTAGTAGTAGTAGTAGTATTTCTTTTGAGGGTCTTTTCCGTTCCTTTCAACCTTAATGATCCAAACTCCAAACCAATTGGTGGCAGTAATGAACCGATAAGCTTGGGTTTGCCCTAAAAAAAAAAAAACAAGAAGAAGAAGAAGAAGCATAAGAAGACCATGAAGAAGAAGACACATCAACCGGAAAAAGGACTAACTTCATTTCCTTTATATTTTTGTGCTTGATTTTTAGTGCTGCACGAGTATTGGAAATATATTTTGTATACTTTAAATACGGGTGTTTATTTAAAAACGATAACTAGAAGTTCGACGTCTGAACAAAAATGGTAAGTAGGAAATGTGTTACGCTGTAGAAAAAAGATACACGTTGATTTAATGCGTGATTTACCGATGCTAAGCTAATTGAGCTATGCTAATACCAACCCAGCGAATGTTTTGAGCCAAAACCTTGATGTCATGTACAGACGTTTGATAATATTTAATACAATCTAAATGTTGTGCTTGTGCATTCATACCACATGCAGGTTAATATGTAACTAGTTATGGTAAATTGTCAATGAATTTCCAACGAGGTATCCTGCAAAATAAATGCTATTTAATAAAATGTATGCAAGTTACCCATTCGGTTATTTGACGCAGCAGTATATATTGGATGATTTACAGTTTGCATTGTTTTCTTGAAATCATTGCATAAGTGTCAGTATTTTTATATTGTATTTCTTTGTACAGTCCCACACAATTCTGCTTGTCCAGCCCACAAAGAGACCCGAGGGCCGCACGTATGCGGACTATGAGTCTGTAAATGAATGCATGGAAGGTGAGGTTTGCGTTTTTTAGTCGTACGCTCTTCATTTTTTTTTTCTGAAGTATAATTATGTCTTCCTAATATTGTTCACTTTGTTTATAGAAAATACATATTTTATGGCAGTTTCACTATTTGATATTTTCTTGTAAGCAAATTACACATTTAGTTTTTGAGCCTAATATTTGTTTAATGTATCAGTGACCACTATAAGAAAATGTGCTACATACAGCCCTGTATGAGTTATGTTTCATGGCATGGTCTGCTGCAGCAGATATAGATTTAAAAAAAAAAACATTGTGCAAGCATTTCCAACATTATCCTGCCTTTTGTCCTTTCCAAAAGATGTTCAAATATATATTTTTAACAATACTCTGATCATGACATGCACTGCCTTCTTTTTCAGGTGTATGCAAGATGTACGAGGAACATTTAAAGAGGATGAACCCAAACAGTCCGTCAATCACTTATGATATCAGTCAGTTGTTTGACTTTATTGATGACCTGGCAGATTTGAGCTGTCTTGTGTAAGTATAAATCCTCAAGAATAATGTCAAGTGCCATGGGAACTTTGTCACTTATTTTTTTCTTTTCTTGTCACAACCTTTACACACAGGTACAGAGCTGACACCCAGACATACCAGCCATACAACAAGGACTGGATTAAAGAAAAGATCTATGTGTTGTTGCGGCGTCAGGCACAACAGGCTGGGAAGTAAATGCCAGGAGTTTGCCCTGCAATTCAGATTTAGGAGAAGTTTGCTGTGCATAAATAAATGGAAAGTAATGGTTACTTACTCATTTGAACTCTATAATTGAGTAGGGGGTGGGGGGGGGGGGGGGGGGGGGGGGGGGGGGGCAGCAGCATACATTTCTTATTGGTAAATTGGAGTTTAATTTTCAAGGATATAAATGCTCCATGAACTCGATTTGGAACTGCTATTTTGTTTTTGTCAGATAGTGTTTTTATTTTTAATGTGTGGTCTGTTTATATGAGCACTATTTGACATGTTTTTATACCTGTAGAATAGGTTGCCGTGGACAGATGGGTGTTTATTTTAATGTGGCTGCACAGGTTTTTCTTTTATTTCAAGCGAAGTTAAGTTACTTTTTGTAGCCTGTTATTATACCACCATTGTTTTTCTGAAATGCAGGTTTTGTATTTTTGTTCAGTATTTCTTTTTTTGCTTCTGTTTTGAGTGTTTCCAAATAAAATATTGTTTTCATTCTGACTTTTGTCATCACATCTTTTAATTTATAGAGCTGTAATAAATTGTTTCATAATCAAATTTATGCTTCAGTGTTTAATGTAATTAGTTCGAATGACTAGTTTTATAATGTATATGTTATTTGGTCCGAGTGTGATGTACTGTTTCTTTAAATGTGGCGGTATGCCCTGTTGTTGCTGTGCTGGAAACCCCGTACTGACTCCGAAGGGACCCAAGATGGCTGAATACTCACGGGGGGTTGTTAGCAATTATCTAAGCAAGCCGTCCCGTATGAATGGCATATAGCACTATCATGTAAAGCGTATTCGTGAAGGAACTGCACACCTACTGTTTATCTGCATATTTCGGAATGCACGGAAAGCAATAAGGAGAGACGAGTCTCTCCACGGCCCCGAGCCAGAACATGGCGGAACACTTGGGCAAGAAATAGCAGCTAATGTTAGCCTGCTAGCGTATTATTGGGACACATAAATGTAACCGTTGGTTTATCGATTGCACTGTTTGTGGTCGCTAGACGTTGAATGATGTTACAGTTATGTGATTGTTTTCTCGTCAGTATTAAACTTGGCTTATTGTTGAAAATGTTGAGCGTAGGCAGTTAGCTTTCCAGCTAGCTATTGAATGTACAGGGTTGGCTAGCTAACCTAAATAGCCAACATCGCTAACTGGCTTTCGGATTGTACCGATAGACTGTATCCGATATTAGTGGGCAAAAACAGGTGATCCAATTCCGAATGGTTTTTTCTCCCTCACACGTGTATTATACCATTGGTCTGTAGTTTATATTGATTAGAAGCTAGCCTTTATATGCCCGACATCATACACCGTTTGCTAGAATGTTAATCAAACTGAATTAAATTTGGTAAATGTAGCCTTCGCTGGACATTATTTGAGATCTTTCCGAATATTTCCATCTGGAAGTTGTATCAGCCTGATTATTCATTTTGCAGTGGGACTGCTTTGTCGAACTGTTCGTCCGGTTGACCCCAGCAAGCTAGAATTGAGTTGTTATTGACAGGTGTAACTTAAATTTTGAGTCTTGATATTACGTGGGCAAGACAGTCAAGGCTAAGGTTAGGGGTGGGACCGATAAAAGCCACCTTGCCAGGATGACGGACACCCGTCGCCGAGTTAAAGTTTATACCCTCAATGAGGACAGACAATGGGACGACCGTGGGACCGGCCACGTCTCTTCGGCTTATGTCGAAAGATTGAAAGGCACTTCTCTGCTGGTGCGAGCAGAGAGTGATGGTAAGTTTAGAGCAACAACATTAGACACTAAAGGTGCTCTATAAGCCATGCTTAACATTTGTGCGCATGTGTCACTCCGACATACACGCATGTAAACAACAACATCAACTTATGTTAATCTTTTTTTTTTTTCATTCCTTCATTCGATCATCAGATTTGTTTGGTCATAATGAGCACACATTTACTTGTTGCCTTTCAGGTTCCCTTCTCTTGGAGTCCAAGATCAATCCAAACACAGCATACCAGAAACAACAGGTCAGTCTATAACATGGATTATAATATGTCACTGACATAATTGAATGTAATATAACATGCATTTATTTTGAATTTGCTTTGTGTTCAGGACACGTTAATAGTGTGGTCAGAAGCTGAGAACTACGATTTGGCACTCAGTTTTCAGGAGAAGGCAGGCTGCGATGAGATCTGGGAGAAAATATGCCAGGTTAGTGCTGCTGTGCCTTCCCCTGTGCAACGATTTACTGTACACGGTTTGTTTCTGTTTATAAACAGTGTACAGGCTCTGTAAACCGTCGGTTTCTTCTGTCACCCGATTCACAAAATCAAATCCTGCCTTCCATTGTCCCTGCCCAGGTTCAGGGAAAAGACCCGTCTGTGGACATCACCCAGGAAGTGGTGGACGAATCCGAAGAGGAGCGCTTCGACGACATGTCGTCGCCGGGCCTGGAGCTGCCGCCGTGTGAACTGAACCGCCTGGAAGACCTCGCCGAGCTGGTGGCCTCATCGCTCCCGTCGCCGCTGCGCCGCGAGAAGCTTGCGCTGGCTGTGGAGAACGAGGGCTACATCCGCAAGCTTCTGGAGCTGTTTCGCGTGTGCGAAGACCTGGAGAACCACGAGGGGCTGCACCACCTGTACGAGATCATCAAGGGCATTTTCCTGCTCAACCGCACGGCCCTCTTTGAGGTCATGTTCTCAGAGGAGTGCATCATGGACGTGATTGGCTGTCTAGAGTTTGACCCCGCGCTCCCCCAGCCCCGCCGCCACCGGGAGTTCCTCATCAAAACGGCGCGCTTCAAAGAAGTCATCCCCATCTCGGACCCGGAGCTGCGGCAGAAAATCCACCAGACGTACCGGGTGCAGTACATCCAGGACATGGTGCTGCCCACGCCCTCTGTGTTTGAGGAGAACATGCTGTCCACCCTGCACTCCTTCATCTTCTTCAACAAGGTGGAGATCGTCGGCATGCTTCAGGTGAGATCGGAGCCTGCTGTGTGTTTGTATTCGTCTATGCGCTCACTTCTTGCTGTGTAAGCTTCTCGACAAAAGGTATTCATTACCTAGAACAGGTATTCATAATAATACATGCGTGGATCTGAACGAATCCTTAAAACACACACAGGAGCACGCAGAACGTGCCTGCCTGTAGAATGACCTTGAATCAGGTTAATGTAAGCATGGATGTGTAGCCATTGAAGGATGGGTGGACGATTGTGCTTTCCACTCATCAAGTTAGTCTTGATAGGTTTTATCATCATGTGACCTTTTGTTTTTGTTCTGTGTCAACTCGGCAGTGTTTATGTATGGTCGTCTCCGTGGAGACGGAGAAGTGTTGTGTAAATCGGTTACGCTGAGCTTGAGGAAAACTGAAACAGCATGCTGTTCTCTCTGTTAGGACTGCTCAATGAGAGGTTCAAACACAGCTGAGACGGCCTGCTTCGTTGTCTTTTAAAGCACCACAGGCCAGGACGGGGCACGCAATGAGCCTAAAACTAACAAGCCTGCCTGTACAGTGTTCCAGTCATTTCGGCAAGGGCCAGAATTCTGGCACCAAACTGCTGTAGGCAGAAATTGTGGCTTTCAATTTCTATAAACTTTACATAATAGATTTCTGAATCAAATTACAAGGTATTAGAACTACATGATATTCTATGTGATCATAATCTAAAAATAGATATTTTCAGGTTTTCTACAAAAATAATTATTCAGCTGTTAACAAATGTGGGGATGTCTCAGTGGGCCTATTATTCTGTGTATTAAGAGGTTATTTCTTGTTTTTCATTAATTTAGACATTATTCTATTGAAGAGATGCTTAAATGGTGGTGAATTAAATAATGCTGAGGAAATCAGAATCTTTTGAATACCACGATGCCTTTATTTTTCTCATGCTCTTTTCTTGATCTGAAGTTATTTTAAACAACTTAAACATTTAAAAAACATTAAGCACCTCCAATGAATGAAAAGCTATGCTGAAGACTCTTAATTGGCACTTGGATTTGTTTTGGAAAGTGAGAGACTTTGTTGGTCGGACAAAACAACTATTTACAAGATGAGGTCATGGAGCAGTAATTGTAGCTGTGCTTTTTGTTGTTGTTGTTGTTAGTATTTTTGCTCTGAATGTCCCAAATTACTTTGTCTGCTTTTGAAGAAGATCCAGCCATGTGGCTTCATACTGAGAAAGTTGAATTTGGAACGGTTTCATAGAAATGTCCAATCTTCTGGCAGCCATCGCGTTGCTTCTCCCATGCTGTTCTAGCAGATGCATCAGAACCTGAACACATATGTAAATAACCCCACTGAGCTGAGTCTACTGGTAGAGCTGTGGGCCGAGCCCCTTCAGCCCGTGATCTTTTAGACTAGCAGTGGGAGTATCGTGGTGAACGCCCTCGACCTGTGCCGCTCGCTCCTCCTCCTCAACGCCCCTCTTATCTTTTCTGCTCACCATCTTAACCCCAGGACGATGAGAAGTTCCTGACCGACCTCTTCGCCCAGCTCACCGATGAGGCCACAGAGGACGACAAAAGACACGAGCTGGTAAGCGACAACAAATAGACGAAAAACGTCCAGTCGGCATCAGCGCTCTGGCCTTTCTTCCTCGTCTCGGGTTTGATTTGTATACCTTATGCCCTGCTGTTGTCCCTCTCACCCTGTCTCTAGGTAAACTTTCTAAAGGAATTCTGCGCTTTCTCACAAACGTTACAACCTCAAAACAGAGACGCCTTTTTCAAGACGCTGTCAAACATGGGCATTCTCCCAGCACTGGAGGTCATACTGGTGAGTATTGCAACATCATACAGGGGTCACATTTGTAAGACTACACTACTACTATTTGGTATATTAACCTATGTTTTTGTTGGCTACATGATACACATGGGTGTGTTTTCTACTTTGTTGTAACTAGTTCCCATTGGAAATGTTGAATGTGTGTATGTGTGGGTGGTGCTAATGCTCAGTATTGGTATTGCTCATGTGTGGTTTGGCATTTAACTTGGGCTTTAGTAAAAATGCAGCCATACGTTGTTATTAAAGAACACCATCTGCAGCGGTTTCCTTCTGGTATGAAATGTGTATTTCTTTTTTTTTATTGTACTCCATTATTATTGTACGCTCCTCTTTGATCTTGCCTCAAAAATAGTCCATACCATCAAAGAATAAATAAAAAGAAGCGTATCTTTTTGGTTGTCGTTTCTTGGTCTCGTTCTTAGGCTTTGTGTTTTGTCCTTAACAGGGAATGGACGATGTGCAGGTGCGCGGGGCGGCCACCGATATATTCTCCTATCTGGTGGAGTACAACCCCTCCATGGTACGAGAGTTTGTCATGCAGGAGTCCCAGCAGAACGATGACGTGAGTATCGAGCAGGAAAGTTCAAATTGGATGCTCTTGTTTTGTTGTCGGTGGTGGGGTGGGTTATTTGATGATGTGTCTTGCTATTCCATTTCAGAATAAGCAGGACCAAATCCATTTGCCACCTTCCTTTGTATTTAGCGTATGTGTTAAGCCATTTGGCATTATATTGTTAATACAGCACACACTCTGTCACTTATCTCACTGCACTGGTTATTCTTAACTGGTTGTTAATTGGTCATAAATTGTGTTAAATAGTATGTTGTATTGTATGTCTTTTAATCTGAACCACGTCACTGTTAATGGGCAATACATTCTTCTAATCCAATCACTCTTATTAGCCAAGATAAGATATGCCATAACATGTAGAATGTGATTTGAATCCCCGTGTTTTCTATTGACCATGCAGGACATTCTGCTGATCAACCTGATCATCGAGCACATGATCTGTGACACGGACCCAGAGTTGGGTGGCGCGGTGCAGCTGATGGGTCTGCTGCGCACGCTGGTGGATCCGGAGAACATGCTGGCTACTGCCAACGTAAGCTCGCCTGGCGGCTGTCGCCCACGCCCACGGCTCACGGCTCACTTGTACTACGGAATGAGGATCAGGAAAATAATTCCCAATTATTGCAAAGGTTAAGCCGAGGCATATGACACGCAGACCATTTGGCGGCAAAGCACTTTGTGTAAAACGATGAATAATTACCATGCCAAAAGCGATGGCGTGAAATATTGAATAATGCATGTAGCGAGAAATGCCCGTTGAAACACATGGTGCTGCACATTGTTTTATCACATCCTACCGTTACTCTGTTAAAGTGGCATAGTAAAACTTGGGTTGATCAATAGTGAAATGTCATCAGTTTTGCAAGAGGAAAACATACAACACACTTTGTTTTAAATTATGGACCCACCTGTATATATCCATTTGCGTCTTTTGAATTGGTCCAGTATCCAGTGATCTTGACTTTAATAAAACAATTTATTGGAGCAATCTTTTTATTTTGTATTATCCAGAACCTTTTTAAAAAGCTAATTTCTTCACTTTCTGACTGTGTTAAAGCAATGTTAACCCTTCTGGCTTTTGTTTCTTCACAGAAAACGGAGAAGACGGAGTTCCTGAGCTTTTTCTACAAGCACTGCATGCATGTCCTCTCAGCCCCCCTGCTGGCCAACACCACTGAAGAGAAGCCGAGCAAAGGTCAGTCCAGCACTTGTTAGTTCTTTTTACCTTCGTTTGTTTCCCTGAAACGTAAACTTGCACACGCATGCTTTCTAATCGGATCCAAATGTTCAACATCAAAAAACCTGACCACCCCCCACCACCACCACCAGATGATTTCCAAACCTCCCAGTTGCTGGCATTGATCTTGGAGCTGCTGACGTTCTGTGTGGAGCACCACACCTACCACATCAAGAACTACATCATCAACAAGGACATCCTGCGGAGGGTGCTGGTGCTCACCGCCTCGCAGCACGCCTTCCTGGCCCTGTGTGAGTCACGCGCGCCACCAATCGCAACCCCACGGGACGAGAAGGCTCTGGTCGCCCAGGAGATGTACACGGTGGCGGTTGGTTGTGGGCCTCATTATTCGTTTTCTCTACCCCCCCTCTCTCTCGGCGCTCCTAGGCGCCCTGCGTTTCATGCGGAGGATCATCGGCCTGAAGGACGAGTTCTACAACCGCTACATCATGAGGAACTTCCTGTTTGAGCCGGTGGTCAAGGCGTTCCTCAGCAACGGCTCGCGCTACAACCTCATGAATTCGGCCATCATCGAGATGTTCGAGTATGTCCGTGTGGTGAGTGTCCCCCTCGTCCTGGCACTCAAACCAAAGCCAACCTGAAGCACTTTTTGTTCGGTCTGCTATTGTGTGTCCATTTATTTACAATTGATGCTCTTGTTGCATTGTCGAACCCGATTTTTTAAACGGTGTTGCTGCTTTAGAGGTTCACGTTTAACGAGTTTGGTGTGATCTCTCCTCTTTAATTCCCTCCTCTTTTCTTGCTTTTTTTCCTACCCTTTCTCACATTTTCTTTACTTTATTATTTCTCCCCCCCTCCTTCTGTCTCAAACCCCAAATTGTGAGTTTTGGCTCCCCTGTTTCCCCCCATTACCTGTTCCTCCTCTGTCTCTCTCTCCACCGATCTCCCTCTCTCCCCTCCCATTGCTCCTAGGAGGATGTGAAGTCTCTCACTGCTCACATAGTAGAGAACTATTGGAAGGCTCTGGAGGACGTGGACTATGTCCAGACCTTCAAGGGCCTGAAGCTGCGCTATGAACAGCAAAGGGAGAGGCAAGACAACCCCAAACTGGATAGGTGAGTGGAATGGCACGTGCTCCAGAGAAGGGGATGATGGCAGGGTGGGCTCAGAACACTCAAGCCTTGCCTAAGGAGAGGTGGGGAGTCTCATAGGACAATATTGCTATTTGAGTGCCTATTAGCTGTTCATAGCAAGTGGTGTCGTGGGATTTCTGTTGGTACCAGTAAAAGAAGTTAGTGAGCGGGCCAAAAACTTGGTAGTAATGTAATACGTGTGTAATATTTTTTTTATCTGGTGGTTAAAAATAACACAGCCCTATTTCTGCTGCTGTGTTTTTGGTTGGCAGGGTAGTTCTGGTTACAGCCTAAAATGCCATGGTTACAGCATGCCATCGTGCGTGCAATGAACATATGTTCTCGTGGTATTGTAAGACCACCAAATAAATAAATGCGGCGGTTTGAGATCATTTAATAGTTTATTATGGGAAGTGCATTGAGTTATGTTGAAGTAGTGCAAGGTATACTATGCATTATAAGACTTTAATTTTAGATTTACATTTGACACCTTTTTTCAGTTTAAGCTAGTTAATATTTTATTTACATGAGTTGTTTTCCATAATTGGTTTCATTGTATCTGCCTTGAGGAAAGTCCGAGCTGCTTGGTGTACATTCTGATGTACTTACAGGCAAATACAATGCCAGGCTTGCCCCTCACGTCCAAACTGACCTTTCACACTCCAACCTGATTTTTCACTTTTAAAATTGTCCCTTTTTTAAATATAGAATAAATAGTTTTAATGTCAATCAAGTATGCTGAGATCAGCATTATCACCTTCATTATCGCCTTCATTATTACCTTATTATCACCTTTATTATTACCTCTGCATTATTACCTTTATTATCACCTTCATTATTACCTTTATTATTACCTCTGCATTATCACCTTCATTATCACCTTCATAATTACCTTTATTATTACCTTCATTATTACCTTTATTATTACCTCTGCATTATCACCTTCATTATCACCTTCATCATCACCTTCATTAAAACCTTCATTATTACCTTTATTATTACCTCTGCATTATCACCTTCATTATTCCCTTTATTATCACCTTCATTATTACCTTTATTATTACCTCTGCATTATCACCTTCATTATTACCTTTATTATCACCTTCATTATCACCTCTGCATTATCACCGTTAACAAACCGTTAAAGGTGTTATTTTACCCCACGAGGCTGGAAACGGACGTCACACTGAAGTGACCACATGAACCCGATGAGTGTAATGGACATCTCTGCCTCCCTTCCCCAGCATGCGCTCGATCCTGAGGAACCACCGCTTCCGCCGAGACGCACGCACGCTGGAGGACGAGGAGGAGATGTGGTTCAACACGGACGAGGACGACCTGGAGGACGGCGAGGCGGTGGTGCCGCCGTCCGACAAGATGAAGAGCGAGGAGGACCTCATGGACCCCATAAGCAAGTTCATGGAGAGGAAGAAATGTATGTCTGTGTTTCAACTCGGGCAGTCACCGCCCCCACTTGGGGTCGCCCGATGTGTGTTTGGGGACCCAGGAGATAGCTGTAGCTTCGCTGTAGACATTTGAGGACTTATTTTTGATGGAACTGAATGAGGATTGAGAAGGCTTGAAAGGTCTCATGAAGGCCCTGTCCGTGCGGACAGGCTGCGTCATTAATCCTAGCTACAAACTGCTAATCACGTGTGTGGCGTGATGTGCATACGTTCACTGGGACATTGATATTACGGGCAGATTTAGGGTTAAAATGATATGTGCGCAAGCAAATTCCCAAAAATGTTAGAAGCTGAGGTCACCAAAAAAGTTCGGACCTAAAAATAGGGTCACAGGTCAAACGATTTTGGGAACCATTGATGAAACGGTAACTAAAGTTTGCAGAGGGAGGTATGTGGTCGGACAGGATGTCACAATAAGTCCTGGCCAGTGAAGCTCCAGGCCTTGGCTGGTTCTTGGCACAAGACTGTAAGAAAAACTGATCACATAAGTGTGGTCTGTGGCAGAGCAGCAAGACAGAAACCATGACTTGGTGAAGTAAATATTATGTCTAGACTCCTTTTGGCCCAAGAGCTGGTCGATGGTGTTCCATAATAATGGGCTATGGACAGATGGAGTTCGAAGGGCAACGCTTCATGCCAACATTGTTCCGCTTACGTCTGGCCAAATCCAAACTCTCCATTCCATGCTCATAGTGTCACACCAATGCATGAAGTATGGGGAAGACAAACGTCTGCAGGTTGCAGTGACTGATACTAAACTAGCACTTATAATTCAGCAGGCTGAGCAATGAACCCTGTCACCAATCCACATGCTACCGAAGTCCTACAATACTGTGGGAACACAGAACCAGTCCGATCACAGCAACGGCGGCTCTTTATTTTCTGGCTATCTCAGGGAGTAAAGCAAACAATCTTAGTCTGGAGTGGGATTGTTGTTTTTATCTTATCAGGGTACAACTTACGGCTGGGTAAATGGTTAGGTCTAAAAACATTTCTTGTATCTGTCTCCCCTCCCTCCCCCCCACCCACCACCAGTGAAAGACTCTGAGGACAAGGAGGTCCTGGGGAAGTCGGGCCTGTCGGGCAGACAGAGTCCCAGCTTCAAGCTCTCCTTCTCCGGCTCCACCAAGAGCAGTCTGTCCAGCCCGCCCTCCTCCGCCTCGCTGAACCCCGGCTCGCCAGGCTCTCCGGGGTCACCGGGGTCGGGTTCCCGGAACTCGCCACCCGCCGCGGCCATCACCACCAAGGTAGGGAGCCACTCTGTGGAGCCGTGGTGCTCTTCAGAAATGTGCTGCACGCCTGTTTATGGTTTCATGGTCTGGTGTGTGGGGGAAGTCTATAGAACAGACGATGTGCTTGCAAAGGGTTGTGTGCTATCAGGAGGCGTTGTGTGTCAAAATGCCTGGAAGCATCACCGTATTCACACACCGTCCTCATCCGTCTACTACCGTCCTTGCTGGTGTCAGCTTGGTATTAGCTTTCTAAAGCGACGTGAAGACTCATCTTACTTTGGTGGCAAAACGCACATTGAATGAGTGGTTGCTGCATCTCAGGCCCATTTACAGGTTGAAAAAAGGAGGAAATATGAGTCACATGCTTTTATTTATGTGATGTAATCTTGCTCAGCCACCTTGCCAGTTCAAATGGGAAGCTACCTGGAAAGCCATGTTTTTAGTCTTAATTTGTCATATTTTCATGCATCTTTTGTAGCAATTGAGGTCAACATCTGAATAAATTGTTTACACGTCATAAGGCAAACTTAGACGGTGATTGTACTTCAGTTCTAAATTGACTGCGAGTAATTGTTCATCTGCTAGACAATTAAGAATCGTTAATGGAATGGAGCTTAAATGTGTTTCACGTAATGTTGAATTGCTTCGATTCCAACCGAATACTTCATTAGATCATTTAAGCAAATCGTCTTTCAACTAACGAGCTGAGTGGACTCGTGTAATGAGGTGGCTCAGTGGTTATAGAGACCCCCACACTTTGACTGTTCGTCACGTGGTAGGCGCCAGGGGCCCGCCTGACCTGACATGTTTGTGTTGTGTCCTCAGGGGGCGCTGGTGGGACTGGTGGATTACCCGGATGACGACGACGACGACGACGACGAGGACGACGAGGAAGAGGACGTCGAGAGTAAAGAGGACCCGCTGCCCCCATCCAAGAAGTCCAAGCTGAGCTCCTAGAGAGATCCACCGGCCCCCCGCTTCACCCGCCAGACTATTGCAGCAGCAGCAGCATTGACTTGACTACCACAGGCATGATCAAACTTGTACAACAGAACGAATGGAGAAAGAAAAAATAATAATACGTGCGCGGCTGTCTCGTCAGCCGGCGCCCAGACGAGGAGAGGACCGCGTGAGAGCTCGTCACGTCCTCAGACTTGAACCCAATTTATACAAGTGCCAATCAGAAGACACGGTGCGGAGGCCACAGGAGACGTGAGGAGGACTAGAGGGGAACTAGGGAGGGGGGGACGGGACGATTGTAGCTATCGCAGTCACAAACAATACGAGATGCATAATGATTATTCAGTAACTGGAGGAAAACCACACACACACACACACACACACACACACACACACACACACACACACACACACACACACACACACACACACACACACACACACACACACACACACACACACACACACACACACACACACACACACACACAGGGTTAGTGACTTTACTGCTCTCTGAAACACGACCCACTGCCCCACCCCATCCCCCTCTGTGACACCCCCCCCCCCACCACCTCCTCCACTCAGGGAAGGACATCACAGACTAACCCAAATGGGTCGGCCAATCAAGACCCAGAACCACCACTTGACCCCCTTCTCTCCCCTCCCCCCTCAAGAGTCCAATCTCTTTCATCGGTTCCTTTCTCTCTTCTTTCCTCCTCCGCTGGGTGTTCTGGCTCCTTTTGGTTCTTCTCTCTTCGTTTTGTCTTTTTATTTTTTAACTTAGTTCATAGGACCAGGCGGGACACGGCACAGGGGGGGGCGAAAAAAAGCCTTGGGCGTTTGATGATGTCATCGGTGTCGTTATTGTCATTGCTCAGCGGACGTTCTTTCTCTGTGGAGAATAAAAAAAGCCAGCAGTTTCGTTCCCGCCCTCCCCCTCTTGTTTATTTGACACTTTTTCCTGTTCTTTTTGTAAAGGAGATCAACAAAAAAGACCTGCCTTTAAATGTTCAGGACGTTTTCTGTCGCACTTGAACAGGTTTTTAAAGACCTCAGTAGGTTGAGCTAGTTTTACCCTTTT
Organism: Lota lota; assembly: GCA_026745465.1. Classification (NCBI taxonomy): domain Eukaryota; kingdom Metazoa; phylum Chordata; class Actinopteri; order Gadiformes; family Lotidae; genus Lota; species Lota lota. The sequence continues at coordinate 5,327 of JACYXH010000073.1, read as the reverse complement.
TTTGCCCTTTGAAACTGCAGATTTTTTGGAAAATTTGTAATCCCGTCTTGATTAAAGATTGAGTGGAATCCTAGATGTGATACATTTTGTCATATCTTCTCATTTTCTTTTACATGAGTGTACTTAGTTGTTAAGAATATTTGGGACCATTAAAATGATCTTTGCTGTAAGATCTCTTGCTACCCTGAAGTGATTCATTCTATGACCTTTGGAATCAGAGCACTTCTGTGCCGGAAGAGGTGTTGGTAGATGTTGCCAAAGGCTGGTTTCTGCTTGGTTGCATACTGTTTTTATATGATCTCAATTCAGTTTATATTGTTTACTTCAGTGTGCTAAACCAGGCAGAGAATGTAACTATGGCTAACCAATTAACTGCCTTCCAGCAACAGATAAAGTAGAAATTAAATACTGTTTAAATTATCTTACAATATCTATGTTGTCGATCTGAGCTGTTTTTGTCCACAGGGTGGCAGTCTTGCTTCACCATGTATACCTTTTGAAGGGCCCATCGTTTCTTCGGCCCTTTTGGAATTGTTTCTTTGCCAAAATGAGACAAGAAAGGGAAATAATTTTGAAATGTATCCATTTAGGCCAAATGATTAAATTACCTTTTCATACCCATATAATCTGAGTTTGTATCAGCCTAACCCAGGTCTACAAATGTCTAAGGAAAAGTTAAGGGCTACGAGTTGCACATGTTTAATATAGGCCTTATGCTAATAGTTTGGGTTATTATGGACGCATTCTGGTCTTGGTCAAATTCTAAAGTTTAGCAATGTGTTTTACAGTCCAGGAAAACGTTCATTGCTTATCCATAGTTTCCTTTACAAGTGTCTGCTAAACTGGGGATTCGGGGTTGCTTAAAAGAGGAAACATCAGCTGCAACACAGCAGCACTCCTTCCAACTTGCACGGTCACCTCGGCCTGTGCACCAAAACAAACGGCCAGTAGACGGTTTGCAGCTATCAAACGTAGTTTAATAATTACGACTCAAGCGAAGCCAATCACTCTGGGGCCCAGTGTGTGACCAGAACCGCCCCACTATGCCTGTTAACGCTCATTAACATGAAAGCGCCATTCAGACAACAGCCACTTCTCAAAAAGCAGTCCTCCCTTGCCAGGCCTCAGTTTGCTCATCAGCAGGTGTGTGTGTGTGTGTGTGTGTGTGTGTGTGTGTGTGTGTGTGTGTGTGTGTGTGTGTGTGTGTGTGTGTGTGTGTGTGTGTGTGTGTGTGTGTGTGTGTGTGTGTGTGTGTGTGTGTGTGTGTGTGTGTGTGTGTGTGTGTGTGTGTGCCCGATTCCCCTCGTGCCAGGCCCCTGCGTCAGTCTACCAGACTCGACCTCGTGCGGATGCCAAGACATTCGACCTTGCTCTGTCCGCCAGGTTGTCTGCCGATTTCCCCATTGGGGGCACTGCTGTCCCGCTTCCTACGGGGCCCGATGAAAAGGCCCCTTTGACAGGTTTCTTGATTGGCACGGCTCCTTGTGTAAACATCCCTCTTTTATAGAACAGTGGGTGGGTGTCTGCCATTGATTTATCTGCCGCCCATCTCCCTGAATTCATCATATTAAAAAAAGACAACGAAACCCTGCAAAACTGCGGTTTAACATTTTCAGTGTTGATTGTAGGCATAGAACATGACAGCATTGCCTCAGAAGTTCACTATGGGCCACGTTTAACAAGAAAAGCTGTGATCTGAGAGGGGTGACCTTTTTCCAATTCTGGAGCACACCTTTTATAGAAGCATATAAAAACCAAACAAATCTCCAGTGTAAAGGGATATACCTGAAGTAGTCGTAGCATTTATGTAAATAAATAGGCTAGTTGGAATGAATGACCGGAGTAGCTAGGCCCAAGAACGAATGCATTTAACGTATGTTCAGTTTCCTCTCCTAAAATGACCTTTTAAAGAAATCGAAGAAACAGTAGGCCCAGTCATCTTTTTCTAAATAATCGGTTCCAATCCGAGGCATACATAATGCAGTCTGTTAGTCTGTCACGTGACATGAAATAAATTCCCCTCACTTCCTTTCCACACTAAATCGCCATGCGGTTTCGGCTATTTATCCGTTTAAAGGCTAGAAGGTTGTCCAAACAGGCATACAATGTCCACTTTCATGTCTCATAACCGGCCCAAGCGTCACTGCAGACAATGGCCTGTGTTTCCCCCGCACAAAGTCTCCTCTGTGTCCGCCACGACTACAGGCTTCGGAGAAGGTGATTGACCGTGCACTGCAGCTCGGCATGTCCGCCGGTGTGTGATTGATCACCGCGTTAAAAACGCACGGAGCCCCGTACGTCCCCGAGGTGGAGAGAGCGGCGGGCGGCCCGACAAGGACCCCTTGCACGGCAAACACGCCCCAGGTCAGGATCCGACGGTAGCTAACGCACGAAGGAAGGAGGAAAAAAGTCATCTTCTTCCTACCGCACATGTGTTTTGGATTAACAGAGCACCGTGGATATCGACGCACACACAAGCTTTATTTATTGATTTATTTGAACTTGTTTTACTGGCAGACCAATTAAGACAGATGCTTGAGGACTGTCTAATGAACACAATTGTTAACACGTAAACAAAAGTTTGAACCATATGGGGTTATCTGGTCATCTCAATCATTTTGACGGGTCATGGACATGAAAGTAATTGATTTAAATGATCTGAAATTTAGAACCCTTTGCCTGTATTTGAAAAGAAATCCCAGGGGTTATGGACGTTAGCACCTAGGGGGCGTGTCTTTCACTTTCTATCACGTCTCTGTATGGTCTGCAACAGCCATAGAAACTCAGAGGTGTCAAAAAGCGCGATTGTCACGTGGTTATATGTAGCTTAAGATAGTTCCAAGTGAATAATTTGAATGAGTGGAAATAATGCAGTCTGATGAGCTGGTCCACTATAACAGGAGTACACAGGGTGAAACAGGGGTTATAGAATAGACTGAGTCCTAGAGGTAACATACTATACGAAGTACCCACCTTATTTGAGGACAACATAAGAATACGTAATTTACAAGACAAGGGCACTAAGCATGCTTTGTTTGTTTCAACGGACTAGATCCAGAATCAATACTTCCCCTATACTGAAATATCAATATGTATATTCACTTAGCCTAGCAATGTAGTCCGTGAGTTAGTATGGCTTTTACTGTGCAACGTACTAGGCTATGGATGCAATTCTATTGATTTCCAATTATGTTAGTATGCCTTTATTAAGTTCTTACTTAGTAGGGTTGCGGACAAATTCTATTAACTCTTTTGAAGTAACTAACAATGCCTTACTTCACCTTTTATTTTAGTAGGAGTTTAATAACACATAGAAGCAGTGTCACTGGAACCCTCTCAGGCCTGTGCTGACTCAGCTTCTAAATAAATGCCTTTACAACAAGATGTGCGAAAATAGGCATTTATTTGGCAAACCAAAAGTGGCAGAATGGTCTCCCACACACAAAAAAGACAATTGTACCCATATAGATCATTTCACATAATAATCCTCAGATCCTAACCATATCCAGAAATCAAGCATTATAAACGATGACCGCACATCATCGTCTCATATTCAAGTCTTGAAAGTTGAATATGATGCTATGCACACGACAGGACATGGCACCTCCCTACACAAGTTAATTGTCATTGTTTTTTAGGCATGCATGAAGAATCGGTAACTCAATTCTTATTCTTAATCTGTAAGGCCCTATGTAATTACCCGATGTAACTGACCCTATGATTGAAACCATAATAAACTCAAATATCAATAGTGTTTCAATATCTTGGTCTATGCTCATCTCTCTTCCTTTGGTCCCAGCCTCCGCCATGCCTTGAATCTCTCATGGCTGGCTGTCCTTCATGGAGATGCACCAACCGTACAGAGAAGGGAGTCACGATGGAACGGTTCCCCGCTGAAAGAGAAGGTAAATATAGTGGATGCAAGTTAGAAGGAGATCTGACCTTCACAAAAGACTATAAAAACTGAACGATATGAGGTAATGACGTGAGGATTTAACCTTGTTCATTTGGTCAGGGTGTGTGTAGTAGACACAGTACCCCATCTCCATGGCATCAAACAGTGCAGTCATTTGGAACATCTCCATTGAAGTAATAGGGAGGACTATTCTTACATCGTCAAATATCTTCATCCATACAAACAGCCATCGACACAGAAAGTGTCACAGCCTGCAACTCTTACTTATTCCTCTATTTAAGATACGTCCGCTTACTGTATCAGTATCGAAATCATCACATTATCATGACATCCTTATTTCACCACCAACAGACTACAAAATAGTTCTAGTTCATTATAGTCCATTATCTGAGTAACAAATATACTTACCTTTTCCACTCAGACACATGTTTAGAGGCATCTGTCTGAATGAATGCACAAGATTACGTAAAAACAACGTAACAAGCCATATTGATGATATAATTCTGCTCCCTGTGAATTAGCTTATCTGTTTCCTAACATAAGCTAGTTAAAATCCACAATGTTTTTTAAATAAATGGGCTAAGAGGCTGTAAACAAATGTGAAGCGAATTATGTTTTTTATTCAGTGACATTAACCACATTCAATCTATCTACTTTTTTTGATTAAAAAAGTAAAAGTTTGTCATATATATCTTATTTATCCATGCACTAATCAGCTGATATTGATCCATATGAAACTGCAATATATTTTGTCTTTGCCTTTCATTATTCTTCATCCGCGAGTGTTAAACATGATATATTGCATTTGGGAGACCTCTAAGATGGTTTATAGTGTAGAGGCAGTTCACAGATGTCTCTGTAAGCTGGGCTCCTCACTTTCATTCCCTTCCGCTCGGCAGTCACTTAACCTTAGATCACATACATCTGTTCCTCAATGTGTGCCTTATGAGCTGCTTTGTTTTTCTGTGTGTGTGTGTGTGTGTGTGTGTTGGGGAAAATGGGGGTGGGGTGATGGTGGGAGAGGAGGGTGGGGTACTCTATGGTCCCGCCATAACTCTTTGGTCACTCGGAATCACTGATAAACGATGAGCACTCCCATTAAAAGGATTCGGAAGTGGGAAGAATAATTTTCGGAGCCTTTGCGCCATCATGTTGAGCGTGTCCGCAGTGTGTAGACTGTCGCATTTGGGGGGGGGGGGGGGGGGGGGGGGGACGACTGCAAATGTGAACGTAAGCACGCTTGGCCTGCATGTTAAATGGAAATGTCACAGTGATAAAGAGTGCACATCCGCACCCAGGGCTGTGTGTGTGTGTGTGTGTGTGTGTGTGTGTGTGTGTGTGTGTGTGTGTGTGTGATGAGTAGGGACTCCATTCAGGAGGCCAACCCTAAATCCTTCAAGACATCATGAGC